>JAUMJK010000662.1:0-498404 GCA_033558105.1 Coccyzus lansbergi
GGTCACCCGCCGGAAGTGGCGCCGCGCGGCCGGAAGCGGAAACAAGAACACAGAACTTCCCTTCCAATCCCGGCGGCAGCTGTGACCTTCTCAAGATGGCCGCCCACGGGGTTTGGAAGGGACCAGTTTTCATGCTCTTCGTCCCAGGGGTCGCAACATCGCGACCGGGAAAGGGGTAGAGCTCGATGTTGATACAGAAAACAGCGGTAATTAGTCTCTCTAAGGCGCGTTCCGGAGTCACAGAATCACTATACTGGAAAGGACCCGCTGGATCATCGAGTCCAAACATTCCCATCAATCACTAAACCAAGTCCCTCAGCACCTCATCCACCCGTCCCTTAAACACCTCCAGGGAAGGTGACTCAACCACTCCCCTGAGCACCCTGTTCCAGTGCCCAATGACCCTTTCCGTGAAATATTTTTATCTCCGGAGATGTTTAAACGACGAGTGGATGAGGCGCTGAGGGGCATGGTTTAGTGATTGATAGGAATGGTCGGACTCGACGATCCAGTGGGTCTTTTCGAACCCAGTGATTCTCTGATTACTCTATGTAATCATCGACCTGACCTCCCCAACGTGGCCGCGCGCTCCGTGCTCCTCCCAAGATGGCGGCGGGGACTGTCCCTCCCAAGATGGCGGCAAGGGAGGTGTTGTTCCTCCCAAGATGGCGGCAAGGGAGGTGTTGTCTCTCCCAAGATGGCGGCAAGGGAGGTGTTGTCCCTCCCAAGATGGCGGCAAGGGAGGTGTTGTCCCTCCCAAGATGGCGGCGGGGGGCAGGGATGTTCCTCCCAAGATGGCGGCGGAGGCTCCGCAGGGTCCGCGCAGCCTGTGTGCTCTGAGCGGTTTGGCCGTGAGCCGACACATGGGCGCCCTGGAGCGGGACGCGTGGGGTAAGGGGCGGTGAGCCGGGCGCGGGACGCGGGTCGGGGCTGTGCCCACAGTCTCCGCCATCCCCCATCTTTCTTTCTATCTCTGTGCCCTCGCAGCGCTGCCCGCGGCCCTCCTGCAGGGCCTTCTGCCGCTGCTCAACGTGTTCCGCCTGCAGCGCGCCGAGCCCGCGGCCAGGAGAGCGGGTGAGCCGGGGGGGACCCGCCGGGGTGGGAATGGGAGCCTCACACCCTGGGGATCCCAGTTAGAGAGGGGGACGGATCTCTCCAGGGTGGGAACGGGAGCCTCACACCAGGGACACCCGGTTGGAGAGGTGGGGGGTAGACCCTCCAGGGTGGGAATTGGGAGCCTTACACTGGGGGGTCCCTGGTGGGAGAGTGGAATGAGACCCTTCCAAGCTGGAAATAAGAGCTCTGCACTGGGAGGGCTCGGACCCGGGAGGGGGGATGGATCCCTTTGGGCTGGAAACAGGAGATTCACACCATAAGGACTTCAGTTGGAGAGATGGGATGGACCCTTCCAGGCTGGAAATGTGAGCCAGGGGAAAATGTGACGCCAGGGGAACCTCGGTTTGAAAGGGGAGATGGACTTTCCAGGCTGGGAATGGGAGCCCCCACTTGGAGAGTGGGGAAGGGCTCTCCTGTATGGAAATAGAAGCCCACGCTGGTGGGTCTCCAGTTGGAAAGCAGGGATGGACCCTCCAGGCTGGGAATGGGAGCCCTGCAGTGGGGGTCTCTGGCAGAGGGTGGGACAGACCCATCCAGGATGGAAAGAAGAGCCTTGCACTGTCACACTCTGACCGGAGAGAGGGGATGGACCCTTCCAGGATGGAAATTGGAGCCCCTCACTGGGGGGACCCTGGCTTCAGACAAGGGATGGACCCTTCCAGAATGGTAATGGGAGCCCTACACTGGGGGAACCCCAGTGGGAGAGGGGGAATGTGATCCTTCAGTCTGGAAAGGAGAGCTTTGCACTGTGGGGATCCTGGCCAGAGAAGGGACACCTCCTGGCTGCAAATGGGAACATCAGGCCTGCAGATTGAACCCCACTTCTAAGGGGGAGACACTGCCATACACAGTCCTTGCCATTGGACATGGCCTGGCCACCTCCACCCCCGCATCTAAAATCTGTAGCCAGGCAGTCTTTGGCAGCAGTGTGGGCTCTGCAGTAATTCTGCACCTTCCAAGGACCGGCTAAAACAGCTGGTTTTGAAATTGCAGTCCCTAAAAGGGGGGGACTTGAACTCTTCCTCAAAAAACATTGTCCTTTTGCTGTAGGGCTCTGTCTGTGCAGCCCCTGAGCTGCCCCTCGTCTGCTCATTGCCAAAGCAGGGCAGCGTGATGAGGAGAAGAGCTGGAAGCACCTAGTTGATTATGTTTCTTTCCCAGGCATCTCAACGCAGCCCATTTGGCGCAAGCTGTGGGACGATGTTATGAAAACCAGGCCGCCCAACGCAGAGGTGAGGAGATGCTGAGAGCAGGAGAGGGGGCAGGATGCAGGCACTCCATTTTCATCATCTTCCATGACGTTTTATTTTGAAGCCTGACAGTGTTCCTGGCCACCTCCAAGCGATTGCTGGGGCTTGTTTATAGGGACTCGTAGAGCTTGGGACCAAAGCGTGACCCCAGTACAATCAGTTTGGGAAACTGTGTTTATAAAAGGAGCTGTAGTGTACTGCCACACCCTTCATCTTGTAAGCAAGTTTGCCCTGATTCTAGAGATTAATTCCTACGGGAAACAGGATAAAACCAATATCTTATATTGTGCTTATACCTACAGTGGCAAAAAATGTGCTGATGTGTTAGAAAGCCCTAGAAAAATACTTAGAGAAGATAGTGTGTTTGGAAGAATGGTTTTATGTAGGAAAACTGAAGCAGCTCCACTGATTGAACATTGCAAAAGAATTGTTAAGAGATTACTTAATCATAGCCTATAATTAGACACTCGTCAAGAAAATTCCTGATGATGTGGTATTTAATAGGCAAACATATGGCTCAGCTTCAAACCACTGAATGTGTTTAAATGGGGCCAGAAGCAGGATGAAGCAAGGGTGATGGGAGTAACTCAGCTTTTCAACTAATACATTGAGGAAGGATGCAGAGCGCTAGACAGGCAGGCTCAGTTGTGCTAGCAGGAGGGTTTTTTTGAGCACCACATTCATTAGTTTAGCAGATAGCAATAATTTAACTTAAAAAGATCAAGAAAAATAGTAGCTAAGTTTGTTAATATGGCCCTGTTGTTTAATTGCAGAGTATAACCTGTTGGAGGAAGAAGTTCCTTGAAGCGTTCTTTTCAAATGTCCTTCATGGTGTCTTGGATGTTTCTTCTGACTGGCGTCTCAATGACCATCACTTTTCACCGCTGCTCCACAGCTCCCTGCACGTTTCCCAGCTTACCCTCTCCAACATGCTTCAGGGTGCGGTAGAGCTTACGGCTGAGCACAACCAGAAAGTGCTTGAGAACCTGGCTGAGTCCCTGCACGTCCTGAAGTTCCGGCACCTCCTCTCCTCTGACCAGTCCACCAGGCGTTCACTGGTGTTACTTCTTCACCGTCTGATTCATCATGGCTCTGTCAACCAAGTGTCCATATATTCTTGGCCTGCTCCCGACACGGTTCTTCTCATTCTCATTTTGAGCATGAGCGCTGGGTTTTGGCGCTCAGGAAATGCCCTGATGTATCACAGCAGCCCGTGTGGCCTTTGCAGAGAGGAGGACAAAGCTCAAAGCCAGGAGTCAACACAAGAGCAATCAGAGAGGGGCTGCTGCAACAAGAGGGCCTGGAGTGATGGTGAGAACCAGAAGACATCCCCCAGAGCCCCTGAGGAGGCTGATGTGGAGGTGAACAGAAGTCCTCTGCAAAACCAAGCGTGCAGTGAGGCAAGCAGCAAGGTGCCCTGCGACCACAGCAGCATTCAGGGAGGAGCTTCTTGTTGCATCTCAGACCAGCCATCCTGTTGCCCCGCTCCTCAAAAGAAACACAGACGGCTGAAATCTTCAGTAGGGAAAAAACGCCCCTGCCTCAGACGAAGCAGGGGGCGATACGCTGACCCAGAGGACCTGTATGATTTTGTTTTTACTGTTGCTAGAGAGGATAAGTCGGAGTTAATTGACAAAAACAGTGCCACAGAGGGAGAAAATGCTGAGAACTGGACTAGTTCCTCCCCAGGATGTCTGCACGCTGACCATGCTGGCTGTAAGAAAATAGGAGGATCGGCTGGGATCTTTTCTCTGAATGCTGCACACCGCTTCCGAAGTGTGTCCACACTGGAACTGTTTTCCATTCCTTTGACTGGGAAGATGTGTCGGACTCTGAGTAACCTGCTGAGCTCCTGGCTGTCTTTAGAAAACCTGGTGCTGTCTTATAATGGTTAGTGGTGTGAACAGGTTGCTTCCCTCCAGCCTTGATCTAAGGGTCTGACTTAATGCTTAGGTTTACCCTGATTTTATTTTTGATTTTTGGAATGGGTGTTGTAAAAATATTGGTACCTGATCCTGAGAATGTCATTGTTAGAGATGATTAGTGTGAGGACTTTTTTGAGGGAGAGAATGGAGCCCTTCTCCCCCAGAGCAGTCCCTGGCCTTGTGGTTAAATGCTATCCAGAGAGGGCCAGATCTCATCTCCTGTACGTGCATCTTAAGAATGTGTGGATAAAGTAGTCTGTGAGCTTTTGACTGAGGTTGCTTGGCCATTGCAGCTGTGTGTGTTGGTGTCTGTAGGGGCACAGCTAACACCATTCTGTACAAATACTGTTCCAGGCCTGGGCGTTAACATCTTCTTCATCCTCTCTGGGCTCCGCACCCTCTCCTGTCACCCAGACTGCAATCTCCGCGTCTTGCATGTGAGTGACGTCTATTCCCACATGCCCTGCGTGGAGCTTGTTCACTGCATCCTGAGCGCCCTTCCCCAGCTCCAAACGCTCTCGCTCAGTTTTGACCTCAAAACACAGCTGGAGGGGAACAGACCAGAGGGGAATCCAAGCTGCAGTGAGGCAGAAATACCAGGTAGGAAACAGATTCTGAGTGATGACCAGCATGTGGCAGGCAGATAGAGCCATAAAAAGCTTGGCACCCAGATTTGAACTCTGCACTGTTACGGTGTTGTGTAATTAACCAATTAGAGCCTGACCTTCCTGATTTAGATTGTGCTGTAGTTTGTCATTTCCAGTCTGACGTGCTCTGTGGAGCCTGAGCCTTGGACAAAGCATTTTATTGCTGTGTGCCAGCCTGCTGCAACATCAGCTCTGAACAGGGCAAGTCGTAACCTGCTAGCAGTAACCATCTACGCAGCCCACCAGGAGCATGTCCCATCAGATCTGTATGTTGGCTGGGAGCATCTGCTTTGTCCATCCTATTGCCTGTAGGGCTGTAAAGCCTTAGATTCTCAAGCAGAGGGAAAGCATCTCTTGATTATTACAGTACCACAGGTGATGGCAAAGCACTGTCCAAGCCTCTGGATTACAGTGTGGGAGCTACAGCAACATGTTCTTGGTTCACAGGTCTCCCATCACCCTCTTCAGCCCCTGAGTGACCAGAAAAGCAGTAAGCAAAGCCTGAGCAAGAATAGAGTGGGGTCAGTGAAGAGCTGTGCTCTGGGAATCTTTTCTCCAGTATTTTTGTACTGCTAGAACACAGCAGAAATTGGTGGCCCAGTGGTATGTCAGGATTCCTGAAATGAGCCTTAAGGGACTGATGTTACCCTAAGTCCGAGTTGCCATAGAGCTCTGTGGGGCAGGGTGGGTCACACAGGCACCTTTACCAACCTGAACTATAATCATGTCAGTCACATGGACTTCCTGCTTGCTCTGGGACCTAGACAGGAACTCCATACCAAGCTCTTTCATTGTTGTTTTTCTTCCCTCAGAGAGCTGCCTGGAGCAGCTGGAAATCCGATTCCCCAGGGAACCTCTGCAGACTATGTTCCTACTGCCAGTGCTCAAGGCGTCAAAGTCCCTCCGGCAGTTGTCCCTTGACAGCGCCACACTGCCCTGTTCTCAGGAGCTTGGGATCCTTTTGGAGGCACTCAAAGGTACTCTGCTAATACCGCTGTGACACAGAGCAGCTTCCTTGCTGCGATCTTCCATCCTTTAGCATGAAGCCAGCATGGACCCACCTAATGGGTCCATTTCTTCAGTGTGGACATCCTTGAAGTCTCCCGACAAAAGGAAATGGTTCCCACATTCTTTGCTGAGCATGTGAATTTTTAATTACCTGGAATCCAGCACAAATTACCCATGGTCTGGCTCAGTTTCTGGGCGTTAGCTGTAGTTGGATCAGGCTCTGTTTATCCTGAGGATGTACAGTGCTTTATTGGAGAATTTGTTTTGCTTTTAGAGTGTAACCCAAATTTGAAGAAAGTGAGCTTCCGTGATATGAACCTGGCTGAGCACCAGAAGGAAGTTCTGCTTTTGCTTCAGGATCCTGTCCTGCAAGGTACAGCAGACTCCAGGGTACTGGTGCCTGGAAAGGTGCTGCAGGTGGCTGCTTTTTGTCTGGCTGACGTTTGACAGGTGATGTTCAGATGTAAAAGGTTTAGTTAAACTGGAGCAGATCCGTAGTTGTTGGCAGAGGGGGAATGTGTCTGGTTCTTTGTGCCAGCAGGGCAGAGAGAGGAGCAGCTGCAAAGCTGGTGTGTGCTGCCAAGAAGAGTCTATATTATCAGTTATAAAACAAAGGTTTTTTCAACCTGCAGAGTGCATTAGCCTTTAAGTGGGTCAGCTGGCAAAGCCACTTCCCCGGCCATGATCCGTGCTCTCTTCCTGTGACAGAGCAGCAGTGCTGTTGTCTGCAATCCACTGCTGGGGAAGCTTTGTTCTTGCATACAGATTAAGGGCTGGAGCTGCCTGCAAGATGTAATTATGGAATAATGAAGCACACAGGGAGTACTAACATGTACTGTCAATCCATTTCTTCTGTAGAAATCACATTTTCCTTCTGTCGACTGTTTGAAAGCTCTACTGCTGAGTTTTTGTCAGAAATAATCAATACAGTGAAAAGAAACTCATCTTTAAAGAGCCTCAAACTGCCTGGGAATCGTCTTGGTGCGTACTGTGAATATTGTGATGTGGCCTTGACCTTACACCAGCTCCCTTAGAGATAAATTAAGGGTTGGAGTTGCTTACCTGGTGACCTTTGTGCTGAACTTAACATGTGCATGAACAGAGTGGATTTAGCTCATGAAGTAAGAAGCACTGAGTTCATTTTTTAAAGGCAGGATTTCAGTTGTGTTCAGCAATGTACCGAGAGCCCAGGTGCTGCACAGGTGTTATGGTTGCTTTTTTCCTGCAGCAAAAGCAAGTATCAGTGGGACTCCAGATTTAGACTGAGCACCAGTCTGCTTCACACTCTTTAAAAGGAACAGATCCAGCAGCAGATGCACTGCCTCTCATCCAAAGGCATGGATTTTTCCCAGAAATTGTGCCTTAAAAGTTGTTGGCAGCACTGCAGGGATGGGGATAAGCAAAAGAAGGGTTTGTGTCAAAGGAGTAGACCTGAAATTTACAGAAACACACAGGCCAAACAGTAACAACTGTGAAATTAATTTCATGTAAATCCAGAAATGGTTTCTGTTTTATTGAAAAATGGGAAAGCTCAGGATTTGCTGAAGGACACCTAATGTCAGAGATTTGAGTTCATCCTGTGCTACTGGCCATTTTTAAAACAAAGCTGCATATTGACTTCTCAAACAAAGCCAGGATTTTTCTAGTGAAACAAACTGTGCCCTATCAGCAAACCCTTCCAATGCTTTGAATGCCATGCTCAGCGAGGCAAATTCACTTTAGGTCACTGAGGAGGACAAACTGAGGGTGCGGAGATGAGCCCTTTGTGCTGCACACACATGCTTAGAGCTTCCTTTCTGCACTATTGTTCCAGCCTCGTGGTTGTTTGAGTATTTAAGACAGTTCCCAGTTTGCATCTAACACCTGTATTTCTCCCCTCTCAGGGAATCAAAGGCTGGTTGCCCTCGCAGACATTTTCTCTGAAGATTCCTCCTCTTCTCTTTGCCAGCTGGATGTCAGGTATTCTGCTGGTCTGAACTCACTGGATTTCTTGTTTTGCGAGAGTAAGACCTGAACTGGGCTCAGGCAGTAGGAGAAGTTCAAACATAATTTTGTTCCCTAGCCATATATTGGAGAGGGGGAGATTTAGACTAGACGTAAGGAGGAAATTCTTCACACTGAGGGTGATGAGGCCCTGGCAGAAGTTGCTCAGGGAAGCTGTGGCTGCCTCCTCCCTGGAAGTGTTCAAAGCCGGTTGGATGGGGCCTTGGGCAGCCTGATCCAGAGGGACGTGTCCCTGCCCATGGCAGGGGGGTTGTAATTAGATGTTTAAGGTACCTTCCAACCCAAACCATTCTGTGATTCCTTCCTCAAGAGAACACACACCCAAGAAAAACTTAAGAGGCCATACAGCCTCAGGGACCTCCAGCATCTCTGAGGCATCTCATTGTCCCTTTTATAAGTGAGTCAAGCTCCATCTAAAAAGCAGCTTTGGTTTGCTGCTCCCTTGGGAGGTTCCTGCATTGTAGGTTAGAAGTAATGTACTTTTATTCTTAAGCATCAGCATGAATAGCTGTCCTCACTGCCCTGGAACAGGAAAGAATGTTGTCATCGCTCCTGTCAGAAACTCTGAATGCCTCTGCATTCCTTTCATCAGCTTTGGTCTTCAACCTGAACTGCTATTCTCTACGTGAGCTTTAATGGCCATAAAGATAGGTAGTAACCATCATGAAGCACGTGGAAGGTAGCATTTCTGCAATACTAGTAACTTCATTGCTTGATTATTCCCACTCTCCCAGCTCAGATTGCTGACAGTGTATTTAACAAGGGCCACTCTTTCAGTAGCCTTGAATCATGATTGTTCCTGTGTATCTCACAAGATTAAGTTCAGCTTGCAACTTCATACTTGTTTGCAGATCTATGCAGGGAAAAGGACCTTTTAATCTCCTTAAAACACCAGGACCTGACACATGCTCTGCAGATCTCAGATGGAACAGAAAAAACACTCACTCACTGCTGAGGCTTGCACTGGGACCTGTAGGTTGGATCAGGCCCCTTGGTCCAGGCAGCTGCTGTGAGACTAAAGTGCTCCAGGCACTGCTCAGCCAGCAGCTTAGGTCCAGCAACACTTTAAGTAGATTGAACTGTGGCCTTAAGTCAGTAATAAAGAGTTTAACTTGTGGTTACTACCCAAGTTTTTAAAAGCTTCCAGCCCTTTGTATTACTGTGCTTCAGTTATGTTTTTCATCAAAACTAAAATATCATTCTTCAGCAGTACAAAGTGTGAAAGTTGTACTGTGCATTAAAACATCCTTAGATACCTGCACTGGCAGGAACTAGAAGGAACAGTAATTTAAACTGCTTGAATTCTAGCCTAGAGTCATAATGAAGTATTTTTTTTTTTGTCTTCCTTTCCCTTGGAAGCTCAAATTGCATCAAACCGGATGGGCTTCTGGAGTTCACAAAGAAACTGGAAGGCCACATCCAGCAGAGAGGGGGACGGATTCCACTCACACACCTCCGCCTCTTCCAGAATTGGCTGGACCAGGATGCTGAAACAGCTCAAGAAGCACTTCGGCGTCTGAAAGCCGTGTGCAGTGTGGTCAACGACTCGTGGGATTCCTCTCAGGCCTTTGCTGACTACCTCAGTGTCATGTGATGGACACAGGAGAAAACCAATCCACTTGAACCTAAGCAGTTCAGTCCCTGGCCAATAAGATTATTCCATCACAGAGGTGGGGGTTTCTTCCCCTGGTTCAAGCAGGGTGCAGTTGTTCTTGTCCCTTTTCATCTGAAGAAGGGTTACCACAGTGAAGTGACACAAGGCCATGTGAGTCAACAGCTGTATTTCCAGGTGATCTACCTCTTACCATCTCCTCAGTTTGGATATTTTAAGTGGGACATATTATCAAACAAGCTTCTGTGACTTCCTGCACATGTTGGGACAAGCAGTTATTTATTCTATGGAGTGTTGTTACAAATTTCACATTGTATCAGCCAATATTTGATCAATAACTATCTCCACTGTTGGAGAGACTCAAAAGCCATCTGGCTGGAATCTGTGGCAATCAGCTTAGGTGACCTTGCTTTTGAGTAGGGGCATTGGATAATATGACTTTACAAAGAATCTTTCCTAATAAACCATTCTGTGATCTTTGAAATGAGAACTCCTCTCCACTTAAAGGGAGTCGAAAACAAGCTAAAAAAGCACCCAGTCTTGACCTTTTAGATTTAGAAAATTTTACTTCATGTAAAAATCCTTTATGTACCAAGCAGCCTGCTGTTCGTGTGCTGTCGTGTTGCCCCCTCCAACATCAGCAGTCCTTTTATACAGAGGTTTTGAACAGTTTGTTCTTTTGTAATGTTTTTATAATAAAAATAATTAAGACCCGTAATGTACCAAAGTGTCAATTTTATTACTGGCTTGTAATATGATCTAATTAAAACACTGCTAGATCAGGGGATCCTGCCCATAACAAAGCAAATAGCTTTAGAAACTGAATTACCTTAACAGAGCCTGATTTTCTCTACTACCTGGACGATCTTTCAGGCCAGGTGTTCAACATACAAGGTGATTTTTATTTTTCCCTTGTACAAATCCTCTTATTCCTGAGTAATCAGCAAGGTTCACATTTCACAACAGAAATGGATCCTGTAACTTTCTGATCAGCAGCCGCAAGCCACAGCTGTCAAGGAAGAAAACCACGACTGTGCACATCAGGTGTTATAAAACTGCAGGCTTAACTTAAACCTGAAGAGAAAAACTTGGCTGTGCAGAAGGCACAGACAGCAAGAGCATGAGAACCAGTGCTGAACATGATGAAGTTTACAAGGTCCAGTTCTTCCCAGTTCCCAAAAGGCTGTATTTTTGAGTCACACAATACAACAGCAGAGAAAAACCATGGGTTCCTTACTGTTGCAAGGCCAATGCTAAATCCCTTCCAGCCTCTCAGGAACCATGTTATTCTGCTATTCAACAGCCACATGCCACTCCAGAACATACTGCTACCCACTGCCCCTTTCCCTGAAAGGAATTAAGCGGGGTGGACTGCCACAGCAGCCTTCCCTTGCCCCCACAGGGGACAGTAACCTGTTAGGGAATCCCTCGCTGCTCCTCGTGGGAGTGATGATGAAAGGTGAAGGTGACGGCAGCTTCCCACGCAGCCTTCAGCACCGAGTCCTGCAGCCCCCGTTTATCAGCACAGTGGTTCCACTGGGAGAGGTCAGAGGTGCAGTCAGATCCTTCAGGAGGGGGCCGCACCTGGTGGCCATTCACACAGCGACGACACTTGATCCTGGAACAGAGTTCATGCAAGATCAGTGAAAGGTTCCTCTACTGCATGGGCTGTTTCAAAAAGGTAACCCAGTAACATCTGGATTAACTCCCCTTCACCTGCAGCATTAGCAAATGAATTTTCAGACAGTATTAACCACTGCCACGTTTCATTTCACATGTGACGGATAACGACTATGACTCTCACATTTTGGAAACGCCAAGGTTCTATTCCAAATGGCATTCCCTGTCCATGTTTAGCCATGTGGGAATGGTTCAGCAGAACCCCGAGGAAAGTACAGATAGAGTTTTCCCTGAAACGTGAGGGATGTTGCTTAGAGCAGATCTCCAGTGAACACCCCCACTGCTAACACATTCTTAGCACTGTGTCAGGTTTCCCGAGTTCAAGAGAGCACACCATGCTCCAAACTGCTCCATCCTGGCTCACACCACAACCGCAGGGTTGTGCTCAGGTTGTTTTACAGATGCTGTACTGAGCTGCCACATGAGCAGACGGAGCAGCAGCAGCCCTGCCAAAGCTTGTTGCCATGCAGACAAGATACTTACACAGAGCAAAGCTTTGAGTCAGCTTAAGACTAATCTTCTTCACTTCTTGCCTGAACTCGGAGTCTTAACTCTGACAGTGAAGCGCTCCCTGTCCTCTTTCTGGTAGCTACAATACCACAGGTGTGAGTAGTGGGGGAGAAGAGCAGACAATAGAAATGAGGAGTCTTTTAGTCCCCAGAACAGCACTTGGGCTGGCCTCATGAATTCCTAGCTGATAGAGTAGCCCTGGCAGTGGAAGTAGCTCAGCATTTGGAGATCAGAAAGCACTAGGAAGAGGGCAGCACTCACTTGTCATGGGTGTCACTGGTGGTGGTCTCATTCAATGTGAAGAGCTCCTTCAGCTCCCCAAGTGAGAAGTGCCTTTCTACATCCTGCTCTTCATCCACCACACAGCTGCTGAGGGCCTTCTTGTGGGTCTGGCGCTGGAATATCTTCTCTTCTATGGTCCCCGTCTACAGGTCAGAGTCAAAGATGAAGCACAGCTGTGACACTGGTGTTACAGAAACACCATGTAATGGGAAAGTGTCCCAGATGGAACATTAGTGAGCTGTCAGGACCACCTAGTGCCTCGCCAGACTGCTACAGATGACATGCAAATTTTACTAGCTGCACTTCAACCAGTCCTATTTGGTTGCTGATCAAACCCAACTTTGCTTCTCTAGTCTTTCACCATGGCTATGAGAGTGGATCTGAGAGAGGAAGATAAGGAAGAGATGGAGCTGCCACATGTGGCTGGAGTGCACACACTGTGCCGGTTGTGCTGTCTGAAGGTATTTGTTGAAGTGTATTCCCTAGCAGAGGCTGCCCAGGGAGGGGGTTGAGTTGCCATTCCTGGAGGTGCTTAAAAGATGGGTAGATGAGGTACATGGGGATATGGATTAGTGGTGCACAGGTACAGTTGGACTCAATGATCTCAAAGATCTTTCCAACCAAATGGTTCTATGACTCTATGACAGGAAAGAAGTGAAAGGAGCTGAGCAGCAATAGCCACCCCCTGTCAAAAAGCCCCAAACACAACCTCCTCTCCAAAAAAGCAGCAAGGGCTAGGGTGACAAAAGCATCAGCAGTATTTGCTGGTTCACCCACACAGTCTGCCTGGAGGCACCAGACTAGTTCTAGAACACGTATGCAGAAAGCCCAGTCCACTCCAATCTTATGGCAAAAAGCTAAGAGCAAAATGTCAATGTTACATTTGTTTGCAAAACAAAAGGGGGTGATAAGTCCTGATTTGCAGACTGGTTCGCTACTTCTAAATCAAAGAACTTCCCTGCTTCCAGGTGCAGCTGGGTCAGAGAAAATGAGGAATAACATAAGGAAGAGATGGGCAAACGACTGTTTTGTCAAAGCAAAATATTAATCAATCAAGGAACACAGACTTACTTAAAAAAATAACAAAACCCAAACCAAAAAAGCATCCCAGTCTGATCTAATAAGAGGTGTAAGAGGTGAAAGAGAACAAGGGCAGAGAGGGGACATTTCTGAGCAGTAATCACTACTGATACTGCTGGACAAAGTGTTGCAGTAGCCTGAAAAGACAAAACTTCATGCTTTTCCTTACAGAAAAAAGCAAGTTCTAAATTGTTATAACACTCCTGTAATTCTGGGAATACAGTTGCTGTTAATTAAGTACATGTACACCCAACCAAAACAGACTGCAGCCAGACTGAAAACCAGCAACTCCAGCATCAGACACGACACAAAATTCAAGAAGTCAGATGCTTAAATGACTTCAACGCACCATCTTATCTGGGAAGCCTCAGTTGTTCCTATTTCTCAGAAGCCAGTCACCATTAGAAACCAAGGCTTGCAGTAACGACTAGCTTGAACTTTCTTGGTTTTCCATGGCAACACACCTAAGGGCAGTAAGCAATTAAGTTCCAATCAATTCTGGTCACACAGACAAAAGGGTTTCTCCCCTTCTGGTCACAATCAGCTGCAGTCTGGACTTGCACCAAGAACTCCATGCTGAGGAGAGCGAGAGAAGTAAGACTCACTGAAAGCAGTCGATAGATGTAGCATGTCTTCTTCTGGCCATCCCGCCACACACGAGCCATGGCCTGCTCATCGTTAGCTGGATTCCAGTCTGGATCAAACATAACGAGTCTGTTAGCCCCAATCAAATTCAGACCACAGCCACCTGCTTTGCTGCTTAACATGAAGATAAACTCAGGGCTCTGTGGAAAAAAAGGCAGGCTTGGATTAAACCATGGAGGCAGCTGTACTTTTACTTACGGCATTCAGAACTGGCAGGAGAAATGCTCAGATCTGGCAGGTTCTACTTACTGAGGGGCTGTTGAATCGCTCCACAATCTTTGCTCTCTTTTTAATGGACATGGTGCCATCCAGCCGGACATATAAATACCTAGAATATGCAGGATACACTACAGTCAGACTGCTGTGACCTTTACAGCATCCTACTCAAAAGATTGAAAAAAAAAAAAAAAAAAAAAAAATCTTTCAAACAGCCTTGTAACAAGATCCTGAGCTTTAGGAGCTTTTGCGGAGGTCTAGTGCTTTTTTGCTGAGTGACCCCAGTAGCCAAAGCACAAGCCACATTAGTTCAACTTCAAGAACATCTGAGACAAGACACAGATCATAAATTCCTACTGTTAGAAACTTTAAAAATAGCCACTTTCTTTTGCAGCATAGGCTGCAAATACAGTCTTGCAGGATTAAACAAAGGAAGCCCAAAGACAAACCTTCTGTTCCTGCAGAGCTTTTCAAATAGGTCCAGTGTCTGAGTGTAGTTAGACACTAAAACCACCTTGTCGTTACTCGTGCTTTTTGTAACAGCAAGGATGTAGTCCAAAACCAGCATTTTTCCTGGATAAAAAGGAAAGAAAGAAGTAAGCTAGAGCAGAAGTTCCCAGATTCCATAACTTGGAGGGACATTTGATAAGATGCTAAATACAGTCTCATGGTTGACGGTATTAAGCAGCACTTAAGAGATTTGTACTGTCGGGTTACACAGTACCTGAAAGCGGGGGCTCCACAGATTTAGTGCTATAGCCAGTAGGAAACAAGTCCAGGGCTCCCATAAAACCTTCTTCCTCTTCCACACACTTATCATAGATAAGAGCAGGGTCTGGAGAACAAAGAGAGCTCAGAGACTGTGGAGTGCATGAGGGAGACCCCCCAAAAAAATCCACCAACAGTACAAAAACTAAACCCACTGAATGAGTGGAACAACTTACGGTTGCAAAGCTTCTTCAAGGAAGTGATGGAAGAGAGAGATGACACACTGATTTTGCCCTCCTTCAGCTCTTCCACTGGCTTGGCTTGCTTCAGGAAGTTCTTGTACAGCTCAGCTTGCAGAGGTGTCAGTCTGAAACAGAACAAGACTTTTGTAGTCTCAGCCTGTCCTCAAACCAACACCATCGTTTCCCCTCCATCTATATTATGGGTTCCTTTTAGCCCAATATTTTAGCATGGACAGCCTAGCACTGCCTCCAAGGCCGATGGTAAAGCATCAGTGTCTCAGTCCAAAGCTGGAAGAGAAGCTTGCAGATACTCTGCACAGCCCAGGGCTCTGCTGCACACGGCTGCTCTGAGCACACCAGCTGGCTGGCATAACCACTAGTTGTACGTTGTCCATCCCTGCTTCATGAGGAAAAGCAACATATTGCCTATAGCTACAATCTCATTCCTAGAAAGAAATAGTCCCTGCACGCATTGAGGGGCTTTTTGCAATTCCTCGTTCATTCCTGATGCTCCACCCACTCTTCCTCAGATTTCCCAGGCAGAGCACATGCTTGCAGGTACCTGCAGCAGACCACCTGCTCGATCTTCACCGGCAGGTATTTGGACAGGATGTCTGAAGTTCTGCGAATTAAACACCTGCAGGGAAGGAAAGAAAGATCAGATGCTTGGATGATATCAAAACCCTGTTTTACCCACTGATATCTCCAAAAGTCTGTACCAGCCCCACACACAGCAAAGGTCAAACACTCAACATCCACACTAAGCCAATGCAAGAGGTTCCATCAGCCTGTGCTTCTGAGCCAAGTATAACCTGCCTTTGTGAGGCTTCCAAATTACATTCATGAGATTTGGAGGGACCATGCATGATTTCACCTAAATGAGCCCAGTCCCTTACAAGAGAAATTCAGCTCTTTCTCAGATTAACAACAGTATTTTCAATTTGAGCTACAACCAGTAGCACAGACAGCAAGGAAATACAGGATTTAACCAACTCAGACTAGGGGCATAACCCGAAGTACAAGCAGTTCCTCATGCAGTAACTTAGAAGCCATTCTCAGCCAAGACGGTTTAATTGTCCAGCCCAAAATTTCAGCAAAGGGCATATCCTTTGGGGTCTAGAAATGCCTCACGGGGCAGTTCTACCACACTTTAGGAGATGGGATGGACTAAAAAAAATGCTGAATTGAAAAACGAGAATAAGAAAGATGTGCAGAAACCCAATTCTGCCAGTGAACACTGAAAATGTGATGTTCCAAAACCTACAGAGGAAAGATAGCAGGGATATATAACAGCCCCAAAATCCATCAAAGGCTGTTGAAGAAATGAATAATCTGGTCTCCAAACTCATAAGCAGAAGGTTGAAAAGTAACAGGCTTAAACTGCAATAAGGAAGACTTATGTTACACTTTAAGAGTATTTTCTAACTGCAAAGACAGTGATGCCTGAGAAAAGGTGTCCTGGGGAATTTTTAAAGTTTTCACTGCTGCATGGGGGTTAAGTAAGGGGCACTTTCTGCCTAACAACTTTTACCTTGGGACAGCAAAATGGATCAGACAACTTCTCCAGGCCCCTTCCAACCTTACACCTATGATTCCACGTATCTATGCATCCATGCCTCATTTGTAATTCCTACCAAATTCAGCCCATTCACCTGTTACTACTTACAGGCTTCATCTTCCCTGTTTGTGCATCATGACTGTTGCACAAAACAGGAAGGACACAGATCGTGACACAGCCAGGCACAAGCATTCCCAAACACACTTCTACGCTCATTTTCCACCAGCTATAGAAAGAAATAAATGCACCTAAAGAAGGAATAAGCTCTTCTCCTCCCAAACATTCCTTTCTCTTAGGCATCTGAAAGCTGGCCCAGGTCAAGGTCAGGGCTGTCAATATATGGAAGGTCTACTCGGTGTGAAATTCAATTTACCATCACCGTGGACTGCAGCATTGTATTTGTGATGGTTGCAAATGTTCAGATTAAAAAAAATAGAAAAAGAAATGAAGAAAGAAGCAATGCTGAGAATTTGAAAGGTTCTCTAGTAAGAGTTCTTACAGAGAGACAAGGGATTGTCAGCAGATGTGGATAAATTGGTTATACTCACAAATTAAAAAATCAGCCATGAACAGAAAAATACAAATATAGAAAAATAGAAAAAGCAGGCCTAAACAAAATCAATGAAAGAGAAATAAGACAGCACAGAGGTGCTACTTGTGGATCAAAAGTCATATCTCTGACACTAGCAGTCTAATCCCATTAGCTCTACAGAGCCAACAAAGCCATGAAGGTGTGAACTGGACTCTTAGGACTTGGGCAACCAAAAGAACTGAGGGACATTCCTTGTACTCTGTCTACCATTCAACATCCAGGCTGGATGGATCTCAAGTCTGACCCAGTCTACACTGTAGTTAACACAAACGAATGCTGCATGACTATTCAGATCCCAGCAGAAAACAGAAACATAAGAGTCAGATCACAGTTTAGTATCTGAGCACACTTGCTTGGGATGACTGCAGCTAACTGTGCCATTTCAATGTGCTATTTTTCAGATTGAAGCTACATGCTACGTAGGTTCCTTAGGCAATAAATACTTGCACAATCACTTGCTGAATAGACATAACTGGTAAGAGAATTCATTACAGCTACAACTGTAATCTAGAAAGATACCAGTGAACACCAAGGGTTTATGCAAAAGCTCTGCAAAGAGAAGAGGGATGAAGTTCACCTGTTCACAATGCTGATCAGTTCTTTAAGCCTCTCTTCTCCTTTGTGTCGCTCAGCTTCACTTGCATCCGCATCTCTGCCTTTCAAGATGGGAATTTCAAAATGCCTTTTAAATTCCTGTGCAGTCCCTGTACAAAACAGAAGTGAAAAGGTGATAATTACTACCAAACCCCCTTCAATCAGTATCCTGCAGCCCCATTTATCGTACACAAGCATGAGGCCCTGAACTCTCGCCCCATTAGCAAGATTTGTTTTCCTTTCTAGCCAGGAAAGATTCAAACGAAGCAGGCAAATCTGGACAACAGAAAATCATTCTGGACTCCCAGTAACAACTCACTGCCAAAGGTCATACAATTTTACTTAAACCCAAGTTCAGTCAAGTACATACTGGTTTTGCTCACATTCCTGCTATACTTTCACTCCCAGATTTTGTCCTTGCAAACAATAGCACAGGCATTCTGTGTGCCTGTTCCAAAATTATCTGTAATCAGTTGCTTATTACTGGCCACAGGCTCAGAGTGGGAAAAATGACTACTGCATGCATGCAGCTTTACTGGCAGTACAGTATCAACCTAATCTCAGAAAGAACAAACTGCAAATAGGACAGACTAGTCTTGTCCAAAGTGTAGATCAGGGTGAGGCAATAAATACTCAAAATTGAAGCACGTGGAAAAAGCAGACACAGAACATCTACCACCCCATCCCATCCTTTCCTTGAGAAATCCTGAAGGCAAAACAGCCAAGTAGAAAAAGCTATAGCCCAAATGCTGCCTGTAGGATGAAGACTCTGATGAATGGTGTTTAACGAGAGTTGCACATGCACTAGAAATAATGAGAAGCACCTTGGACTGGACACCAAACAATCAGACAAACATGGATGAAGAGTTACAGCAACTAGAAAGTGATTTACAGATGGGTTTATTTCATTCCTAGACAGAAAAAAAAAAATGACCTTATGAAAAAGACAAGCTGTTCCACTCTGGAAAGCAGTACACCTGCTCCTAACCCAGTGATGTAAGAGAAGATGCAAAGACTACTTTGCCTTTAAAATGAAAACAGAGCTCTCAGACACAGAGCTCTGGAGTCAGAGACAGATATTGAGTCTGCTACCAGCAACTGTACAAGGTGTTTGATCCCAAAAGCTCAACGCTAATTAGAATCTCTCCTCCAGATTCTTCTCTTTCTGTCTCAGATGAAGTTAACCCCATATTCACAGGCCTCCCTCACTTTAAAGGAATAGCAGCAGTCTTAACTCCAAATGCTAGACATCACCCTCAGCTTTTTCCTTGATAATATGAAAGTGGGATGGCAGACTGCCAGAAATTCAGGTTTTGTTGCCTAACTCCACCACAGGGTACAGCATTACATCTTGTACCAGCCACTTCAACCTCATGTGCCAGATGGATAAAAGAGAGCATGGGAAAGCTGTCTCCCAGGCTGCCTCTGTACTCAACTCAGAGAGCATGTAATTTCAAACTCTCCTCTCCACAAAGACTCTCCTGCAAATACATCATTTCTGGCCTAGATTTCTGAATCTGCCATAACCTGGGAGTGTTGTGGGAAGTATTATTACAAGCTGGCTCTTCCTGCCCAGCAGCTCCTGCAGTATCTCTAAGGGCTTACTGTCAGAGAAACTCCTAGCCTAAGTGGACATTTTGGCTGACCAGTACAGCTACATGGAATGAGCCATGCAATACTCAACATCATATATTCGTATTACGCTAGTTACTAATTCCTCTTCCAAAACACCCGTTGGACTGATGTACTGCAAATTACAATTTTCTGGAACAGAGGGACTCCGATTTAGACTTTCTGGATACAAGCTAAGGATAAGCATCTGTACATAACCTTTCCTCTCACTACCATCTTGGTTGCTGATTTCACTGGCATTGGGAGCAAGAGGAGGCCTTGCCAGCAACTTCCTCCCCTCATGTCTGTCACACATTCATGTCTTACCTAGGATGCCTGAATTGACGAAGTGCACCAGGCTGAAATATTCAAGCAGGTCGTTCTGAATGGGGGTGCCTGAGATAAGGACTCGTCGAGGTGTATTTAAGCTGTTGAGAGCCTGGTATGTTTGATTTTCAGAGTTCTTCAGTCTATGGCCCTTTGAATAAAGAAAAAAAAAAAAAGGCGGGGGAGATGAAATTGATAAATCCAGTAGTCCTGATGGAAAGCAGCTTGGAAATCCCCATCAACACTGACAAGAAATATCTCCCACAAGATATCTCACCACTTTTCCCATCCCTGGTAGTGGACTAAGTTTTGTGTGTGTACTCAAGTGCTGTGACAGACTCCTCTCAGAGACAAGAATCTAGTGGGACACCTGAAGCCGTTACATGACGAAACACGACATTACAAGCTTCTCTGACTAGGAACACTGGAATCACCCAGGCAAGAGGACCTACCATGAAAATAACCACCTCACAGTCTAACTACAAGAACTGTTTCTGGTTCAAAGACAGGGATATTTTCTACTGCCAACTCTAGGCACTGAACTCTGCACCAGTAACACTGCATCACTCGAGCCGTTCAGACCACCTCTATCCAGGACTGTCAGGTCTTTGCACACCAAAAAAAGGTCCTGCACCTCTTGCAGTGGTCATCTGAATACAGGCTTAGGAAAAGCAACTTTATTAGCATCTGAGTGCTATGCTCTAGGACAAAGCTTGAGTGATGTGATGCTTCTCACACATGCCAGATTACTGCAGAGCTGAGTATTTAATGGAAACGTATGGAAGACACAAGGCCAAGGACCTGCTTTCTCAGCATCCCTGGCTGCTGGTCCCATCCCAGGGGCACTGAGAGGTGCTGGAGTTAAACTTGAGGATGCTCCCTCTCAGCGCTGTTCTAGCACATACAAACCTAAACCACTGGAGGGCATCACTATTTAACAAATTCTTTCTAACTGGCAGTGGACAAAACCTCGAGAGTGGTTGAGGTCCCCAGCTTTATCATTTCAAGGAGGCAGAAGGCATTTGCTCTGTTTTGTCCTTCAGAGCATCCCTGGGTCCACTACATATAACCATAAATAGCAAATGATTAATAAAAAAGCAACTACATTTCAGTCATGTGGAAGCAGAGCTTGACAATACAGACTTGGCAAAGTTAGATCAGCAGTCAGCAAGCAGAAAGTCATGCCAGGTCTTTCTCTTCTTGAACAAGAAATACTACATAACCCTTCACCCAGCTCTCCTATCTCTGCTGCATGCAGGAGGTTACAGAGAGGGAAAGAGGGTCCTG
The DNA here is from genome assembly GCA_033558105.1 of Coccyzus lansbergi. Lineage (NCBI taxonomy): Eukaryota > Metazoa > Chordata > Aves > Cuculiformes > Coccyzidae > Coccyzus > Coccyzus lansbergi. The sequence continues at coordinate 20,895 of JAUMJK010000662.1, forward strand.
CCATGGGAGCGCCCTTCAAACTCCCCCGCATGTACAGCATAAGACAGCAAGATAAAGTGGCTGACAGCAGCCAACACTACTCACAAGAGAATGAGGAACTGCAGAATCATTTAAGTTGGGAGAGATCTCAGGAGTCTCCGGTCTCACCTCTGGCTCAAAACAGAGCCAAGTTAAAAAATACCAGGGAGAACATGAAGCCAGGACAAATAGAAAGCATGTCTCACTTTAGCAAAGGCAGACACAAACAATAGAAAACCAGATGACTGAGCCAGGGCACTACCACTGCAAGAGAGTGAGGCCTCTTTCAGAGTCAGAGGCAGACAGCGCACCTCCTTCTTGCTACCTATTCCATGCTGAGAAGGCCCTAGGAGGTGCCCCCACCCTGCCAGGGACTTACAAAGTGGCCACCTTGTTTCCTTCTGTCCTCCTCCCTTGAAGAAAGCAAAGCAAGTTTTGTCTAGATCTCAAGAAAACATCAAGAACAGATTCTCTTTAAAGATCCCCCTGTACCTCATCACATATGACAAGCCCAACACTGCCCTTCTGTAACACTTCAGCGTGGAGTCGGAAGGTTTCATAGGAGATGATCAAGATGGGTGAAGGAACTCTCAGGCCACGCTGGTTCATAAAGCCAGCTGCAGATGGAGAGGGAAAAGGATAAAGAGGAAATAATGAGGAAAACTAATAGAAAAGGCTTAAAGCTCTGTAGTCATAACTTTTGCCTTAAAATCTAGGAAAACTTGACTGTTTTGATTAATCTGTATCATTCCTTCTACCCACATATACTTATGCTTCTTTTCCCACTACGTCCCCATTCCCATCCCCCTCCTATCTCTACCCACTCTCCAAAGTTCTACTGACAGCTTAGAGACGTTCACATCAGCTGCTGTAGATTTCTTCCCACACAAGACTTTGACCTAAGCCAGCCAACCACACCATTTGCAAACATTTCTGTACCTAGTTTACGGTCAATCTCTTCTTTGGAGCCTCCATCAATGGCCAGCGGCTGGATCCTTCCCCCCAGCCATTTCTCTACTTCATTGTACCAGTTTCTCACCAGGCTGGAGGGAGACACCACCATGGCTTTCTCGATTTCAGGCCTGCAGTCTGGACTTTGCCGGAGAAGTGTCCACATGAGCGTGATGCACTGCAGGGTTTTGCCCAGCCCCATTTCATCTGCCATGATACAGCCATGACTCCCAGGGATCCGCCGGCTTGTCACACAGTCCCAGAGGAACTTCACTCCCTGCCAAAAAATTGTTCTCTCAGAGTAGGATGGGGATATCAGTAGAATGACAACTTCATTACAGCTTCATTACTGCAATACAGAATACAACAAACAGCAAATCTGTGTAGCACCACCCTGGGGAAACGCAGTGTTCTAATGAGACAGAAGGAAATTACCCAAGATGCAACTAAAATGTAGTCAAATCTGGTTTAGAACAACAGTACTGATGCCAATACCTACTTCATAACATGCAAAAAAACTTACTACATATTATTTGCACAATTATAACCACCCTCCTGACAGGAATTCCCAGAAATGTGTACTCTTGGCTGCATTAGACAGGTTCAGGCCATCACCTAACCTGCATAGAATCACAGAATCATAGAACAACCAGGATGGAAGAGACCCACCGGATCATCGAGTCCAACCGTTCCTATCAAACACTAACCCATGTCCCTCAGCACCTCATCCATCGTGTCCATCTCTGCTGATGTGAAGCCAAGCAGAGCTATCCCAGGGACCAAGAACACAGGAGGAGCAACTAAGGAGAGGTCAAACTCGCCTCACGATGCTCACGGCTTTCATCTGCCACCAGAAGCCTTTCCTCGTGTAGCCAATGCTTCCAGGCCACCGTTTAGCTCTGACTTGGCTGTCTCTGGTTCTTGGAAATCAATCCAGGAATTAACTAAACCCAAGGTTTCTGGAAGGATGCGACAGGGAACACCGTGCAGGTCTCCAAGAGGAGGTTCTAAACCCATCCAGTTGCCCTCAGGAGCACAGCCAAGCCAGGACTGCAGCCCCACACAGCCCCAGGGCTGGGCTGGAGGGACAACACTGAAACCAACCTGCTCTATCACCACATCAGGCCCTGACCTATTCCCCTGCCTGGTAGGATGCAGTGCTCTGGGCAACCTGCCCTCCTTCCCAACTCCTGTTACAAGGCTTTCACGACTGGAACCACCAGCGCTGGGGAGAAGGAGAACCTGCCTGCTCTCTACCAACCTCCCATCACTTCAGGCAGAGCAGTGCAAACAGGTTAATCATCTTAACATCACTCAACTGGGTAGTTTTAAAAACACACGACTTGTGGAGCCAGCAGAAGTGTTTCTGCTGCCTAATTAACTCCTAGAATACCCTTTGCAGAACCTCGTCACTTCTGCCTAGAATTGCAATGACTCACGTAGGGACTCAAGACCCAAAGCAGATTTAACTTCAGAGAAGACACAGGGCTGAGGTTATAGCCCACGTCACATGGTGGAAGAAGAGCTCAGCTCTGCATTAGGCCCTGACACATCACCAAAGCAGATAAAAGGGGAGGGAAAGAAAAGAGACAGACTCTTCAAAACATTCCTCTATCACATGATGATAGGTTGCCAGAGAAAACTGCGGTATTGTGAAGGGAACCTACAAACTCCCTGCACTGTGCCAACACAGCAGGGAGTTAGGGACACAATCTGAACACACCTGGATGGATTCACTCACCAGGACGACAAATTCATTCTGCGCTCCACTATTAAGGACTGGAAGACAGAACACCTTTGCTTGCACTTTCAAGTCCTTTTCTTTCTTTCTTAGACAGGTTGAAGGAATTACAAAATACCTTACTGACTCAGAAGAGTGCATTTGGCTGGGGATCCAGTTGGGTAACCTCCCAGCAACCAGGCAAAAGGCATGACAAAGCAGAGTGAGGCTGTACAACAGTCTGAGAGCATCTCCTGAATAAAGCACCAAAGGAACCTTAGCAAGCAAAAACTTGTTAGTCAGAATAGAACAGAGACTGTTTTATCAGAGACATCTGGCTGTCAAAAACAGACGGTGTGCCCAGGACACCAATCTAACTACCATAAAAAGCATAAAAGCACCAGCCAGTAGTATCCTACCCAAAACCAGAGTGCTTCCAGCTACATAGCAAGAGACGAGCATCACACAGGGTCCCAGGTTGAGTACCAATTCTGATAAAAGAACAAGCCTGAAGCAGCCCACAGTGCTCTTGAAGCCACCTAAAGATGTCCCATGCAGGGACACAACCAGTTTGACCTGCTTAGCCTGCAACATCAGCAATCACAGCTTCCATCTGTGCTGCCTCCAGGCTTAAATGATAACATACTGTATCTGTGATGAACTTCAAATTGTCCAGATATTCACTTTAGATACATGGAGATGAGTACCACTGCTTTGATACTGTGACACTGCATGTATTTATGACAAAATGTTTTTCTCTCCACTGGTAAATTTCAAGTCTATGTAGGTCACGGACAGCTCACACCTACAAAGGGTAGTCTCTGAATAAAATACAGTCAAGTAGGAATCTGCTCCATACTCTGTTGGGAACCACGGCACCACAGAGAAGAGCTTCAGTGTTTCCTGCCTCAGAGACTGCAGATCCAAGTCATTCTGCTGACCAGCAGAACAGCGGTGGACGGCCTGCCCTGCCTAACTCCAGACTAGGCTGCAAGATAATTTACTGCAACTACATTCTATCACCATCCACAGTGAGTTCCCCTCAGCCAAGTTATATCTCCAGACTTCAGGACAAGCAAAAGCTGGACTTTGTGACTCAACTCTGCAAGACCCCATCTCCCTGCAGAATCTCTCCTTTCCTACAGTACCACTGGTGACATGGAAGTCAGACAGTGTGCTTTCCTACACTGTGCATACAGGGCTCCCAGAAACTCCCCAGTTTCCACTCTCAGCTAATCTACAACCCCACAGAAAACAAATCTGTCCACTAGTCAGCATCAGCACTTAGGCTGGGAGCGTTCAGCTCTGCTAGATCAGAGGCAAGAGAAAGTTCTTATCTACACGAAAGCAGTAAATATCAACATTTTTAAGGACAAAAAGAACTGTCGTAATACTCCCAGTATGTCCTCTTGCTGAACACGCGACAGAGAATATTTGCAGCATTGAGGCCTCTAAGAGGAAAGCCAAAACAAGTGTTTCACTTCACATTTGCAGCAGACTGGAGTCTGTGAAGTGTCACACATTATTAGTATGTGAAGTTTATATAGACCTCACAGTTGGTGGGTAACAATTCCAGCACAGCAACTGCAGCATTTTGAAACGCACTAAGTCCTCCAGCAATACCCTCAGGTCCCAATGGAAAAACTTACTTCTCTCTGATGGGGCCGTAAAACACGGCTAAGGACAGGATCCACCACAACATGGACGGGTGCTTTGTCCCTGCAGGAGGCAGTCAGGGAAGAAGACTGTGATTAATGAACTCTGTACAGCATCTGTTTAAGTTTTTTAAAATCTCATGGCTATACTGAGGACTCCCCAGTGGCATGAGAGAAGCAACTACCAACAAGAAAGTGAAATATACATTAATTCAGTTTTGAGAATGAAGTCACAGGGGACTTATCTACAATCTAGAACATCAGCGAAACCATGTATTTGGGCCATGGTTAAAACAAGGGTAGAATGTTCAGAGACACGATTGAAGAGTCATTATTATTTTCCTTGTTTCAACAACAATATTATAACTGCATTACTGGAGAGAGGAATCCTCTCTACTGTCCATGAAGATCCAGCTGACAGCCCTTTTAAGTTGTAACAACCGCACAGAAGGAACCTATCTAAGAATAAAAACCACCAGGTACCTAACATTTGACTATCTGTCATCTCCCTTTGCTCGTTCCAGATGTTGACGTTTCCTGACTAACAACTAACACATAAGATTTTTCTAAGCAGCTTCTCCATGCATGCATCCTCATCCCTTGCAACACGCTTAAATTTTTGATGAGTGGGAGATGAAACAGCCTACGGAAGAAAGCAAATTATTTGGCATGGGTACATTTCTTCTTTGATGGTTACCATATATGAACCAATTCAGAGGTAGAATACTTGCAATCAATCTCTCCTTATTGTTCAGACCCCAGCTTAGACAAATTTGGGAAGCAAGCACACAAACCTACGCGTACAAGGAGGTCAGAGCTGAGGCATTTGTGCCAGGTGATGACTCACTTGTCTATTTTCAGCTGGTCGTGGGCACTCAGCTGCGGGGGCTCATACAGAACCAGAGCTCCTTCCTCAAAAGGGTCGTGGAGAGGACTCCTCAGCCCTGCCCGTTTGATACCCAGCGCACGCAAGCCCAGCGGCCCTGAAAGCAAACAAAAGGCACAACTCGAAGAACAACTTCTTCCTGGGAGAAAGCAGAGCCTTGCAGAAGAGCCTGATTACGTTTAGGAACAGGGAATTAATTGGCTGCCGAAGTGGAGCTGCAGGCACAACTGGTGCAGAAAGTAACCCCAACCAGGACACTTGTTTGGCAGCAGTCTGCCAGCACACAGCAGAAAGTTCTGCAGCAGGAAAGAACAGAACAAAGGAACAGAGGTAAAGCTGGACCAGTGGCATTGCCCATCATATTGGGTGCACCAAGATAGGCATGACTGCATGGAAGAGATGGCATGTGTGCTGGCATGCAGCAGTATAAGCTGTCTTGTAAGGTGACAGATGGCTTAATCCCAGACCTGTGTGACAGGCACACAGCCATGAATAGGCACAACGTCTCCCTCAGCCATCTCGGGGCATCAGGGCTACTCCTAATACTCAAGGATGGTTGTTTGAGTATTTTGAAGAGAAGCAAGATTCCAGAATGTAATGCCTCAGTAGCTCAATAAATACATTTTCACATTCATAGTCAAATCCTCTTTTTGGATCACCTAACCCCCTCCAGGGGGGGTTTAGCCTGGAGAAGAGGAGGCTGAGGGGAGACCTCATTGCTCTCTATAACTACCTGAAAGGAGGTTATAGAGAGGAGGGAGCTGGGCTCTTCTCCCAAGTGACGGGGGACAGGACAAGAGACAATGGCCTCAACCTCCACCAGGGGAGATGTAGGCTGAACATTAGGAAAACAATTTTCACAGAAAGGGTCACTGGGCACTGGAACAGGCTACCCAGGGAGGTGGTTGATTCACCTTCCCTGGAGGTGTTTAAGGGATGGGTGGACAAGGTGCTGAGGGGCATGGTTTAGTGTTCGATAGGAACAGTGATCCGGTGGGTCTCTTCCAACCTGGCTGTTCTATGATTCTATGAACCCAAACTTAGACGGAGTTGTATCTTTTATACAAAGTCAAGAAATTATCTTTAACGGTGATGAGGATTCACAGTATCAGAGTTCGCACCATAATCCCATTATCTACTCTACAGCACTATTTTCCCTTTGCTGACCAATAGCAGATGTTACGCCTTGTAACCTCTTTCTGTGAAGGGCAGAAGCCAAGGATGAGTCCCTTTTCCTAGTATTAGATTTTGATGTCACAGTTTTGGAATGGAAATGATAAATGGAGATAAAAAGAACTTGCACAGAAATCCTTCTTCCCATCAAAACTCAGGCAAACATTCTGCCCGGATTGATACTGCTCGGGGAAGATTCAAGCCGGGTCAATTTGCCTGCTGCTTGCTAACGCTCCTTGCAAAACAGAGTGTATCACAAGGTGCGGCAACTGTGTGTGTACACCAAGACAAAAAGTACATGAAATAGTCTCATGTCCCAGAAAAAACAGGAAAATAACTGAAAGCAACTTCCTATTACAGCTGTTTCAGCTTCTTAACAAATCTGCTTTTCTACAAGCTAACTCTGTCAACAATTTCAGGGTTTGCCATTTCACAGTCAGTGTCTGCCTACAGACATTTTTTTTAACACAAACTGGTTGATCTGCACTTGAATTTTTCAGCTGGAGGGTGAAGGGAAAGCAGGGGACATGAACAAGTCCATTTGTTTCTGGGATCCTGTTTCTCTGATGTAAACCAGCTGAGGCTTTGAACTTTGAAAGTGTCTTGATTTGAAGATCACCTTGAGACTCAACAACAGCAAGCCAAGTAAAAAGCTGGCACATACTATCTTTTTCGCTCACAGCCTTCTGTCTGTTATTATCATTAGAGTATTATTTAGATGGTAAACCTCCACTGTGTGGAATTAATCTTGTTTTTATATTTGCGATATGGTGTGCTCTCTTTCTGGCACTACATCAAATACACAGCAGTAAGAATACAAAATCCAATTCTGAAATGTAGGATTATCCAAACTAAACACTAGCAAGAAATATGAAGACTCTGCTAATGTGCCAGTATTTTTCTTTTGGAATTAAGTCAAGATTTCTGGAACATATGCATCAGTGCAAGAAATAACAATAATCCCCACAGATACATTTGACAGGCCTGAGTGTCATCTGTTTTACCCGAGTCAGTCAACACGGACAATTCTCAAACTTTCTCATCTTACCTTTGTAATTTGGAATGGGGACTTTGAAGGGTTTGGACAAAATGCTGCGGATAAAAGCCTCCTAGGAATTCAGAAAGAAAACATGCTTTAAGAAGTCTGAAATCAGATGCTGGTCAAGAAGACAAGTCCGGGACATTTTTTTGAGAACTCAGTTTTGCCAAGTGCTGAGTCCCTCTACTCAATCTATTCAAGTTTCAACCCCAACTATTTTCAAAAAAAGACAAAAGTAACAACCAGCAGAATTCTCCCCACCAACTCTCCATTTCAAAACTATTTTCCTTTGGGTTTTCTAATGCCCAAAATTGACTTTTCATAACTCCTGTCTTAAGTCCACTGGCATTATTCACTTCTTTAAATGCTATTACTTCCCTCTGCCTTAGTAATTCAGTCAGGCAATTCATTTCCTGTAAAGGAGCTGGGTTACCACTGCTGAAACATTCATGCTGGATCAGCAAGCAGCCAGCCAGTCTCTGGCAGTGGAAGCCCACAGAGAACCAGGCAGATAGCAGCTGCGCCATCTGTATGAAACGCTTCCCCCGGCACCGTCCTTCATGAAGGCCCCACAGAACTCTCTTATTCAGGATGTCTATCATAGAAAGCACCTCCACCACCCCTTCAACGTTAAAAGGTTGGAGCTGGCAAAAGATGTCCTCTAAAGATTCTCGTGTGTAGCACTTCCATAACATCTCTGGCTAAATGGGACCATGAAAATTCAGGGAGATTTAGCCCTCCTGGGACTCCCTTGATCAATGAGCAACATAGGCAACCCACCTGCTATGGAGCTCTAGCAGTAATATCCACTTACATGTTGACTACTATCAACGCAGTGAGGTCTGTTGGTCAACGGAGCCAAGGGTTTCCGAAAAGGCGACTTGTAACATTCTCTACTCTCTGTCTCATTGACAGGCTTCTGTCTCTTGCGAGTCTGGAAAACAGAACCAAGATCGAAAAATCTCAGGGGCATCTGGTGAGACCAGAAGACAAATGTGCCACTGTCACACTCAGTAAGCACTTAACCACAGTGACAATGCCCCAGCCAGTTCAGCATCTCTGAATCGACACAATCATTACTGACCTACACTGCCAAAGGACAGAGCCAACAACACCACCAAGGTCCCCAAGCCTTAATGTTTAACCTGTGCGAGGGCTAAAATACTCTCCTAATTGCAACAACAGCTGCCACCTTCCAACCTGTAAAGAAGCAGGTTTGTCAGTAATGGGATTCATGCTGCTTCCGCCACTCGCAAAAAAAGTAGAAGTGAAAAAAGGAAGGGTCAACAGGATGGAACAAACTACATTAAAGTCCCTAGAGACTCCTATGGCACCTGCTGTTAAGCAGGTGAAAAGCCTTGCACTAAAACCTCAATTTCAGACATTTATCAAGGCATGAAGATAAATAAGTCATTGATCTGATCCCTGATTTAACACAGTCCTCTGCAGACTGAGGCATGGTTTTAACCACCTGCTGGCACAGAAAAAGAGGATTGATGCAGAAAGCTCTAGGCAAGACACTTTCATACAATCATAGAACCACTAGGCTGGAAAATACCTTTGAGAGCATCAAGCCCAACTGTACCTGTCTACTACTAAATCATATCCCTAAGCACTTAAATCTACGCATCTTTTAAATACCTCCAGGGACAGTGACTCAACCACCTCCCTGGGCAGCCATTCCAGTGCCAGAGAACCCTTTTGGTGAAGAAATTTTTCCTAATGTCCAATCTGAACCTCCCCTGGCACAACTTGAGGCCATTTCTTCTCACCCTATCACCTGACCTGTATGATGTAGAATTACCATCATAGCATTCTGTTTTGTCTTAAACATCTACCCATTCCTAGCAGCCTGTCCCATTACAAAACACTTGCTCTCCCAGGGATATTTTTTAACATGACCACAAAGCAGCAGCCATACACCTCCGCAGCGAAGCCATGACTGCCTCCTCCCTGCAAGTGTTCAGGGTTGGATGGGGCTCGGAGCAACCTAATCCAGTGGGAGGTGTCCCTGCCCATGGCAGGGGGCTGGAAATGGATGGACTTTAAGGTCCTTTCCAGCTCAAACCGTTCCATGATTCTATTCTATTTCACAAGCAGGTATACATGTCTGCATCTTTTCCAGTTGCAGTGCCCCATCCACCAGTCACAGCCAGCCTGATGTCATGCTTTCATGACAACATCATGATAGTTATAATCATCATGAGAATTGTGCAATGATTAGGATTGTGGTTACTGCATGACAGCAATAACCTATTGCTGTCTATCCTCTGAGACTACTGGGCTTTGCCCATCATAACCCACAGGTGAGGTGTTCAGCAGAGATGGCAATTTACTATTAATTTTGTGATCAAATTTGGACAACTAAGGCAAACAGTGGGAACATGATGGTATGTAGTCATGTTCAAAAGTGGAAAAGTAACCCTCAAACAGCTGACCCCCTACTCTCCCTCTGTGAGGGGCAAGAAATTCACACTCCTGTCAGCGTGGGATCCCACAAGGAGTATGACTCAGTTCAAGGAGCCCATCCAAACAATACAAGAAGTGGTTACTATTACAAGAACTGGAATATTTAGATTTAAGCTAAAGTAAAGTCTCATCTAAGTAATTGTGTTTTTTGAAAATTGGACAGAATGTCCCTCTGATAGTGTGGCTTCTTTAAAAGAGTGTTTTTCTAGACATGGTTCATTCTTTGGAGATGATAACATCTCGTGTTCAGTCTGATCTGTGCTGAACAGATGTGTCTCCTGTAATCATCTGAGTTTTCTTCCTATCTCAAATCCAAGGTCAGGCAGAGCTGGAGCCAGCTCCAAATTATTAAGAGTTCTGACTGTTGTGAAGATTATAACAACATTAAAATTAGACCTTGGAAACTAAGAGAATATGCATAAGATATCTCAGAAAAATTATCCATATGGTTGGAAGCAGGAAATAAATTTCATCCTCAGTTCTTGTCTCATAGAATCACAGAATCTCCAGATTGGAAAAGACCTCTGGGATCATTGAGTCCAACCATTCCTATCACACACTAAACCATGTCCCTTAGCACTTCAACCACTCGTCCCTTAAACATCTCCAGGGAAGGTTAATCAACCACCTCTTTGGGCAGCCTGTTTCAGTGCCCAATGACCCTTTCTGCCACAAAATCACGTCCCTGAGCACCTCACCTACCCATCTTTTAAATACCTCCAGGGATGGTCACTCCACCCCCTCCCTGGACAGCCTGTTCCAGTGCCCGACAACCCTTTTCGTGAAAAATTTCTTTCTGATATCCAGTCTGAATCTCCCCTGGTGGAGGTTGAGGCCATTCCCTCTTGTCCTGTCCCCTGTCACTTGGGAGAAGAGGCCAGCACCCTCCTCCCTACAACCTTCTTTCAGATGGTTGTAGAGAGCACTGAGGTCTCCCCTCAGCCTCCTCTTCTCAAGGCTAAACGACCCCAGCTCCCTCAGCCACTGCCCGTAAGATTTGTCTCGCTAAAGGCACAGATGGAGATCACTCCTCGCACAGCTCAGCCTAATAACGGCCGCTCGCTTGCTATAACTCCAAAACGAGGGTTCATTCGGGGGCGTTTTCGGCCTCCCAAGGAGCAGCCAGGCGCCGCCCGGAAGGAGGGGAGCAGCGGCCACGACTCGGGGCCGAGGCCTCCATCCCCGGGGCCGCCGCCACCCGCCACGACCCGCGCCCCCCGCTCACCGCCGGGACGAGCCGCTCTTCCTCCTCCTCCTCTTCCTCGTCGCTCGCTTTCCTCTTGGCCAGCTGGCTGGGGGCCAGGCTCCGCCTCTGCAAGAAGGGCACATGGCTGAGGGGCCGTGGGGCCGGAGGGGCCGAGGGGCCACCCGCCGCCCCGCACTCACCATCGCTTCACGGGCAGCCGAGCGCGGGAAAGAAACGGCCCGCCCCGAGCCCGCAGGCGCGGCCAAGCGAGCGCCGAGCAGCATCGACCCGCTCGGGGATCGGCTGGGGGAGCAGAGAGAGATAGATTGACAGTGACACAGACAGGCAGCCACGGAGACAGACAGACAAAGAGACAGATAGGGAGACATTCAGGCAGGCAGATGGACAGACAGCGAGACAGGCGGGGAGACAGATCATAGAATCATAGAATAACCAAGTTGGAGGAGACCCACCGGATCATCGAGTCCAACCATTCCTATCAAACACTAAACCGTGTCCCTTAGCACTTCATCCACTTGTCCCTTAAACACCTCCAGGGAAGGTTAATCAACCACCTCTTTGGGTAGCCTGTTCCAATGCCCAATGACCCTTTCTGTGAATTTTTTTTTTCCCTAATGTCCAGCCTAAATCTCCCCTGGTGGAGCTTGAGGCCATTCCCTCTTGTCCTGTCCCCTGTCCCTCCTCTCCACAACCTCCTTTCAGGTAGTTGTAGAGAGCAATGAGGTCTCCTCTCAGCCTCCTCTTCTCCAGGCTAAACACCCCCAGCTCTCTCAGATGTTCCTCATAAGGCGTGTTCTCCAGCCCCTTCACCAGCTTCGTTGCTCTTCTCTGGACTCGCTCCAGAGCCTCAACATCCTTCTTGTGGTGAGGGGTCCAGAACTGAACACAGTATTCAAGGAGCAGTCTCACCAGTGCCAAGTACAGAGGGAGAATAACCTCCCTGGACCTGCTGGCCACACCATTTCTGATACAAGCCAAGATGCCATTGGCCACTGTGGCCACCTGGGCACACTGCTAGGGCACACAGATAGGCAGGTAGACAAGCAAGCTGGTGGACAGACAGACAGGCAGGCAGCGGCAGTCATTGCTCACACACTCTTGCACTACAGAGGTGCGAGAACAAGAGGCTAGGCTTTAAAATGGGAGCTTTAAAATTAGATTGGTTATTAGGAAAAATTTCTTTACTGAAAGGGTGATGAAGCACTGGAACAGGCTGCCCAGTGAAATGATAGAATGACCATCCCTGGACTTATTTAAAAAAATGTGTAGACATGGCGCTTCAGGGCATGGTTTAGTACACATGGTGGCATTGGGCTGGCAGTTAGACTGGATGATCTTAGAGATATTTCCCAACCTTAACGATTCTCTGATTCTGAGGGTCTGAAGGTATAGCCTTTGGCTGTGGTAGCTGCTGGTTGCAGGAGTGCAGATCCTGTGTTGGGACAGAGCAGGCAGTGCAGCAAGGAGAGAGAGATGCAGAGAGGTAGATGCCTTCCCTGCACAGTAGCATTTCAAAATACACGGACACTTCTGTACAATTTTGTGTTGTTTTATGTACCTGTTCAGAGTAAGGCTGACCCTAGCGCTGCAGTTATGGTCCAGCATCTGTTTGTGCACTCTCAGATCAAGATGGCAATCCCTTTGGTACAGCCTAAAAGGTGTTGGTGGGGGGAGTTCGGGATGAAAAGCAAGCTCAGAGCACCAGCAATTTGAGCATAGATTTGTTTTCATTGAAAGAGAAGGGCAGGCTACTCCTCAGGAAGGAGTGAGGCTGTTCCTGTTCCATGGATCACAGCTGACATGATAAATGAGGACTGGCATTCACCAAGCAATTTAAAGGATACACTTTTAACAAATTGCAAACCCACAGCATTTTGGAGATACCTGGCTATTTTCTCCTTCTGCCTACACAGGGGAAACCCCTCACAACTCTGTGAAATGAGCCACATCCTCTGATCCAAGCAGTGAACCCCTGCATTGGCAGGCAGGGAAGGTGCCCTCAAGATGAGATTCCCACAAGGCCTGCAATACAAGACGTGTGTGGCTCAGCCCTTGGAGCACATCCTCCAGAGCCCATGGGTTCCCAGAGGCTTCACCATCTGACAGCATTCATAGATTGTGGGAAACTTGTCAAATCTCCAGACACCATCTGTGGAGCACCTGGGGACAGACAGGGAGTAGAGCATGGCCTTCAACACAGTCCAGCGAAGCAAAGAATTCAATACACAATGCACTGTGGCTCTTAAAAGGACTTTGGATTTCCTTCCACCTCCAGGGAGGGAAAGGAGAAGGGAAAGAATGGATTTCCCCTTCACTGCTTGTTTCACTGGTAAACTTGGGACATAAATTACATGCAAAACCACTTCAGTCATGTCCATTTGCACCGATGACCTTCTTAAATGTCACAAAATGCAAAAAGTCCCTTTGGCAGTATCACCCCCTCAAGTTACATGCTATTTTACTATTCCTTTTATTAAACATGTATGTTAATATGGTTATGCACCTTTAAAACATGGACCATAAAATGGAGTCAATATAAGACAAACCCAAATGCTTTCATCTTTAGGAAGTGAGCATAGATTCCCTGCAGCCATTTACACTTCCTGAATATCTAGTACTTAACTTGCCCCCTTCTTTTTTCTTTTAAACCCAAATCCATTTGTCAGTATTTTATTCCCAAAGTGCTTTCAGAAGTCAGTGACGAATGTTAGATGTTGCAATTACTGGCTCACTGGGCAGAGAGTGGTTCTATAGGAAGGTAATTGGCTATTTTTCCTGGCATGAATAATACTCAGATTAATAGCCTCCCTCACCACGGCTTTCAGAGCAATTCTGCAGCATACTTTTTGCCTGCAATGGGAACAGACACATTTTCTGGCCCAGGCCACACTGGGTCAATAATAAGCAGAAGGGGAGGCAAAACGCTACGGCAAGAAGAATGATCATAGTCACCTTACACCCAACACAGAGCCACTGAGGACTCCATCCTACCATAGCTTTTCTTTTCTAACCATTTCACAAAAAGTCCCAGAGGGAAATTTGGGGTAATGCTGATGCCTGAGCATGACCTGCCCACTTGTAAGCCAACCACACTGCACACCTGGAGCAAGGTAGGTGTTCATGAGGGGCATCCCCTTTCTTACCAAAGAAACCGGCTAAGAGATACAGGGTAAAGAAATATTTCATTCTTTCTCTAGATTAGAAGACCAAAGGGCTTGCCCAAGGCAGCAGGAGCAGCTGGCAACAAGGTCAGTGATGGCCCTTTCTGGTGCTATGGGTCCTCGCACACAGACAGCACTTGGCACTCTCTTTCCCACTCTTCTCTTCAAACTGACACCTTCAGACAGAGGATAAGTCCTCCCCTTTCCCCTCTTTATAATTACACAATTTAGTCCTTTTCTAACTGTAATCAGCTCCCATTTATACAACCCTGAGGGATCATAGGATAATCACTGTGAGGAATAATCCAGTGATTTCTCTTGTGTCTCTGCAGGATGCCGAGTCCCTCCAGTACGAGCAAGGAGAGGGGTGGATGCCAAACATCTTCCTCAGGGACTCTACATGATTAGGCAGAAAAAAGAAAAAAATTTAAAAAAGCAGTCAAAAAGAATATCAAACAGAGCCTATCTTCCAGTTACCACCATAGTATGAACTCATGACACTGCCTTGATATCAGCCACGGCTACACCCCAGTGAGACCACTATTCCACCCAGTACATGCTGAATGCAGTGTCTGTCCAGTGACTTCCCTGACTTGCAGGATCTTCCTTCTTTTACACCCCTCCTTTTTTTTTTTTTAGGTTCCTTCCTTTTGCTATAGAGCACAGGCCTTTCCCAGTTCCCCATGGAAACTTTTAAGAAATGGATCACAGGAACTGGGGCCTCATATCCAGCTCTTCACATGCAAGAATAAGGACAAGTCTTCCCAAGAATGCTCATGAGCTTTATGGCAAGCGGAAAAGAGCTTGAGGGAGAATGTGAGAAAACATCTCCTTATGGAGGCACTCCTCAGACCTTGTCTAACAGCTTCAGCCACTCTGTAATGAAAAGCTGAGGTGAAAATTTGTAATGAGGATTAGAAGGGCAGAGCTACAGTTCTAGGAAAATTTATGAGTGGCACCTGGATCTTTTCGGGTGAAGCCTTGAAGTGACTAAGACTGCAGGATGAAGACTCCCATGCACCAGCATAGCTTGGCCACATTCAGTTGAGAAAGTAATTAGTTACATATCCTTCCAGTTAATTCCTTTGCAAACCACGAGAGGGAAACTGAGTATGATCATAGCAAGTTGCTATCAGCTGGAGTTGTGATTCCATTTCATCACTGCCAGTGACAGCTGAACTGCTTTTCCACTGAAGCCACTTATTGAGAGAAGAAATGCTAAGTGCTTTAAAAATATTAACTTTACAGACAAAAATCCTTTTTCTTTCTGGAGGTCAGGTGCCATTCAACATACCGCTGAGTTGCATGCTGGATGGAGGCAGAGCCTCTGCAGCGAGGATTCCAGCACTTCCACTGCTTTTGGCATGTTTATATGAATATCACCCAAAAGAAAACTGAGTCATGAGCCCAGACTGATGCAAGCCAGGCAGCTGACATGCTTCCCACCCACAGCCGTCTGGCTGCTGAGCTGCCACAGCGCTTGAGCCTGTATGCCTGTGCAATCAATGAAGGGCTGTGGCTACGCGCCGGGTCCATATCCCACCCAGCCATCACAGCACCCATTTAAGCCTGAACCCCTCTCGTGTCCTGCAGCTGAGCATCCACTGACCACTTCAACCTCAGAGCCCTTCATCATCCCATATCGCATATTAGATTTCATGGTTTCTTTTGATTCATTTATGACTGATGTCACTTTGGCCCTAGTGGTACCTAATCTTTATTAGTGTTAGAAGAGAAAAAAATGAATCTTTACTAATCTTGTTTGTTTACAAAAAAAAAAAAAAAAAAGGATCCACAAAATCCTATTTCCTTAAAGCAGCAAAGGCAAAAGGAATAGGGAAAAATCTCCACAGCTGCTACTCCAGCAGACTCTGAGCCCCAGAAATGCTGCACACCCGCTTCCGTCCTTATGAGTTTGGTGTATCCTTTCCTTGCCCCTGTGCTGGAAATCAAGATGCCCACACCTCAAGGGCAGAGACCTCCACACCACGCTAAACCACACACCATGGCTTGAAAGCTGTGAAATGGAGAAGGGACCAGTGGCACTGAGACAGGAAGAGGATGTAGAATAAGTGGGGAAGCAGGAAGAGGGGTGACCTCCAGGTAATACAACAGCTTCCTCCAGAGACAAAGCCTCCTTCTACGTTGTTGCTGCCTGCAGCATTAATCACAGTCTCTGTCACTAATTTTGACATTAAGCAGCTGATTCCTCTTCAAGCTCATGGTACCTGGAAGCAGATACTCACTCCCCAGCCTGCATTTAGCATTGCTCACCTGCAAAGAACTATCCCCTACTCTGAGAAAAAAACATCAGCAACTTGAGTGCAATAGCCATTTGCCAGTCTGTGGAACTGCTTTCAAGAACAAGCCCTTCATTCAAGAGGAAGGTTGTCCCTACAGGGTACTTTCCACCTTTGGTTCTAGCTTATTTTTTGTGCCAAAATGTTTTCAGACATGGGTGAGTCTGACAGAACAACACAAAATATTTCATTTGATGCAAAGCAAAATGTTCTCTTTTGTTTACAAGCTAATTAGCCTGTCTTATCTCCCTCTCCTTTATAAGCACAAGCAAGCCAACAGCACAACCTGCAAGCATTAAAAACCCTGGTTTTAGGAAATGTCAAAGTCAAGCTATGTTGGCACTTCCAAAAACACATGCCACGTTTTTTATAAGGAGGAGGGAAGGCTGAAATGACTTCCCGAATTCAGCTTGATTTTGCAAATTGTTTTAGCCTTGCTAAAGGCCCGTTTTTGCAAGAAATTTACAATCAATTGCAATTTTCCTCACCAAGCTCAGACATTTACAAAGCACTCGGAGAACTGCAGAACACATCCAAGGGCAGATCTCAGTCTTATGGACCAGGAACAGACCCTGATCCTGCTGGGTCCTCACTACTCACTCAGAACCACCACCAGAATTCTTTGGGGCTGCATTCAGGGGCACTGCTCAGGGGTACAAATATGCCTTTATACAAATCCAGTTGCAGGACCAGGACTGAAATAAATAGGGTTGCAACCATCTTTCTGTAACAGTTACTTCCATCATGTCATTTTTATGATCTGCAGAGAGACACCCAGCATAGTCAGTCTGGGTGTGAAAACTGAAAGATAGACTACATAGTAGATATATACACACACACTTAATTTCTAAGCAGTTAATCTACCAACCACTCTGTGCCACATTTAAAAATATTTGCTTCTCAGCTTGCATGACCCAGAAAGACTTTTCTGCAAATGGGGTCTTTCTCCAGGGCAGGAATAACTTCCCTGCCCACTGTTTGAACTCTGCGGAGAGCACACACTGGCTCCCTTAGGAGAACATTTTGGCCCCCATGTACGATTTCTGTAATTTGTACAATCTCTAAGGGCCAGGAATGAGGCTAACTGGCAGCTGAGGGGCTCTCTATGCTCATATCTGGGTTTGAAGAAACCATGTTGATGAGTGGTAGATGTACATCCCCTGGAAGACATCTGCATTATGCACAGTCCCCAAACACTTCAGCTCTTCTGTTTGAAGAGGGGCTGAGTATAACACGCAAACATCGGGCTTTTCAAAATATTTTTGTGACAACACACCATCCTTCCCACTATGGTATCAAGTTGCCCCAGGTCCTGAATAGCTCCAGCAAGCTCCAGGGCCAGCTTAGGTGCTCATAGTATAGACCAGGCAACCCTAAATACACCTGGTCTCAGTGGGTGAGCAAACCATCATATTGCTCAGCTGATGAGGGATGTATCACCTCTATCCATGTGTGACTGCTCTCCCCAAGCACTTTGTCTTTGCTTAGAAAAGTCCTTCCTCTGGCAGGAGGCAAAATATTATTCTGTCTCTGATTAAATCTCACTAGGAAAAAAACCATCTGGGTCCTATAAGTAATGGCTCAGGACAGAGGAAACATCATTTCATTGGGGCAATTAGTGCAGTCTAATTAAACCCTAGTCTTCTGCTCAGGCTCTGCTGATTAAGTAGGTTACAGACATTCTGGATTATATTAACGAAATGAATCAGTTAATTACATGACAATCAATAAGAAGCAAAAAGTAGAGCAAGCAATTTACCTTTAAATGACCATCTAAATTCATCAACATGATACATGTTTGTAAGTGTTAAGGGAAGGGGCAGATATGACAGATCTCTCAGGCACAAAGATAATCACTTCTGATAGCTGTAATTCAGGAAAAGCAGAGGACTTACAGCATCTTCCTGGAAAAATAATTATTATTTGTAATAGTTTACAAAACAAGCAGAGCACCGGTGAGCTTAGCTCCTGGGGAAAAAACCCAAAACTTCAAACTTAGTTCTTTAATAAACTGAAAGTCTTAGTTTGGCATTATGATCTAAAATGGTCAGCACTGCTTTGAACCAGAGATATTGTGGTCTTGAATGATTATCTGACTTAGAGCTCCCATCCAAATTGAAAACCTTGGTGAAGTGGAGCTGGAAAATGACATTGTTAAAGAGGCAATTTTTGACCTGAAAAGCTTGCAGCCTGAATGGAAGGACTTAAAAAATAAAAGGGAAAAACTGTTTTGTGAAAAATACGGAAATATCAGTTGTTCTCATTTTGTAGGCTTCAAAACAGGCAGGCTGTGAGGGATTTTCAGCATTTGTAATGAGTGCTTTTAATAGTTCGGGTTTCTTTTAAAAAATGTTATCAAGATGGCTATTGAGAATTTCTCTTCTCAGAAAGCAGGCTTTTCAGTCAAGCTAAAAAGCAATAACATTTTCAAGAAAAAAAATCAGTGAAAATGTCATAAAAAATGAAATGTCTGACAAGCACAACAATCTTCCCAGCCTTGAAAAAAGGGATTGGGTATTTTATTTCTTTCCTTTCTGCTTTATGATTTTGGCTGGATGGATAATGCAGAATTAGGAAGGTAACTTTTTGTCCTTTCAGAAAGAAAGACCTGAAGTCCAGGAAGATGAGTCTTACCCCAAACCGTGCCTGCAATCACCGACTCATTTAAGTGAAGAGGGACCTCTGGAGGTCTCTGGTCTAACACCATGCTCCAAGCAGGGCCAGCTTCAAAGATTAAATCAGATTTCTCTGGACTTTGTCTCATTAAGCTTTGAAGGTCTCCAAGGATGGATGCTCCAGCACCTTCATCCCATTCACAGGGAAATTGCACCGAAGTTTTCAGCCTCCACACTCAGTGCCCTGATGAAAAAATGTCCTAATGACCCTCACTGTCTTAAGATTATCATGGGAGAAATTCAGGAGGTTTAGCATGAGCAGTGGCATCTACAGTCACAGGGGAAAGAGCCTCAAAAAGAAAGAGGTGTGGTGCAGAGCCTGGTAAAACCTATAGGCTCTGTCCACAGCCTTCAGTAGGGACATGAGTAATCAAGTATGTGTACTCTCCAAGCCGGCCTTATCCAAACCAGCCTTATCCAAACTAGTCGTTCTGTAGGTACTTGGCTCCACCACGAGCCACCCTCCAAGTTGTATTCCAAAGCTGTGGTATCCGGTTTGACATCTTTGTTTGTTCCACACACCGCACCCTCCCTTTCAGTCTGCTAGCAATTGCATTTCTGGGAGCTCGGGGCTCATTTATGAATCCCTGCAGTAATAAAACAAAAATGAAGAACTTCAATGCCACAACCTGGACTGCCAGGCAAGGAATTTGTTTGCCATTTGTGGGCAGTCATTTGCTATCTTGCACAGGAAATGGATCAAGCCACTGGAGGACTTTGAGCTCCAAAACCCACTAGAAAAAAACTGAAACTGCCAGGAAGCAGAAGAGAGCGGATTGCAGTGAGATGGCTCTGCTGTCCCAGTTATTGACACTAAGTGCTCCAGGCTCCTGGAATAGCTTTCCAAAAGTCTCTCCAGCCGGCTTGCCTGCAGAGAGTCGAAGCAAATACCTTTCATCTGTTTTAAGCTTTCTTTCCAAAGGAAGAAGAATTATGCCACCATTCTCTTCATTTTTTTCCTAATAACTTTTAAATCCTTTGACTGCTTGCACCAAATTTTTCACAGGGGGACTAGACATGCAGTTCTGACAAGTCTGGAGTAAACAGGCAGCTGGGGAGAGGGCAGAGAAACCCTGCTGTCATAAAGTGCCTCTCATCGACACCGGAAAATGAGACATCTCATTTACTGGGCACTGTGGAATGCAAGCAGAGCTTGGCCTCCAGGAATAACTAAATGGGAAACAGGCTGTGCTGCTTCAGCCCATCTGTCTCACAGGTAAGTTGTCCTGCTCTACGACAGGGTTTTCTACTTTGCTCTGAGCAATGCTTGTGTGCAAGCAGCAAGAATGAGTTGATTTCTAGGAGGGAAAGAGGTTATGCTTAGGGTTTCTTTAGTCCTGAGCTGCTGGAGGCACTCCACGTGCAGCTGCTGAAGGGCTCTGCCATATCTTGAGATGCATCATCAGGCATAAGCCATCAGATCCATCAGGGCATCCTTCCTCTACAGCTGCAATGCCATGCCCAGTCTCAATGTGTCAGGAGGTGAGAAGAGTGACTAGCATTCCAGAAAACAGGAAGCGTAGAAGGAGTCTGAAAAAGACAAGACGTTGTTTTAGTCTCAGAAAAGGGAAATACAAGAGCAATCTGCAAACTTGCGTGAAGTTCTTGTGGCTGAGAGCAGCTCTGAAGAGAAGGACTATGGGTGTTGGTGGATGAGAAGCTCAACGTGAGCTGGCAATGTGTGCTTGCAGCCCAGAAAGCCAACTGTACCCTGTGCTGCATCCAAAGAAATGTGGCCAGCAGGGTGAGAGAGGTGATTCTGCCCCTCAACTCTGCTCTTGTGAGACCTCACCTGAAGCACTGCATCTGGCTCTGGAGTCCTCAGCACAGGAAGGACACAGATCCCTGAAAGCAGGTCCTGAGGAGAGCCAGTTGATGAGAGGGCTAGAGGTGTCCCTGCCCAGGGCAGAGGAGTTGCAACTGGATGATCTTTAAAGTCCCTTCCAACCCAAACCATTCTATGATTGATATGAAGAAGAGAGTCTTTGCGATCACAACAAGTAGGAAAGGAAGTGGGTGGGAAAAGCTTAAGTTGCAGCCCAAGAAGATATAGGTTAGGAATTAAGGAAAACTTTGCCAAGAGGAAAAATAATTCTGCCTGGACAGGGATGGAGTTCCATTCTTGCAGGTTTTAAAACCAAACAATACACCCTTGATCTGGGTCTATGCTTTGGGTAGAGGTGCCCTCTAGACCTCCCTCCTGACCTGATTTCTAGTTTTCCGTAAGGAAGTCACCATCACGGAGGAGACCACGAACAGCTTAGCACACTGCCTGATACAGATGGGCAGGATACAAACCTTAAATGAGAGTATGCTGGTCTGTCAGCTTGCCTGGTGTGCTTGGCACTATACAAAACCCAAGGACAACTCCTTTCTCATTTCTCTGGACAATAAGGATGCTGTGATTTCCAGATTATCATTCATGCCTAAATTTCCTCCCTATATTCAGGAAAACCTTGGCACTTTACTCAATGCCACAATTAAACTACAGTGAATTAGCATTTTAAAAGCTCTGCTGAATCTATATTTGGTAAGAACAATGTGACTGTTACTAATCTAAACTTGGCCAAACAACTATCCCACTGTATAGTGGAGAATTTCAGTCTGGATCTGGACTTTGCCATTTCTGTCCAGGATATTTGACTGTTTGGGGTAAATAAGCACTTTCAGCTTGAATTGTAAAACTGTTTTTCCATAGGAAGCGCCTATCATGCAGACTGAAAATCATCTAGCTTGCCAGAATGAAGAGGCCACCGTCCAACCTATATGTGTGGAGTGTATGGTTGCACAGGCTGGATGCTACCAAAGCCCTTGTGAACATCAGGAAGAAGGCTTTTCCCCTTCAAAGGCAGCCTACAACCTTTTTCTTCCTGGAGAGTCTCTTTTGAAGGCAGAAGGACCCTCAGTCAGCTGATTGTGCCACACAGTCTAATCAGCAAACTTGGCACGTTCGTGTGCAGAAAAGAAAAAAAACCCCATGATGACTACTTACCTTTTACCTTAACCAAGCCTACCTTGATCTCAGAAAACCCAGGGTGCTTGGACTACAGAGGAATAAGTTCAAAGAGACAGCGAGAAGTTAATCTGAAAGCAAAAGGTGTTCTTCAGGCAGGCGGGAAGAAGTTATTAGGAAGCACAGCTATTCCAAAGCTTCAATAAATGACATCAAGGCAGACATTATACACTTGCTAAAGCACAAGGGTCCTCCACTCTTGTCCATCAAAACAAAACCCAACACTGTAGACACATGGACCACACTGCAAAGTCAGGAACTGGTAGGGCTCCTTGCTACTCCTCTTGAGGGGGCAAAGGCAGAAGAAACTCTGCAAGAGAGGCAGGGAACAAGCAGCTTCAGGAGGCCGACATCTGTCAAGGCTTTCTTTTTTGTTTAGTTGTGTCCCTTCTACCTCCACTAGCACTAACATCCATTGTGCTCAGTGAGCTTCACAGAGCTCCATGACCTTCAGCTTTCCACAGGCACCACCCCATTTTGGTGTTACCAATCCAAAATATACTGATTTTTTAGTTCAGCATTTTAGTATTATTTCATTTCACCTTCAAAAACTATAGCCTGGCCCACTCTGGTCCTGGAAAGCCTGATGAGAAATCAAAGGTCATTTACACTTTCATATCTCCCAGCCCCAGGCAAATGGATTCATGATCCTGCAACTCCAAAAGCACAGATGCAGACAGAGATGTCCTTCTGCATTGTTCTTCCATCGCTGGCTTCTCATCTGTAAAATGCAGCTAATCGTTGTGCAGCTTTTGTCTATTTAGGCTGTAAACTCTTAAGGGCTATCCAAGGGCACCACATGTGAGGAGACCCTCTATCAGACAAACAGAAGATGACTTGAATGAGCTAAATACAGGCAAGGCTGGCAGTGAGAAATGGCATCTTTTGTCAGAAAAATTGATTCATAGGAGCCAAGAAGAGCAGTTTCTCTCTAGCAAGCAACATCAATGAACACACATAGATTCAGAGCTAGTGTTTTTCCCACAGCATTTCACCATCTCCCTTTCAACATCCCTCTCTACCTGACCCATAGCAGCATGACATTCACACAGCTGCTCCCTGACTTAGGCATTTCACATCCTACTGCATCCCATGTGGTGGTGATGCAAACCTAAAACCTCTCTCCAATTCCAGATGTGTGCCAGCTGCAGCTGAGCAGCATGAGCTGTGATCCTCTGCTCGGCTGCCTCTGGCTGAAGGATCAGGTAGAGGTTGTGGCAGCTGCTGGGGATGGGAAGGGGTTCTACTGAGCCCCACAGCACATCCCTTTTAATGGCTATAAACTGGAGAGGGGCAGATTTACACTAAACATAAGGGGGAATTTCTTCACTATGAGGGTGGTGAGGCACTGGAGCAGGTTGCTAGGGCTGCCCCATCCCTGGAGGTGTTCAAGGACAGGTTGGATGGGGCTTGATCTAGTGGGAGATGTCCCTGCCTATGGCAGGAAGGTTAGAACTGGGTGATCATTAAGGTCCCTTCCAACCCAAACTATTCTATGATTCTATGATTCTGCAGACCAACAGCTCCTCTCTCCTACTCCCGAGGCCCAGGAGGCACTGGCCACATTATGCAGCTTGATGCCGCTTCTGATCCTTGAAGGCTTGGAGAATTGCCCAGACACTAAGCAGGATCTCAGTGGAGTTGGAAGATGCTGGTGTGAGCGTGTGATCCCTGCTGCCACTCTCTGCTGTCAGCTCTGCTCACAGGCAGATCTCTATAAGCCTCCCAAGCCGCTGTGGAGCTGGGGCTGCTGGCAACAGTAGGAGCCCTTTCCCCTGCTGTAAGCACTGATCCCTCCTAAAACCTGAAGCGATTGCATTAATCAGTTTGCTTCGAAGTAGGCCATGCTGAATGTGTTTGAGCCCGGCTGATAAAATGGGGAGAGGAAGAAGTGCAAGGAGATTAGAAAGGAATCGTACTTAATTTGGGAACGTCTCTGAAGATTTATTCCAAAGCATGAAAGCCATGGAGAACGCTCCCGCCCAGAGATTAAAGATGCTCTGACTCACATCTCTGAGGCCTGACAATAGCTTATTCAGGAGAGCTGCTTGCAGCCACAAGGCAGAGGATACAGTTTTCCCAAAGCATTTCAATTTTCAGGTGAAAAAAAAAGAAAGACCAGACTTAATTAGTTTCACCAAATAACATCAGATGCCACGATCCCCATCTCTCCTAAAGCTGGCTTTAGAACCCTATGCTTTTGTCATCCTGAGAAAAAACCACAGCCAGCAAATGGTGACAACTTCCAGATCACCACTTTCTGGCATTTCCCATTCCATTTGACCTCCAAACAAAAGCAGAGCCAGTAGAAGGACCTTGCCAATCAGGGGGGAATGTAGTAACCATCACTGCTCGCCTGCTATGCCCCTTCATGTCTCCTTCTTCCAGAGAAGGGAAATCCACAGGCTAAAGGTGTACAGCTGTTTTATCAGGTTAGACTCTTCCAGGCCACCTGGTTCTCCCTGATGCACAGTTCTGTGAGCATCATGCAATCCCTGAGCAGGTGTCCCCATTCTGTGACCCCATGGGTGGCCCACTGGGGGTGTGGATAGTGCCAGGACCTCAGCACCTCTTTCCCCACAAGCTCATGGTGGCCCCACCACCCATGCTAACTCCCAGGAAGCCTCCAAGGGATAGAAGTTGGTACCTGCAAGAGAGTGCATGTAGGAACTGGTCCTGCATTTTCTATTTTGTTCCTGTCTTCAGGTTCAGAAGGAAAGGGGACAGTGAATTTCAGAGAGAGAGGATGGGAGAAATGGGATTGCTGCGGCTGACTGCCTACCCTGGAAACCTCTCTGAGGTTGCTGTGCAACCCAGCCCTGGGGATGAGCTGCGGAACAGCTTCAGGGCATCGGGAGGAAGGAGTCAGATTCAATGATGGATTGATTAATGTGGGCATGACTTTGATGTCATCTTTACAACTAGTGTAAACACAACGCTGTGTTTTCACTCACAAGTACCTCATGGTAGATAATCCAGCGAAGAGTTTGTGGTCGATGCTGTTAATATTACCACCTCCAAGGGGAAGGCTAACCTGGAGTACACCATTTGGGAGGCATCAGCTCTCATCTAGGGAGGTCAGGCTGCTGCTGCAGAATGCTGCCAGCAGGCTCCCTTCACAGCAGCTTCACTGCAGCTCAGGAGACAGGGAAACCAGAGGGCAGGAGGGTAGCTGTAGCACATTAGAGGTTCCCCTGCATGGCTATGCAGCACATCATCTTCAATACAACATTGCAGATGGTTGTTTCTGAGCAGCTGCCACTTCTGCTCCTTGTTGTGTTCTTCAAGATAGCTGGAGCAGAGACAAATGCAGCCCTATAAGAGGCTCTGCAGAGTTTGTTTTGATCTTCCTGCTGATGGGGAAGGACAGCCAGAGCCTGCTGAACAGAATAGGCTGTGTATCAACTCTAGGTGTCCAGGTAATTGTACTCATCTCCCATCCATCATCCCAGGAACAGCAGGCTCTGTTGCCAGACCTAATGCCCTTTATGCCATTTCTTTCATGGAACCAGCTTGAAATTGATTTTGAAAGAGTAGTAAGAGGCTGTATCAATTTTCCCCTCCGAGGTGTGACAGCATGTCTGCCTTCTGCCAGGTTAGGTTTTTTTCATTCTCTATGTGTGTGTGTGTTCCCCTCGCTCTGTTCAGTGAGGCAGGTAGAAAGGATCCCATCTTTCTGAATTCTGGTAGGTAGAGAAGAGGAGATGACTGATAACATGACATAGCAGAACGACAGCCACCCCCACACTTCACACTGCACCTTCTTAACCAGCTTTGTTTGCCAGGGAAAGGATTCAAAAAAGAGATCTGAGGTAGATCCATTCTCTACAGCTCAGTCAACCCTTTTCAAATAGTGAAATCCATCTGCCAAGCTGTGGAAAGAAACTGAGTTGAAAAGCTGATGCACGAGGTTTCTGCACTTGTGGCAACAAAAGGCACCCCCAGATTTCTAAGCAGTACAAGATCATAAGATTGCTTTTTAATGTATTTTTTGAGATTCCTGCCTTAGAATTTGTCTCTTTACCTAGAACCTGGAGTGCTAAGAAGATGCAAAGAGGTGACAGCCGTGCCCACAAGTTTCCCAACTTTTCTGCAGCCGTGCAACAAGATTATGAACTTCTTACTGGAGATGGAGTTGCAGAGTGGATCCAAAATCAGAAATGGAGTGGATTTTCTTTTTTCCTTCTTTTTTCCAGGTTGCTTTTGGTTTAAAAATTAACAAAGTGATCAAGATTTCCTTCATTTTTAAGGAGAAATCTTATAGCAGCATCTGATCATGAAGACTCTTGTTAACAGCACGGTGTCATCCAGCAAAGGCAGCTGCCAATCTGGTCCATTGGTAGTTTGAGACACTGCCAGGTGGTGCAGAACCAGTCCTCTCAGCCCCAGCCAGGATCCAGGCAGGGCTGAAGGTGTTTTCACAACTTAGTCCATTCTCCTAAACGAATTTGAAAAACCTGGCTTTTAAAACCTCCATGGAATTACAGAGTCACAGAGTGCTTGTGATTGTCTGGGACATCTGGAGCTCATCATATCTAGGTGGCTCAAGCAGGACCACCTAGAGCTGGTTGGCCAGGATCGTCTCTAGTCTACTTTTGAATATCTCCAAGGACAGAGACATTGTACAACCTCTTTGGGGAACCTGTTCCAGTACTCAGTGACCACGATTACTAGTGATGCCTGGGGGAGTTCCTCAGGTGCTGGACTTTGCACTTCTTTTTGAACTTAACGGGGTTCCTGTCAGCCCATTTTCTCAGCGTGTCAAGGTCCCCCAGCATGACCATCAGCCACTCCTCCCAGTCTTGTATCATCAGCAAATCTTGCTGAAGGTGCACTCTGTGCTGTCGTCCAGATCATTAATAAAGATGTTGGATAAGATTGGGCTGCATATTAACCCCTGGGGTACAATACTAGCTCCTAGCCTCTAGCTAGAGTTCATGCTGCTGATCATCAACCTCTGGGCATGGCTATTCAGCTGGTTTTCAGTGGACCTCACTGCTCATCTCCAGCAACAGAGAGATTTTGGTTTTGTCTGCAAGTCTGTTGTCATGCTTCTCTATCCTCCCTCTTGGAATTTTCTTTTATTCCTCACTGCCTTTTGAAGCTGACTTTCAAACAATCTGTCCTTGCACCTGGCTAAACCTCAGTGTCACATCCAGAGGAAAGTGAGGAGAGATGCTGCTTTTCATGATTTGTTTTGTCGCTAAAGGGAATAGCCCTGGCTTGTAGCACAGGCTCATTGAGCAGCGTTTCATGTCTATGCATCCAAACCTCTTGTTTTCAGATTACTCTGGGGCTGGTTTTATTAGTGGTTGATTGAGTGGTCTCAGCATGGCCCTTGTGGAATACCCGCATCTTCCGTTCACTATGGAGCAGATGGAAATGTTCTCAGTGAGACACTCATACATATGCAATATCTACAGAGGAAAACATCTCAGCTCACATTGTTGCTGCCAACAATGCTAGCTGTCAGCTTCTGGGTGAACTTGACTGATGTTTATTTAGGCAGTATCAGAAAGGAGCATCAGTGGAAAACTCTCCAAGTCATGTAAAAAAAGCCATTGATGCTTCTGGTAGAAGATCTTCAGATGCTGTAAATACCTTATTGAAATTGCTTCTTTTGTCACTGAGTGTAGGAATCTTGACAAAATGCTTGAAAAACAATATTTTTGAATGTTTTGACCATCTTTCCAAAAGGAGTGGGATTAATGCATACAAAGGGTTTCTTTCCACTTGAGCAGCCCTTTATACCTGCTGGAGTCTTCTGGGTGAATGAGATTAAGGTGTGAAAGACTTCATGAAGCAACAGACTCAGAGAAGTCAGAGCATAAAAGAGTGCCAGACACTCACAGTTAGGAACATTCTGCCATTGACATGAAGTCATTTTTATGCTGCCCAGGGTTTGCATGGCTAAAATAGACATGAAACGGTCTTAGGATAGAGAGTCATGATTTTGGTGCCCTCATCTTAGGAGAAAAGAGTGAGAAAGGAAACAAAGTGGAACTGTTCTCTCAGCAGCTGGAAACGGATGCTGTGGTTAATGCACCTGCACAGCAAAAACACACATAGATTTACATATATGACTGAGTAAATTATGACCCTGTATATCCCTGTTTGTCTGTAACACAAGACAAACTTTCTTTTAAAATATTAAAAAGTGTTTGCCAACAGTCGTGTCCATCCTGGATCCAGACTGTCCCTTCACTGACCACAAACATCCTACAGGCAGAAGTCTGGTGTTCTCAGCAAGACCCCAAAGCCATAAATGTTTCATTTTAGCTGAAATTGAGGTTTTCTTGATCTTTCACATGCAAGAACAAATTTCTGTAAGTGCTATCCTGAAGCCTGTGAAATGTGAATGGCTGAACAGTAAGGCACTGGGCTCAGGCGGTGCTTGCATTGATTAGCTGAACCTTGATGGATGTGTGGATGCTTTATGCTCTTTTCTCTAATGTACTTTCAGCAGCGCTAATAAAATTTCCTTTGAACAAGCGGGAACAGGTGATCACACAATTATGTGCGTCTTGTCTGTCTGGATGATTCAGCCTCATGTTGTTGTCATAGCAGCATGTCCCCGTCGTGGGCTTGCACGTTGAGGTAGGGCTCTTTTGTATGTGCTAGCTGGTGATTTGCAAATAATAAACAAAACCTGGTGCCCTGTCTTTATAGAACAGGATTTTCTGTGTTGGAATTGCAATTGCATTTAAGTGTGGAAAGAAAAATGGAGTGGATTGTCAACACACTCGGGACACCCCGTAAGGATTTCCAAGGGTAAAAATGCAGCCTACATTTGACTTTGATTTTGGGAGTCAAAGAAAGAAGCTGTTAAATCTATGTCCCCTGGCATGAGAGTTGGGTTCCCTCTCCTTCCAAAGGAATCTTTGGCAGTGCTGTGTCATTACCCGTGCAGCCCAAGGAGCAGGAGTTTGGTTATTTAACCAGTCTCAGCACGTGGTTCTCTCCAGACACTAAACCACAGATCTACACCTTGCTTTGAGTTTGTACTCACCACTGGCACTGTGCACTGTGATCACTAAGTGGATCCTTGCAGAACTGACCACCTGTAACCAGCAGGAAGGTCCCACGGTGGCTGAGAGGTTGTGCCAGCCCCAGCTAGGACACAGCACTAGGCTTGCGACAGTGCATGGAAAGGACTCAACTGAGTATCGCAGGCACATCATGAGAGTCAACAGGTCCTTGGGGGATGCAGGAGGACCACATCTGCATGGCAAGCCTCCTGTTAATGTTTCAAAAAAGGCATCTGTCCTTGCATCTAATCCCTGTGGCTTTCTGCAAGTTCAAACTGACATTCATGGAGGCAGATCCTCAGTCAGGGTGGATCACCATCTGACTAATTCAACTTGCTCCATACAGAGAGAGCCTGAGCATCTACGTGTCTGTTTGAGGTTGATTTACAGTTAGTTGTGGCTTGTGGCTTGCATTAAAACAACAGGAAATGCCAATGCACACACATGTGCAAAGAACGGGTAAGGGAGAGTAGAGTGGAAACCCTGAAAGAGCTCTGCACCTAGGAGCAATCTGAGTACCACTAATTTTCCTTCTTTATTTGCCCTGGCAGATAGAGTACAACATGATTCAAATGTGTAAGGAAATTCTCAATTACATTTAAACAGAGAGAGAGAAAGGAAACTAGAAAATGGGATGGGATGGCACTGCGATGCTGTGACCTCTCTGTGCCCAGAGCTCTGCTTTAAATTGGAAGAAAAGTGCCAATTAATCTGACACCAAGGGAGGCATAGGCAGCAAAACCATTTCATGTCTGCTCATATCCCCCCATGACATAGAGTCCTCTCCGCCTTACTAATTGGAGAAAGCTTGCTAACAGCTCTCTGATGTGGGTTTAATTAAATACCTTTTGAATGCCTCTGAGCGGTGGGGAAAGGTGGTGGAATCATTCCAAGTCCGACACACTGAGGGGCAGCTTCAAATCTGAGCCTCGTCACTTCATCACTTTAAAAATACAGATGCTGCAGCAGCAGTGAAGGATCTCTGCTAGTGATGGAGCTAGAAACTAAAGCCTGAGAACATCTGGCTGTGCAAAGGAGGATCTTCCGCATCCTGGTGGTCCTTATAATGCTGCAGAGAAGATGCTTGGTCATCCTGCAGCAAAGGAAAGGCTCTGAGGGAGGAGAAA
This sequence comes from Coccyzus lansbergi, assembly GCA_033558105.1. NCBI lineage: Eukaryota > Metazoa > Chordata > Aves > Cuculiformes > Coccyzidae > Coccyzus > Coccyzus lansbergi. The sequence goes on from JAUMJK010000662.1 coordinate 51,317, forward strand.
CACAACTGCAAGGGATATGTTGAAGTCAAGAACGTTGCTGTTTTGCTCCAAGAAGAAGGGCTGCAGGTGTGTGGGTGAAGGGGAGCAGTGAAAGGTGGAGGAGAAGAGGAAGATGTGCTCTTGAGAGGAGCAGCAAGCACTCAGTTGTGTTGGAGGACAGCTCTGTCCAAAGCTCACAAGAGACACTTCAGCAGGTCACTGCTGTTTTGTGGTCTTGCTCCATTGTCTGAAGAGAAGCACTCCTGCCTGGGAATTGTGGCTGCTGTGTGCTGAGACTATTTGTGCCCTAAATAGGAGAGAAAATTGTTATTGATTTTATAAAGAGTAAGCTTTGGTACAGGAAGATCAAGGCGGGGACGACTATGGGTCCCAACTAGACTGTGGACCAGGTAGATGCTCTTAGAGTGAGGCCAGACCCTAAGTCAAAGCCTTAGTCATGAGGCACCTTTCCTGATTTCTTTAAAACACTTATTTCCCCACTGTTCCCATCCCAAGAGGCGGCTGGGACTGCTGTGTACAGGCTGAGCACTGCAGGAGACAGCTTGCAAATAATCTGAGAGCAAGAGGGAAAAAAAAATGCAAGGAGACTTTGAGAGAGTCTATTTAGCTTATCGGAAAGGAGGTCAAGAGGTGATTTGATTACAGCGCATAAGTGCCGTCAGCAGAAGAAAACACCAGTTTCTAAAGAGCTTTTTAATCTATCTGAGAAAGTCAGAACAAGAGCCAATGGCTCTGGATGAAGCTAGACAAATGCAAATAGGACATACGGAGTGTATCTTTAGCAGAGAGGGAGATAAATGGGAAGAGCAAACTCAAGGAGAACAGCACTTGGTATCACTGGGTGCCTTCAACTGCAAGTTATGTAACAGGCTTAAGACAGAGAGGAGGTGGGTTGGTTCCAAGGTGGCATTTAGGAGCCTGTGGTACAGGGTACATGTACAAAGTGATCTGGCATTTGCCTTAAGAGGAAGAAAATCCAAGTTCATTTCTTTTATAGGGGCAGAAAAATGTTTGAGCACAGGCTTTGGGTAAAACCTGGTCCAGTCATCAGGAAGATGTCAGCTCAATGTTTATGGTTTCTAAATCAAAACTGTATCTTAGAGGCCTGGGCTTCCAAGGGCTTGGTGATCCGAACCTGTTTGGTGTTCTTCCTGCCAAGGGACTGTCTACATCATGGTGAGAAATTCCATCCTAGTAGAAGGAAAGCTCTGCTGTGGGTAGGAATTAAGTCACTGCCAAGTAGGAATGCAAAACAGAAAAAGATACACCAGGAGTCCATCTCATCATGAGCCTGTGTCTGGCAGGGCACTCTAGCAGGTGGTTAGGGAGAAAGATACAAGTCTGGAGGGATTGTTCCCTGGAATTTCTTCCATGTTTCAGGCAATTTGTGGCTGATGGACTCCTGCAGTGGAGGTGGATACCCAGATTTTAACAGGCCCTGAGGGATGCTGCTCCCATTAAATTCTCAGGCTGCTTTTGAATCTATTACACTTTTGCCTGGAGCAATAACATTCACAAAGTAATAACACAATGCATTAAAAAGTACATTCTTTTGCTGTTTTCAAATTCTCTGATTGTCTCACTAGTGCCCCTATTCTACTTTTTCTTCTGGGAAGAGCATGATATACTTAGTAAATGTCATTTCTTTGTGCTATTCAAAACCATTCATCAGCCTGGTTTGGTAGTGAACAGGTATGGTTGGACTCAATGATCTCAAATGTCTTTTCCAACCAAACAATTGTATGATTCTATGATTCAGGCTTCTCTTCAACACTCCTCAATATTTAGAGCAGGGTATCCTGATGGGTCCAGTCAAAGTGGCATGTCCACTCTATTACAAGTTGTGTCAGAGCCAGCCCACCAAGATGTTCTGCGCTGGAGGCTCAAAAGAGACATATGCCAGAGACACCCTCCAGAGCTGGATTACAAAGGGTGAGGAGAATATATATAAACAATGTGCCAGAGAATACTGCTTATCAGAAAAAAATTTATTTTTTTATTTCTAAGGTGCTCTTTTTTTATTTTTAATTTTTCTAACCCCAGCATCTGTGGGAGAAGGGGCACTAAGCTCAAGCCAAAGAGCATTAATTTTTATGTTTTTCATCTGAATCCAGCCTGTTTGATGATAAGAGAGGGTTTCTAAGCCTGGATCCTCCTGGGACGTCTGGGCAGCTACCTTTTTATTATTGCCATGTTTTCTCCTTTTTCTCTGTACAGCTGTACTCAATAAAGGAAAACTTCTAACAAATAAACCAAGCAAGGCCTTTCAGGCCCAGGGGCTATTTGCTGGTGCAATTAGCATTTAAATATTTACCACTTGAATGTGAAGGAATTTCTTGGGTTGTGCTGTCTGGCAAAAGAGGAAGCTTATTCAGCACCAAGTTAAAGTCCTGGCTAAGTGTTGGAAACAGTTTCATATCATTAATGGGTGTTTACTATTGAGCAGATAAATTCTACCAGGACTGGATCCATCTTCATTCTCCTCCCCTTCATGGGCCATCATATTCATAGAATCATTAAGGTTGGAAAAGACCTGTAAGATCATCAAGTCCAGCTCAACACCACTGTACCTGCTAAAAGAGCCTAGAGGTGGCCAAAGCCTGCTAAAAGCAGCAATCTTGACTCAAAAAGACCCCCTCTCAAACCACCAGCAAAAACCCTCTAAGATTCAGCCCACATTCTTTCTTTTTTCAAATGGCTAAAATAAATCCGGTTTCATACATCAGCATTTTTTAATGTAAAAGTTTGGTCTTTTTAATTCAATTAAATTAGTTCATAAAATATAAGTTCAAATAAAAGTTAATGAGCTAAAAAGAAAATAAAACTTATCAGGCTATCTAAAGGAAACATGCTACTTGACTCAAGCTGAGAGTTAAGTAGTTTGGGAGTGCAACAAAAGTCAATGTTGAACTTTGTCATTCAGCCCATACTTAAAAAGAAGTTTCAACTCTTGAAAGGTATGTCGGTCGTGACAACTGTTTCCCATATTTGTTTGTGCAGAAACTGCAGTGAATAATCTTGCCTATATGAGTCAGTAGGGACATATAGAAATTTTCTTTACTGTTTATTAGAAACCAGCACATGCAGAGTTTCCTTCTGAAAATTATATCACTAATTCCTAGCTGGAAAAAACAGGAGATAGTCTTGACATGGAAGAATTTGCTGTCTAAATACACAGAACAAAGATTTGTCAGTCCTGTTTGTAAAATAGGTGTAAAATGAGCACAGAATAAAGCCCAAAGCCTTAAAAATTCTAAATTAATTATTTCAGTAGGGGCTAGGGAACCTGCAGAGAACTTAACATTGATTTTCTAAATCTATTTGTGCCTTTGAGTAGATCATCCTTCCTCTAAAAGAGAAAAAACCTGCCCAAAACATCACTTGACCTCATGGAACTTTTCCTTGAGTACTAGTTTAGGGATGTTAAATGTGGCTCTTTCACAGTTGTGTTTAACCTCTCCCTTCCAATTCACGCACAGAGCTCTACTGCCCATCCCAAGTGTGTGGCACAGTGTCCTAAGCACAGGCTGGAGTTGTGCTCATTGGGATGCACATCAGGCTATTTGCTCAGCATCATCAACACTGCTTTTCTGAAAAGTGGGAGTGACAATACCTGGCTTCATACGGATTCACACCATCCTGTCCCTACAGCATCCATGCCATGGTGACCATCTCTGCCTGCAGCAGCAGGATGATTGAATGAAATACATGTATCCTTGAAGCCTCCAGGATACAGGCTGGTCCTGCTCCAGGTAAAGGAATGACCAATCTTGCATTTCCTTCCTTTCCTCACCACATAAGGTGAATTTCAAGGATTCAAAAAACACCTGTCTGGCTTCAAAAGGTAATAATCTGCTTTGCTTCAACATGTATTTTTTTTTCCTCTGAGTCTTTTGGGGCCATCTGACCTCATTTCCCAGTTTGGGCCTTCATCCCTCATCACTGTGGAGCTGTAAAAACCAAAGTAGAAAGGCAAGGTGGGATTCTCAGCTCACCCCACGACTTCCCAAGGCTTTACCTGAAGCAGCAGTTTTCATGAGACACATGCTATAGTTCACAAAAAGGACAGTGCCAGCAGCCACAACAGGACAGCATCCAAATGCCGTTATCAAGCCAGCATGGTTGGCTTTCAGCTGCTTTTAATCTTTCCCAGGCTCTCTCACAGAATATCTTGGATCCTCCTGTGAACTGCAGAGTTCAATTTCCCTTAGCAGACCCCAGACTTGGGCAGTTAACAGAGAGAAGCTTTTCAGCAAGCACAACATAAAGGGCTGGGTTTGCGGGTTTTTTTTTGTAAATGGATGCTATTATTGTTCTGGGAAGAGCCTGGACTCATACTCATTAAGTCTGCAGTCTCCATAGTATTTATAGAGAGGAAAAGAGCATAACTGGCTTAAATTCTTATTGTTATAGCAAATGATCAATGCACTTACTTGCAGAGCTGTAGTGTCTGTGATTAATTCATAGCCAGAAATAATAGCGGAGTACCTGCTGTGTTGCTATTACCTTATCTCTGCCTCAGTGCTTGATTCTCAGGTACAAGCGAAACCAACCCTTAATTACTTGGTTAAAAACCTGTCAGCTGCCAGGGAACAAACAGAACAATACAACCACCTCTGCTACCGCGCTTTACAGCTCCCAGAGATAATTGAATGGAAGGGAACACACTTTAGAGTCCCCCAAGAGCCAGCACTGACAGTAAATACCTGGATGTGCCCCAAGGAATGGTCAGAGACTGGGGAGCGGATGGCCAGATGGATAACCTGCACTGGGAGCAAACTTTACACACTGGTGCAGAGCTGGGTTATTTCTATCCTGCTTTCAGGAAGACCTTAATCTTCCCATTCAGATGCCTCTCACCTGTGCCATTCTCTGTTTTTTAGAGAGAAGCAGGTGCCTCGAGACACTCCTGCTGTGTCTGGCCTGAAGCAGGAGTCCCAACATGTTCAGGTATTTCTCCCTGTAACACTGCCTTGTGCTGCTGTGTAACATACCACCCCCTAGACAAAAAAGCAGGCAGTGTTGCCTACAGCCCAGGCAGCAAAGCTCAAAGAGGGCCAGATAACACTCATCACATCTCTGGTACTGGTTAGGGAGGCTACAAGCATCCCATGGTCTTAGCCAAGCATATTCAGTGAGAGTTTCATCCTTTCAAGTTTGGTACTACACAGGAGCTCCAGGGAGGTATGGAAAGACTCTGGCCCTCTCTCTAGAGGGTTGTATCCATGAGTGGGGATGCTGGGGCAGATTCCCAGATGTCTTCCAGTTGTGGACAGCCTTGACCATTAACACCAGGAATGTATCCTTCTGTCTTGCTGGTGTCATGCCGACATGACTTGTTTGTTGGGTCACAGTATAATTTATGTCAGAAGGAGCCTTTCTGGAGGCTTTTCTCTGATCCAATACCCTTTAAAAGAAAGCCAACTTAGATCATGTTATCCAGGACTTCATGTAGCCAGGTCTTGAGTATCCCTGAGGACTGAGATTCCCCTACCTCTCTGGGTCCCTGTGCCAAAGTCTGACCATCCTGAGGGTGGATTTCTTTCCTAATATCTAACTGGAATTTCACTGGTTGCAGCTTGTATTTATTGCTCTCTTCCTTTCACTTGGCATCTCCAAAACGAGTCTGGCTCCGTTTTCTCAGGACCCTTCCACTCCATCAGTGGCCCTGTCCTCAAAATTCATTTCCATGCTTCTTTCCTTTGCTGCTGTGCCCACATCAGAGCAGCCATCTCATATGGAAATGCACCTGCCCACTGGTTCTCCTGGTGGGCTAGGGCATCCTCTTACAGCCCAGGCTTTCAGGGTTGTGTAATTATGGAGAAGACATTCAGATGCCCTTGACAAGGCAAGCAACCAGGCTTGTTCATGCTGCAGTAGGACACTGCTGCGGGGTGGATGTGATTGCTTCAGCGCCACTCTCTTTAAGGACAAAGGCAATAAAAATGCAGGAGAAAATCAGCTGCGTTACGTGGCGATGCTTTTAATTGCCTTGTCTAAATGGGAAATTAAACACTGGAAACTTCAAGTTTGATGTTTAGCATCCATGATCCAAAAGGACAGGCTCCCTGGGCATGGCTTCGGTACACCCAGGAAGCGTGAAATCACTCCCAAATTGCTCGACGTGTAAGGTAATTGGCCTCCGTTGCCTGAAAAGCTCTGGCTGCAGACTGGGGAAGCAGACACCACCTCCCAGGTGGAACAAACTCAGAGACAGCACAGAGGCTGTTTACATGATACCTGTATGTCCGGCAGTGAGGTCTCCCTGTCCGACTAGCGCAGAGACCATCTATCACCTCTCCAGGGGATCTCAGTGCCTGGGAAACAAGTCCCTGAGACAAAGCGAGAGAGACATTTCCTATCATCAGCCCTGTGCCCTGCACTTCCATTTTCTCTTTGTTTTGCTCAAGCAAGACACATCTGATTTCAGATTAGCAGAATGTCAGAGAGAGATTTATTTCCTTAAGGGAAAGATAAAAGATCACGGGTTGAATGTGACACGTGTTAAAACACGTTTCTGCTGACAGAAGAGCATGTGCTGGCAGAGGCTGCCAGGCCTGGAGCTCTTCTACCCCTAAGCTAGATTTTTTTTTTATCCCTGAAACAGGATCTGTGGGAATATCTCACCTGCCAGTTCTATTTGTGTGGTGGCCATTTCTACCTTCTGCAGCTCTGCAGTTACAATCCTTTGCCCATCTCCAATTCTAATAATAAAGACTCTGCATATCTGTTGAGAACGGTGGTCACAGGGTCAGTCAAGGAGTGACCACTGCCTGCAACAAAGACACTTCAAGACCAAATAGTCCTATCCCACTTGTTCTTTTACAGATACAACACACACTGGTGGCCACCCTTGCTGCCTCTCCCAGTTCTGCTGTGCCTTTGGAGATAAAGGACTTTGAGGGTGGGGGTGAAACATGATCTTCAAGATTCATGCTCATGGATTTATGCAGTGGCTTAGAGACATTTCCTGCCCTCTTCTTTTATTCTTTCCTACTAACTTCTTGCAGCAACAGGAGAGGTCACAAGAGTGCTTTGCAAATGTTTGCAGCTCCCCATGGGGGAGGGCTGAGGTCCAGGTGCAAGATCACAGGCCAAGCAGAAGTCCCTTCCTCACATTTCAGGACTATCTCCCTGCTGCTACTATAACCTCCAGAAGCCCCCCCAGTGAAAGTGCAGCAGCTCCCATTCCTCCACACGTAAAGCTGTTTCATTAGCGATATTCCTGGGTGTGATCTGTTGCCAGACCAATCTTGAAAGGCTCATGGGATGTCAGGGTTTGGGAATCAGTACAGCAGACCCTTTCCACACCTTTCATCCCTACTGTTTGATGCTACTGGCCTCTTTCTAATTTTCAATCTCAAAATATTTGCTTAGAGATTAGGGCCAGAAAATCAGAATACAGTTTGTGTGACCCCATACACTGTTGTGAGTGTTTTGGCAGGAGAAAGGTGCTAGTTGCCTTGAGAGGAGTTGTTGTTCTCCTCCTCTGAAGGAAAACAAAAAAGCGATATTTGCAAGCTTGAAAAAATTTTTCCCCACTTCAGGTACAACAGACCAGACTCTGGTGTATATGTCTGGAACTACATTAAAACCTTTTTATAGCTGTTGAAACAAAACTCAGGTAATTTTTTTTTTTTGGTAGTTGTTCATGATTGCATTGGTCATTAGGAGAACAGGGGAAGGATCTTTGTATCAGCACACCGAAGCAAAGGCAGAAGTCACTTGAGTGATCAACCACCCACCCTTCCCTGGTGTCCTCTCCTGGCATATCCTCAGTGCATAAATCCACATCTCCGGGGCAATAGGATTGATTTTTCTGCACTCACTACTCCCTGCAGCTGTTTCTCTGTGTCTCTACTCCTTGGAATTCATCCTCTAAGCAGCCTTCATCGAGCACTGGGCTGGGTGGAGGAATGAGCAGAAGAAGAGGAAGCTTTCATCCAGCTCCAGCTGTCTCTGGGCATTCAGAGCTGTACCCTGCCAGCCTCAGTCTACGGGGAACCTTCCTCTTCTCCTATCTCCACCTGAACAGAGAGTTGGAATCGGGATGATTTGCCTTCTTGTTGACCATTTACTACCAGTGCCGCATTGCCATCGAGTTATAATATCTAGGGACTTTCAATGGACACCTGCAACACCACCTTTTAGAGACACCAATTCTTTTAGAGGAGGCATATCCACTTCTGCCCCCAGGAGACAGGAGCCACCAGAAATCACTGCGTTGGTGAGAAAACAGAGGTTAACAGACAGCATGGACTTGGCAGATAAAAGCTTCCTGTCAGGGAAAGGGGCCAGCAGCTGCTGGCAGGAGAGAGGTGTTGGGAGCAGGGATGCACAGCTCCTCCAGGCACATGCACGTTACTTTTCCTGGCTGGATGGTAAGACATGAGGGAGGCAGCAGGGTTTGCCCAGTCCTTCTACTGCACCACGGACAGCCCCAGCTGATTTCAGCAGTGGTAGAGATCACCTCACTATCTCACACAAAGATCACGCAATTACAGAGCGTCTCTGATCAAAGTGGGGATAAGCACCAACTTGAGCTCACCTCCTCCACCACTTGTTTATTTTGGAGGTTTCTTAAGATACCAAGAGTCAGTGAAACTAGTGCTAATCCACCCCCTTGTATCATCTTAGCCTGGAAAGAGGAGTCGTCATCACCACCACATCCTTCCAGGCAGACTGAAGAGATAACAGCTTTGATATTGCAGAGAAGTTCCCAAAGGCCTCTCCTAGCATCAGTGTCTCCCTCCTGCTCCTTCCTGTGGTCCTGGTCTTTGTTCCACTTCCTGTAACCAAACATCCCCTCCAAAGGATGAAATGAGGTGATCTGCATGTCCCATACAAATACCTTCCCAAGGCAACAGAGTCCATGAGAGAAAGGGGTTATAAGGAATCATAGAATCACCAGGTTGGAAGAGACCCACCGGATCATAGAGTCCAACCATTCCCACCAGTCTCTAACCCATGCTCCTCAGTACCTCATGCACCCGCATCTTAAACACTTCCAGGGAAGGCGAGTCAACCACCTCCCTGGGCAGATCCTTCCATGGCCTAATGACCCTATCAGTGAATTTTTTTTTCCTTATATCAAGCCTGAACCTCTCCTGGTGGAGCTTGAGGCCATTCCCTCTCATCCTGTCCCCTGTCACTTGGGAGAAGAAGGCAGCTCCCTCCTCTCCACAACCTCCCTTCAGGTAGTTGAAGCAATAAGGTCTCCCCTCAGCCTCCTCTTCTCCAGGCTAAATAACCCCGGCTCTCTCAGTCGCTCCTCATAAGACTTGTTCTCCAGCCCCTTCACCATCTTTGTCGCTCTTCTCTGGACTCGCTCCAGAGCCTCAACATCCTTCTTGTGGTGAGGGGCAAGACTTAGCTGGAGAAAGCTCTGCTGCTCCTTCTCGAGGCTGGACCCACCTCCTTTCCCCTATATGGGAGCTGAGCTCTGTGCCCTCCTGGCAGCCAAGTGCTAGGACACCCAGAAGGATGTGGGTGTTTTCCTCTTCATCCCCTCTGTCCTATCCTTCCAGCCCAAATCCTTTCAAGAGCAGGTGGATGGATCTTCTCAAAGTCCCCAGGATTTTTGTGGTTTATCCAGCACACAGCTGACAGAGGTTACATCCATCACACACTTCCAAAACCCCACAGAGCTTTTCTTCTTCTTGCTTTCTTCCTCCTCCTTTTTTTTTTTTTTTTTTTTTTTTTTTTTGTGGTTTCAGGTGAACGGAGCATATTTCAAAGAGATCTCTGCGAACATTGAAGCTTTGAAGCCAGCTGGTTGAGCAACCTCAGGTGACATGGAAATGGAGTGGAGCACGGCTGGGTGTCTTCCCAGGAGAACTGAATCAAAGCCAGAAGAAATGACAGCACAAGCTGATCCAACTCACTCTGGCTAGGGATTTCTCCTCCCTTTGTTACTGAGCCCGGCCTGATGGCTGGTTTTAAATGAGAAAAACCTTTACTAAGCCTCAGATTAAGTTCCTTGGTCACCAGCAGAGATGGCCTGTAGCAAAGTCCTGGATTTTATCTTTAATTATCCTGAGGAATATCACATTCTTGTAAAAAAACTTTGCTGAGCAAAAGCTACCATCTCTGATCCCTGCTGTGGAACTGAGCATCTGCTCAAGGGAAGGCTGGTAATCAGGTAGAGAGGGGTCAACAGAAGATGATCTTCTAAGTCTTTCTCTATAGACTGAATCTCTAATATGTTTACTTAGCTGGATGCAAATCCCTTTCACAAGCTTATGGCACTGCTGGGTACAAGTACATACAGAAAATTAACAAAGCCGGAGCATCAATTCCTTATCCATCATCAGTATGAGACCCCTGGTGACTATGTGTGGGGAAGGAAAATCTCTCTCCAGCATCCAGGGAGATGAAGTTGAGTTTCCAGCAGCATTCTCCAGTTCTTATCCAAGACAACCTGTTCAGAACCTCGCTGCTTCACTCTTTCCTGGCTGTCCATCTCTCCTGATCTGCTCCTGGGCTGCCTCTCCCCTGGGTCCCCAGGGTTTGTGTCTTACCCTTGCCCATAACCAGCAAGAGAGTCCACCCAGTGAACGTGATAAGGCAGGAGATCTTCAGAAAATCAGTAGTGGCATCAAGTGCAAAACAATCTCAAAGTGTGGTGGCAAGCAGACAGAATAATATAACAGAAGCCTGTGTATAGACCCCTCACATGGGCCCCCTGTGCCTACTGGAAATAATCCTGCCTTCTCCTGCCTGCTGGATGGAGGTTATTTTTCTTGATGCAGACAAGAGAAGCATCCTAGTGACCACTGCGGCAGCAGAAACTTCTCATGGCCACATTACAGCCTGCTGGGGCACAGACAAAGCGTCACTTAGAAAGTGGGGACACTGTTTGCATTTGGCTATTCACATAAGTTTGATCTATGGCCAAGGAGCAAGAAGAACTGGAGGCAAAGCCAAGTTGTATCATGCAGTTGTGGAGCCACCAGAAATTCCCCATATAGTGTCCTGCTTTGGGCTGGAAACAGTGAACTGGCTGGAAGCGAGACATGTAGGAAAGGGCAGGAAGGCAGCACAGCACGGGCTGAGCTGCTCACAGCATGGACAGCTGTGGGTTGGGGCAGGTCAGGAAACCTTACCTTCTCACAGTTTATTTTTCTCTCTGCTCTTGACAAACTACGTGCAGGTGTGGTGTGCCTTAAGTTCAAGGTCACCTTGTATTCAGCCCAGCAAAATAAAACCTTGGAGGGATGCTGTATGACAAAAGAGCTGGACGGCTTTGAGCCTCTCAAGGAGTGATGGGTCTTGAAATAGATCACAGCTACCTGGAGGTTAGAAAGTTCAATGTCCACTGACTTCTCAGGTCGTTTCTTAAGACACCCTGCTCTGGTTGTGCAGTGGTCTGGGGAACCCCTCTGAGCTGACAGTGACTGCTAAGGAGGAAGGAGACTGGCTTAAGCAGAGCCTGTTTAATGCCATTCCAACCCCAGCCAACCAGGTCAATTAAAAAATAAAGATGAAGGCTCTCGGCCTGGGTTTGCTGTCCCTATTAAATTCATTATCTCCCCCCGCCAACAGAAAGAGGGCAACCGTTCACGTAAGACACAGCTAATAATATCCAAGTACAGGACATTGCAGCTAAATTATAGGGAGGGCTTGGAAAGGGAAATTAGTGTCATTTGCAAGCCCAATAATAGGGGCTGTGCAGCATGAATGCCGATGCAGGAGCAAGCTGGAGGACAGTGTGTGGCTTATGCAACCGTCCCCATCCTCCTCTTTTGGGTAGAGCTGGGCTGGCAGGATGCGCACTGGGGGGCTGAGAAGCAGGTTAGCAGAGGAGAAGTCGGCTTGAAAGCCAAAGACAGTTCAAAAGAAAGGGATACATAGATAACTCTCAGTGAGGGTGAAGGCATCGAAAGCTGCTACAGAGGGAAAAAGGCCCAGCACTTCCCTCCCAGTTGAGCTTTGTCAGAGAACTGTTTAGGGGCCCCCAGGACAGCAGCTACTAGGGATGGGAGGTCTGATGGTTTCAGCTGAAGGGACAGTTCTGGGCAGCTTCTATAAGCAATCAAATCTAGTGGGAAAACTGAGGCACAGGGAGACTACACAGCCCGCACCACAGCCTGAATCTAAATGCAATTATTGAGCACTCCTTGGTGATATGAAACGTGGAGCTGATCCCTGGGCACAGCTGCATTCATGCACTGGGCAAAGCATTTCCCATTACAGCCACATCTTGAGCAAAAATGTGTTACAGAGAAGCAGAAGAGCTCTCTGGCCAAATACTCCCAGGCTGCTAACAAACCCAAAGCACCAACTCCATGTTCTTGGTCATCTGTGGAATATCTCTGTCTCCTAGCTCAAAATTTACATCCTATCCCAAAAAACATCACAAACCTGCCAAAGATCGCCCTCTCCCAGGCAGTCCCACCATGCTCTCTGCTGGCTATCATAGATGTACAGTTTCTGGGCCAGGGAATCATTTTGCAGCATTACTGGAGGACCAAAACAAAAACATGGAAGTGGAGCATCTCTTGCTGTGTCCAACATATGCAAAGACCAAGTATCCCCTTCCTGCCGGCTGAGTGTCCAGGGCTCCTCCAGCAGCTGATTAGGAAATGCCCATTACCCTGATGAACAGGTGAAGCTGTGATTATACTAATCAACTGCTCATTAGTGTTACTTGACTTCAGCTGATCCATACACCAGTCCCAGGGCACACAGCCACCTCAACCACTGGAGAATGTTGAAAGTCTTCGTCTCTGTTGCTGTTCCCACCTGGTTTTGCTCACAGATGGTGAAAGGCTCTTCAGGGCACTGTGGAGCTCTGGCAAGCCAATCTCCTCCCAGCAGACCTGGGCCCTTTTTCAGACTGTGGATTGATCACCACAGCTCTCACATAGGGAAATTTGGACCCTGAGAGGCTTCCAGGGGACAGCCAATCTGCCACTGAGGGCTGAGAGCCATGCAAGAGGTGCAAAACATCTCAATGTTCTGAGACAGAGAGAGGTCTATGAGAGCCCAGCCTCCACAGAGGACACTCAGCCAAGCCTCTAGTGAGCTGTAGTTAACCACAAAGCCAAGAGCTCTAACCCTAAAAGCAGCTGAAAGGGAAGCCAGCTGATTATAGAAGAGCAGCATAGGCACCATGACTTTCATGGCAGCTTTAAGTCCAACCTGCCAGCCACAGCTGCTGCAAACCAGTATTGCTGGAGAGTTTTGCCTACTGTCAAAAATCAAAAGCCAATAAATACTTCATAACCTGTCCAAAACCCCCTTTAGGTCTCCATGTAGCTGCCTAAAGCAAAATTAATTTTCTAACTTTCAGCTAAACCTCATTCAGGTAACTTCATTTTCCAAAAGTTAACTACATGTTTACAAATAATGCCTGCCTCTAACAGTGATAATGTCTAAGTTCTGTAATTAATGGGAAAGCGTCAAACCTGCAGGGGGGACCAGACAGGACAGGTGACCCAAAACTGACCAAGAGAGTATTCCATTCCATATACATCACACTCACTACAAAACTGAGGTGTTGTGAGGGTTGAGTTCTCTTCATTGATGGCTAGTGTCTAATACAGACTGCATCAGCAGCTCTGAGATTTAGGCATTGAGCAGGCAGAAGAGTCCCATTGGTCTCTTCACTCCTCCTTCACAGATGTGACAGGGAACAGAATTCCCCATAGGCTGCCTGGGGCCTCCCTGAAGAAGCTGCTGCTCTTCCCTTTGGGTCCATCATCCTGACAGCTCTCCCCAAGGAGGTCTTGAAACTGAGACCCCAGCAAAAGCGAGTGCCAGGGACACATGCATCATCACATCCTGGCAAGTCTATTCCTCACCGAAGGCTGGGGATGTGGCCATGCTCCCCCTCTTCCATTTCCTCCTTCACTCGATCCTGTCAATCAGGCTCTGGCTTAGACAGTTTTCCTCACAAAACAGCTACGCTGGCTTTAGAGAGATGCAATTAAGATGAAACTCAGCTCCTCTCCCAGCACCACTCTAATGTCACCTTTGATCACTGAAACTATCCCAGCTCACAGATGGTCAGGGATGTGTCCTTTCATTTTCTCCCTTTTCCTCTGGTTCCATTCAGATGAAACTGGTTTCTTTCTTCCTGCAGCACTTCCTGCTGGTGCCCTAAGAATTTTGTAGAGTAAAGGACCTGTCAATTTTGCACTGACCACCAGGAATAACTGAGCCATACACCTTGGCTGTGGCCCATGAAGGTCAGATAGGTCATGTAGATGCTGCTGCTTCTGGGGCTCCTACTGGCTTGGCCCAAGTGCAGTGTCAGGGTGGACATCAGTAAAAAAATTTTCATGGAAAGGGTCACTGGGCACTGGCAGAGGCTGCCCAGGGAGGGGGCTGAGTCACCTTCCCTGGAGGTGTTTAAGGGACGGATGGACGAGGTGCTGAGGGACATGGTTTAGTGATTGATAGGAATGGTTGGACTTGACAATCCTGTGGCTCCTTTTCAACCTAGTGGGACTATGATTCAAAGATTCTGTGAAATATACTGAATTTACTGGGGGACAGCAATCACTGCTGGGGGAGGCTGGGCTATTCCCACCACAAACCAGTCAGTTCTACTCAAACCATCACTTAGTCTTAGCTCTAAACCCTATATGCATATAGGAGCTGCTGGATCAGGAGTCTTTTCTTCTCAGCAGTCTCCATACACATTTGATTGTCAGGCATTGAAACCCCAGCTCTTTTCACCATCAAATGCATTGATCAGGTTGCATTTTCTATTAGACTGGAGGTTTCCTGGTTGTCAGCACTTCCACCCACACAGGCAGCTCTCTCCTGGACTCTGTCTCATTGCCTCCAAACCTTCCTGCGTCACATTTTCTTTGGAAACAGACAGCAAATGCATGTGTATCCCTCCACTTTCCTAGGGACACGGCAGAGCAATTTACAAGGTTCCCTGGGTAGACAGGCTGCTGCATCTGAACTCTTTCTCCAGTCTATTTCATTTCGATCTGCAGGAGAGATGTCTTTTCATGCAGGTGGACAGAAGAGTGAAAAGCTGCCCCACTAAAAAATACTAGTGATTTACAATTCATCACCAGTCTAGGGCCAGGTGCACTCTGTCCTTGGGTGGCACTTTGCCCTAATGTTTAAAAGCAGAAGCTGTCTGGCCCAAAGTCTCAGCACAGAAGTTACAGATTCCTTCTGATTTCTCTAAAGATCTCAGATTTAGCAGCTTCTGAGGATTTCTGAGCACAGAGCACACTGCTGCCCTCCCTAGGTGATGGCCCCTGGGGCAGAGTCTGGGCCACATTCAGAGCTTGTGTGACCCTGTGGAGAGAGACTCCAGCCCCTGGGTCAGCTAAATCATTTGGGAACCCCTTGTAGGGACAAACAGGTCATGTCTCAGCAAAAGATACAGTTTTAGAGGGAAGCCAGCCCTGCACCCCTAGAGGAATCTCACTCCAACAGACTGCTGGGAGCTGCACACCCTTTCCTGGTTTGGTTAGGAGATAGAGACAGCAGGAAAAGCTTAAATGCTTCATCATAGAATCATGAAATCACCAGGTTGGAAAAGACCCATCGGATCATCAAGTCCAACCATTCCTATCAATCACTAAACCATGCCCCTCAGCACCTCATCCACCTGTCCCTTAAACACCTCCAGGGATGGTGACTCAACCCTCTCCTTGGGCAGCCTCTGCCAGTGTTCGACACTTTCTGTGAATTTTTTTCCTAATGTTCAGCCTAAACCTCCCCTAGCGGAGCCTGAGGCCATTGCCTCTTGTCCTGTCCCCTGTCACTTGGGAGAAGAACCCAGCTTCCTCCTCTCCGCAACCTCCTTTCAGGTAGTTGTAGAGAGCAATGAGGTCTCCCCTCAGACTCCTCTTCTCCAGAATAAACACCCTCAGCTCTCTCAGCCGCTCCTCATAGGTTCTGTTCTCCAGCCCCTTCACCAGCCTCATTGCTCTTCTCTGGACTCACTCCAGAGCCTCAACATCCTTCTTGTGGTGAGGGGCCCAGAACTGAACACAGGATTCATCTCCCTCTCCTCCTCCGTGATGCTGCTCAAGCTGCGGCTGGCTACCAAGATGTTGGTGCTTCAGGTGAGAAATGCCAAGGGTGGCTTCAGGGAGGACAGAGAAGAACCCAACCTAGGTGATTCTTCTGCCTTTAAGTCAGTACAGACAGGCCATTGCTCATCTGTGGAGAGCTGAGTCCTCCTTGGGGCAGCAGCTTGTACAGAGGCAAACTGAGCAGGCATGGCAAGCCTTCCTCAGCACACTCTGGTGCCAGCAGCTCGAGAGAGTTAAACATGAAGCAAATGGTTTCTCAGGAACACGGTGACCTCAACAGCACAACCTGCCCTGCCCCTGGCCATGGAACTTAAACAGCAACTGCCTGAGAGTTTTTCCATGCTGCCTGCCTCCTCCAGGTCTCTGTTCCTGCCCTTCCACCATGCAGAGACCGGCTTTTGTCACTTAAAGGTGCGATCAGGAAATGAAGGCCTTTTAAAAACACTGCTATTAAGAACAATAAAAAATAATAGAGCAGCAGCACATGTCTCTCTGCAGGCCCATCACCTTCTGTTTGCTTGGATTGAAGTGTTTTGCCATCAGACTGTGACAGCATGCTGATACATCGCCAGAGCCACAAAGCTGCTGGCTTTATTACTGTTATTAACCATGTTTTCAGCAAAGGCAGCAGCACACCGTGTTACACCTGTGGGTCAGCCCACTCTCCTTACTTTTGAATTGGTCAAGCTAATGTCAACCCACATAGCTCAAAAGATGGAGGTTGCCAGAAGACTCAATTTGTGCATGTGCCACTGGGATAGTCAGTGGGATGGGGCAGAGCCCCCAGTGACCACCCTGCTGAGACAAGTTGCAAGAAGAGCTCAGACCCTTACTAGACATCACAAAGCAATATGGGGGAGTACGCAATGCCTCATGCCTTTTTAGATCCCAGGGAAAGAGAGAAAACAGAGAAAGAAGAGGTTTTTTTAAAGCTCTGCTGCTTAGGGGATATCTTCCTTGTTCTCTGATCCAACCTGGAGCCAATATCAAGCTACAAGATCCAAGGAGGCTGGAGTGGACCCCTCTGTAACTAGTTGTCCTGCCATAGCACTGGGCATAGTCCCAGAGAGTCTCCCAAGGGCTTTTTCAGGACCTCCAGGCTGGTCTGGCTAAATAGGGATAACGGGTCATCCTAACCTAAACTCAGCAGCTGTGCAGTGTTCCTCCACACAGACCCAGCCCTGGTTTGAACAGTCAAGTATCTTCATGATCATTAACCCAGTCCCTCACAACTCAGCTTTGCTGCTAACATGGAAGTTCCCAGCCAGACCTGTTTGCATACTGGCTCTGAAAGACTTTCCACCTCATCCCTCTATATTCTTCAATTTCTTGTTCCCAAGGGCTACTGGTTTCACAGAATCACAGAATCACACACAACAACCAGGTTGGAAGGGACCCATCGGATCTTCTAGTCCAACCATTCCTATCTAACACTAAACCAAGTCCCTCAATACCTCATCCACTTGTGCCTTAAACACCTCCAGGGAAGGTGACTCAACTACCTCCCTGGGCAGCCTATTCCAATGCCCAATGACCCTCTGTGTGAAAAATCTCCTCCTAATCTCCAGCCCAAATCTCCCCTGGCAGAGCTTGAGGCCATTCCCTCTCGTCCTGTCCCCTGTCACTTGGGAGAAGAGGCCAGCTCCCTCCTCTCCACAACCTCCTTTCAGGTAGTTGTAGAGAGTAATGAGGTCTCCTCTCAGCCTCCTCTTCTCCAGGCTAAACAACCCCAGCTCTCTCAGCCACTCCTCATAGGGTCTGTTCTCCAGCCCCTTCACCAGCCTTGTTGCTCTTCTCTGGACCTGCTCCAGAGCCTCAACATCCTTCTTGTGCTGAGGGGCCCAGAACTGGACACAATATTCAAGGAGCGGCCTCACCAGTGCTGAATACAGAGGGAGAATACAGAGTTTCCTCGTGGACTACTTGGAGAAGCAGGTTAGCTTTCCTTGGGACAGGTCAGAAGTTATCTATCTCCTTTAACAGCCCAGGGGAAGACCAGGGAATTTGAGCCTGTGAGTCTGTACAACTGCAGGAGCTGCTGCATGCCCAAGAGCACAAGACCATTGTCTGGGTGACATCCAAACTGTCATCCATCACCCCAGCACTAACCCAGCAAGCAGCCAGACTGGCAAGCACAGGGAGGGATTCCCATGGAAAGCTGAAGTCAGTCCAAACCACGGGCATGATTCAGCCAAGAATCCTTACTCCTCACACTGCAGGAACCTGAGAAGTAAAGAGATTTGTCCATCAGCTACCTAGAGCTCATGCTTGTTTTAATCTGTCACTTCAGCCTCCTCCCACACAGCTGTGACCACACTACAGGATCACTCTATTTATCAATATGCATGCACAGGCTCTTCGCTAAACAGCAGGGCGGGAGCAGCTTGTTCTTGCTCATATTTTCTTCCTTCATTAATAAGGCAAATAATCTGTTTAAGTAAGCAGAGGAGCATTGCTTTTTCTGCTACGCTTGCTGCTTGTTGAAAGCAAGATTGTCCTGGCAGGTAAGATCTTCATGACTGCCCCTTCTCTAGTACAATCTCAGTTGTTACTGCCACAATTTAGGCTCTGCTGTCCCCTCAGAGGGGGCAGGAAGGGGCAATTTCACTCTGTCCTGCAATTTAGTCCTTGGACAATATGACACTGTAGTGTCCTGTGTGCAAACAACAGGGTTCAAGGTTCGACTGACTTTCTTATGGTGAGAAACCCCAAGTGCAAACCCCCAAGTGCACAAATAACCTCTGGTTGGAGCATGTCAGAACACCACGCTATTTAGGCTGGAAATTAGCAGTCATAAAGAAAAAGATCTAAAGATCAGTCCAAACCAAAGGCTTAAAACTGAGCTAAACTTCTGTTTAAACCACACAGCAGCACACCCTAAAAGTAAAGCAGCAAAATTAATGAAGTCACGGGAACAGTCCTACTCCCAGTATCACCAAGGTCAGGATTTTCACACCTCCCTCTCCCATGTATTGGCTTTCAGAGTCCAGTTTTCACAGGTACAGACAGTCACAAGCCTGTGAGAAAAAAAAAAAAAACAAACAAAAAAACAACAAACAAAACAACTAACACACCCCAAAACCAGGGAGGTGACTTCAACCGTTGCCATTCCCTGTCTCCCAGCAACAACGGTGTCTTTCTCTCCTTGCTCCCCTTCCAGCCTCTCACAGCTGGCAGAGATCTCCCTGTGAATAAACAAGACTCCCTGCAGCGAGGACTGCCTGGGGAAGGTCTGATGCTTCAGTGTAGCATGAGGATGATCTCTTCACCTGCAGAGGTGACGGTTCTTGGTTTACTTCTACCCATCAGCTCTCAGACCTCCGCCTGTGAAGATCACCAGTCCCATCCTCGGGCTGAGCAGGTGGTGACAGTGTCTTGGCTGAAACCCAGCTGTCAACAGGGAGGCTCCGTATTTCCTCCAAATGTGACCCTGGGAAGGGAGGTGAAACATAAACAGATAAGACAACACTGTCACGTCTCTCTGGCTAACCAGTCACATCAACCTGGGAACAAGTTTCTTGGGCTTATGTTATTAATGTTCCCTCGGCCAGGCTGAGGGAGGGCTTCCCAGGGGGTGATTTTGCTCTAAGAGACCTTTCTGTGCTGGTCTCAGAGGGGAAATTAACAGTCTGAGTCTTCTCCAGGGCTTTTCATTTTTCCAAGAAATACACAAATAATCAGCATAATTTCATTCCGTGTTTTTTTTTGTTTTCTGCAACGGAGAGGTTCTTTGCTCCTCTGCTACCCAACCCATCTGCTCCTTCCAATGGAGTTGATTAAGTGCTAAACCACAACTTCCACATCCTCCAAATCATTCACACAAGTGGTGTTGCAACAGAGCTGTGCAGAGGCAGAAGCATATCCTCAGAAGGTCATTGGCACATTCAAGTCAAGTACAATCATTGTATGAGGACTTCCAAGAAAGGCTTGTTGAAAAGAGGTTTTAACTGGTCACCTCTTCTGAGGTAGCTATGAAAGGACTCTATCGTCTGGCCCTCATGTGTCATCAGCCATGCCTGCCTGGGGATAGCACAATTTGACACCTCAATAGATGTGTTTTCCTGACATTTTCAGCTGTCATCGCTTCAGCTATCAGGAAATGCCAGAGGAAGGCCAAATAATTCTTCCTGCCTATGCTGGAAACATTGCCATCAAACACTTATTTCAGCTGCCAGATGGTTTGGACTGCCTGCACGCTGGGGAAAATCACTTACTCTCTACTGCCTCACTGAAGCCATTCTGGAAACATATTGTGGGTGTCCACCCCTTGCTTACTGATCTCAGTGATGATGGGGAACCAGAAAGTTTTCTTCAAAGCATTCACGTAAACTTTATGCTACTTCTTTGTCTACCCTAGGCTTCTGCCTAGGAAAATACACTCTCCACGGCAAGAGAATCATAGAATCACCGGGTTGGAAAAGACCTACTGGATCATCAACTTCAACCATTCCTGTCAATCACTAAACCATGCCCATCAGCACCTTGTCCACCCGTCCCTTAAACCCCTCCAGGGAAGGTGATTCAACCCCCTCCCTGGGCAGCCTCTCCCAGTGCCCAATGACCCTTTCCATGAAAATTTTTTTCCTGATATCTAGCCTGAATCTCCCCTGGTGGAGCTTGAGTCCATTCCCTCTTGTCCTTTCCCTGTCACTTGGGAGAGATTTCCTCTAGAAAATTTCAGGCCAAAAATCCACACACAAGAGTAGAAAAATATCCCTGAGTAGTTTAGTCCTGCACAGCTCTTAAGGAACTCAAGGATATCAGTAGGTACCAGGTACTCATGGTCAAAGGAAAGATGAATGTTTGTATCCCTGAAGGCAGAAGTATTTGATCAGCTTTTCATATTGCCACCAACCTCGGTGCCTTTCTGTGCCGTAATCAGGCAAATAAGAATAATAAGTATTAGCAAGGGCATTCACTATGCACTAATGATGCAGTTTCTCAGCCAGAGGGAGGACTTCAGGATCCCTGGAGAGCAGGGGAGTAGCAGCAAAGTTGTGTTTAGAGTAATAGTGATTTAACCAGGGGACCTACAAGGATTTATGGCCCGTCACAAACATGAGACCATATTTGAGTTCTCTTGCTCTGTTTCTGTCCCAATGGTGCATTGTGCTTGGCTTCATAATTCTGCAGAGAAAGCAGATTGGGCTCTATTCATGTCACATGTGAGCCATCTGCATTAAATTCGACATAATCTCTCCATTGCCATCCAGGGATGCTGGATCAAGGCTTCCTTAGACAGGAAGAGTCCAAGGGCTGTGAGCCAGGACCTAGGTCCAGGCCATGAAGGTCCTGCAGTGTCCCAGAGCCATAGGCAGTTACAGGCACAATAGGTCTTCTGGCCCTTTTTTCCTCTGAGTGCACAACAGCAGTAGTTATTAAAGCACCAGCTGGGTTGGCAAAATAAATCTCTCAAATCTGCCTGTAAAGCCAGAGTCGTACAAGATGACTCTTGACTTCCTCCTGGGTGCCCCCCTGGGCTCTGGGGCACCTGCCATCCTCCCTCCCACATGTGTTTGTGGGCATATCCTCAGGCTGTGTTTACAAAGGGATTTCAGGCTCTTTTAGGATAAGAGGTTGCTATAGAAACGGTAGAGAGGAGATTGAGCTCACTGGGAGAAGGCATGGACACTGTTGGCTTAAACAATAGGAAAGCCCATAGGGTGAATACATCTGGCTGGAGATTGAGCTTGGAACAGAGTCTGTTTTAATGAACATATCCTCCTTCTGGGGGAAGTAGGAGACTGAATTTCTGCAGCCCTCTAGAAGACCAGAATGTTTTCAGTGCAAGAAGAAGGTCCACTACACAGAGAATACCAAGAGATACTGCCAGCCTTGAGCTGGGATCTGGACACCTGACAGGATCTTGAGCTCAAAAACGTTGAGAGAAAGCTTCTGCCCAGCTGAAGCTTGGGCTCATAGCACAACAATGTTGTCACCGATTAATGCCTTTGGGTGGTGTGTGAGAAGGCAGATGGAGATGTGATTGGTCACAGACAATACAGAGGAACTGAGTTAGGATGCGTCTGGATAAATGAAACCTGTTACAACAGACAAGTGAGGACAGAGCCTTGAAGAAAACTGCTTCAGAATCATTAAAAAGGTGAGCAACTCTGATGCAGGCAAGAGCCATTTTCAAAACACAAGCTGCAAACCAAGAAAACAGTAAGTCAGCCCCATGGGCACATCTTCCCAAAGGAGGCATCTCTTGCAGCCAACCTCAAGCAGGAAAAAACCTACCAAAAATACACACACACACTCACCCCCCACCCCACCACCTGCAATGAAAACCTTCCGAAGTAAAACCTCTGTGAGAAGCTCAGCAAAAGGCCATGATTAACTGCTGAAACAGAAGGGTATTTCCAAAAGGCAGAGCTACCACACAGCCCTGAGAAAAACTCTTCACAATCAGCCTACATTGAAACAAACCCAAAATCAGTTAGACCCTGAGAAGGAGTGTCCCTCCATGAACCCCTGCAGGGAGCTGATCTGATTACTGAGTGAGCAGGGGAGGCACTAGAAAGCACCCAGTGGAGGAGGCACAAAGAATGTAAAATCAGAGAGGAGTCTCAGACCAGAGAACCCATTAGAAATACACTCAATTGGGTGCAAATGAGAAACAGTGCGGGGAATGTCTACCTTTAAAAAAGATCCTCACATAACCTGCCTACTGAAGTGGTAGGCTGGGAACAAGAGAGCACAAGTCTGATCTTTACAGTGGTCTTTGCAGCTTGAACAGCTGAGGACTAAAGGAAAGAAAGTTCCAGCCCTGTTAAAACCTGGTAACTGCAGCTCTAGGGAGATAATCTTTCTGCACCTACAAGGCACACCAACAGCCAAAAAGAGCCAAGCAGCATTTCCTACTCCCTGGACAGCTGAAGCCTTTGTCACAGGGTGGAGGTGACATTTCCTTCCTCTCGTGAACAGGCAGGTTAAGGCCAGCAGCAGGTTCCGCAGGGGTTCTCTCTCCAAGCAGGCAGACTGGTTACCCCATCACCTGGCAGGCAGCAAGGCTCAGAGGTAACAGCCAGTAGTCCACATCTCACAAGTGTCTCCATGTTCGGTTCCAAGGAGATGCCTTTAGAGCCAATTTTACCTCGCAGTGTATGGAAACCAGCGTATCTCCAGCTGACCCTAGGCTGAACCAACCTGGCACATCTTCTATGTTGCCCCTCTCCCCAGGATTATTTCCCAGGCAGACAGAATTTGCCTTCCCTAAAAGCTGGGGCAGACAAACTCCACCAAAAATCATAACCCCTGTGCCCTCAAATTACTCTCTTCTGCTACCAGTAAGTGGGGTCTGAACTCAAACACATCTTCCAGGAGAGCTCTAGGTCTCCTTCAAAGGATTTGGATCCACTGCTTATGTGCTTAGAGCTAAACTCATGTGTTGGACTGGTGCTTTGGATGGAGTCCTCTGTTTCTCCACGTTAGACACGCTCAACAGCAGAAAAGGCCTGGAGTCGGTGACTCAGAGCCCACCAACTGTCATGTTGCACAGCACGGTGCACAGTCCCTCCTGTCATGCTGCAGCTTGGAGCTATGAAGGACCTTATGCGACAGGCACCAGAGGGAAGCTGTGCAAACTAATCTGCAAACCAACATCTAGTAATATTGCCAGATCCCCAAAGGGAAGAAGGAAGAGAAGCAACCTGAAACCAACTGTCAAAACAATACGCTCCCCAGTGCAGATAGGGAGTGGGTTTCTCACTAGGTGCTGGAATCACTGGTTTAACCTTTCTGTTCACCCATCTTCTCACTTAAAAGTAAAATGCTTATTTAACAGCAAGAAAAAAAGAAGAGCAAAAAGCAGCAGCATCCACTGAAAGTGAGTATCAAAGGACACCAGGGGACATAAATAGACCTGAAAGGAAAGCAGGTACTTTGGGGAAGAATGTGTGTTCTGCTAGGGGTCAGGACACCCTCCTTTTGGCCAGATCCCATTACAGGCAGCAGGATTCAGAGACACTGATGGTAACTGAACAAATCCTGCTGGAGTCAGGCAGGGGCTTTTCCCCCTGTCACATCATGAGTCTTTGACAAATTCCCAGCCAACAGCTCCTTAAATGGAACAAGACACCCTATAACTTTTTGAAAGGCCAACTGATTGAAAGGCCTTGGTCTATGCCACACTCATATTTCTACTCACGCATCCACCCTTTCATCCATCTTTCCACTCTTATTCCTACCCACATCTATCTGACTACATTAAACATCCACCCAAAGCAGTACTGTAGCTGTTCGGTGCTTATAGTACAGTAAGATCAAAACTCAGGAAAACTTCCTTTCTGAGCGAGGATCCATCCAGTCTGAAAACTCTCAAGAAAAAAAGATATTCCAGGCTCTCAAGAAAAAAAGGTATTCCAATCTCTCAAGCCCTGCATTTGGAAAAACACAAGACTTGCCTAGAGGAAATATCAGTGGCAGGGGCCCTGGAGAGGATGACGTATGTGTAGCCTTCCCCAGGACCACCTGGATGGAAGCACGATCCTGCTGTAATTAAGAGCATTTTTCAGTACTGCTGCTGAGGGACAGGTGGGTGCATTTTCCCCCTCCTCCATTTGTCATTTTGATAGTAAAATGAGCTAACAATGCCTCAGAGGAAGCAAGGACTGCTGCATTCACTGTCTGAAGAGCAGAGAAACCTCCAGAAATGGCATCAGCAGGATGCAGATGGAAGAAGCTCTCTTATATTGATACCAATGCACGAGGAGAAGCTCTTGGCTGGGATCACCTCAGTTTGCATTTCACACAGGGAACAGCTGTGGAAGTTTTAGTTAAGAAAAATTATATTTTAGGTTCGGAGTACGGAAATATTAAGGATGATCTGGCAGTGGAAAATCTGGAGGCTCTGTATGCGAGCATGAAGGGGCTGTGAGCTCAGCTACAGCCAAGAGCACAGAGGGGTGGGAATACAGAAAGTGATTTCCCTGGGTAGGAGAGGAGAATCTGTGTTTCAGTGATCTCTCTCCTAAAATCACAGCATGGCACCAACTCCTCTAAGCATACCAAGTTCTGGAACAGAAAGCAGCAGTCAGTCTGCCAGCGCAGACCATTTGTTGCAAAAGCTGTGGAGACCAGCCCATGACCTCTTTCTCCTGTGTTACGGGTTGCACAGTCCTTTGGACCAGATTAGAGCTCCATAGCCTTGGGGACGGCATGTAGGAAGGAACAAGCCCCAGCTGTGATGCTTGGTCCCAGCGTAAGACACAGCAGAGAAAAAAGGAGGGCTGGGATTTGTGACTTCTGCAGCTTTGGGACACTTCCACATACTGCAAACCCAGGTATGCACCTACTCCTATCACACCAGGAACACAATGATCCACCAGCCCAGCTATGTCCCATACTTGGCTGAAGAGGAAGATAAAGCCAATACTTGTTCTTTCAGCTCCTGAAGAAGAATAACCAGCTTTGGAGGTCAAAGTCCAGCCCCTGCGCCCAGGGGAGGGACAGAGCAGCACCCATTTAACTGGCAGAAGGGGCTTAACTAGAGCTGTATCAGGTAATGGGATAGAAGCAACCAAAAAAAGGGGAGGTGGAAGGACGCTTAATCTCTTCAGTAAATACCCAAGCTAACATTTATATTTGCGCATTTGCCAATCACAATTCAATTGGAAACAAAAGCAGGTTGGTTGTCAGGGAGGAGCAAGGGCAGGGATGTTGCCAAAACGAGCTGGGAGCAGAAGTGGCCCTCACAGAGGGCGGGATGCTCCAGCACCTGAACAGGGGGAGCAGAGCAGGTAGCTGATGACAAGACAGCCCCAGGTGAGGTAAAATGATAGATCAGCCCCAAAGAGACAAGCAAAGATAAATCTAAAGTAGCAAAGAATGTTTCCAGATCTTCTTCTGTTAATAGCCTATTGCAAACCAGCAATAAAAGAGAGGGAAGAATTCAGTTCTTATCATACCTTCTCAGAGGTGCTGAGTAGTGTAATGAAATAGAAAATTCATTTTGAAGATATATTCAGCTTGACATCGGAGCAGCTTTCCCTGGATGGTTGGGAAGGGGAACAACAAGAAAATACAACCACTCTCTGCCAAGGTTATGGCAGATGTTGAGGTGTTCATTTAAAAAAAGTTGAGGAGAAGAGGAGGAATTGTGTTTCTGAAAGAACTCATCCATGGGACTGGCCATGCCAACACTTGCCAGGCAAATTCATCCCATGGGAGGCTGTGGCAATGAAAGTAACTGGTGACTCTTAGTGGTTTAGCCGGTGTTCGAAAGTAAACGCTGGATTTGGGGATTCAGGGTGATACTGTCTCTCAGCTGCATTGAAAGACAATGTTGAGATGCTCCCAATGGGGCATATTTTGGACGGCCTATGGGCTAAGCTGCAGCATGGCACAGGCAGCAAACAAAGCATCTATCTAGGAAATATCTGGGGGATTTTGCCTTCATGGTCTTCTTGCCTTACACCTCACCACTGAGGCTACTGGTGAAAGAAGCAGGTACAGTCCCCAGGAACAGCAGGCTGCACTGCGCTGTAATGACAGTTCAAATCTGGAGCTTGAGGTGCTAGTTCCTTGAAGCCATCCAGACCTCTACACTGGAGCAAAGCTCACAAAAGGTCAGGAGAAGATAATAAAGGTACTACTGAGCCCACATGTGAGGAAGCTAGTCCAAGTCCTTTGATGGCTAGGAAACAAGGGTCCCACTAATAAAAAACCTGAACTCATGTGAGCGGATCTTCACACTCTGTGAAAATCCCCTCCTGCTAACCCCTGGCTCCAGAGATGTCCCCAAACAGGGCAGAGAGGCTGTCCACTCCAGTCCACAAGCACTACCCAAATTTCCATCCTCACCCTTCTTAGACAAACTTGACTAAACTTTGTGATGACCTGAGCCCCATCAAGCCCGACTTTTGTCGGTCTCTTCTTATCTTACATCAGATTGTGTCTGAGCCCTGCAGGGTCTCTGCTCTCCCCTGTCCCTCTGGGACAGCTCTTCACCCTTTGGTGCTTCTCTTCCTTTCATGCTCTACTGCAGGTTATTCTCCTGCTGAAATGTGGGCTGAAAAGCCAATCTGCCTGCCTGCAGGACAAACAGCTCCTAGCAGATGTGTTGCCAATGCCCACACTTTCCCATCACTGTCCTGTCTGCCACTGCCTCTTGGATATTAAAAATCACCTGGAGCGATGATTCCTCATTGCTCTGTGCTCCCTCCTCCGGTCTGTCACCGCATAAGCCGCTTGACAGGTGATTATGCTGTCACTGAAGCCGCGGAAGTCAGGTTGAAGAAAATGAGTGGCTCCTTAAATAAACTTGCAGGCTGAATTAGAGAGGGTTTCTCACTGGACAACCAGACTATTTTGGGACTGCAACACTAAGCTGCACTATGGCTTTGTGGGTGGACTCGAGATTTGTGTGGCTGGCCTGCTGGCCTTTTTCACCGCAGATGATCCCTCTTCCTCCTCTGAAGTAGCAAAGTACTTCTTAGCCTGAGCCAGAGACAGAGCCAGGCTCTCCCTAGCCCATGACGATGTTTTCTGCACACCTCTTGGTACTACGCATGATGGTAGAGGCTTTGGGCTCTGGTTGTGTTGATGTGGCCATCCACACTCTGTACGGTTTCTTTGCCAATGGGCTGCACTTAGAATCATAGAATCACCAGGTTGGAAAAGACCCAACGGGTCATCGAGTCCAACCATTCCTATCAATCACTAAACCATGTCCCTCAGCACCTTGTCTACCCATCCCTTAAACCCCTCCAGGGAAGGTGACTCAACTCCCTCCCTTGGCAGCCTCTGCCACTGCCTAATAACCCTTTCAGTGAATTTTTTTTTCCCCTGATGTCCAGCCTGAACCTCCCCTGGTGGAACTTGAAGCCATTCCCTCTCATCCTGTCCTCTTCATCCAAGCCTCTCTGTATTCCTGACTGTCCTTGCTCTGGTAAGGCACCCTCTTCAACACCATCCTTAAGAAAACCCATGCAAAGAAAAGAGTCAAGAAAAATCAAGTTCAGTGTGGGTTTTTTTTTTCAGGCAGCTTGGAGTTTAATACGTATGCTTTACAACTTAAAAGGTCAACTAAATCCATAGTACTGCTGTGGCACCTTGTAACATATTTAGAAAACTGATTAGGAACACGGTACTACGGGAATTCTCTTCTGCACCCACGCAGCTTAATCACTTGTCCTTTGAGACTCTAGGAAAAAAAGAGATAGAGAGAAAGATGGCACCTGAAAGAGTAAAAGTCCAAGGTTGTACCTCAGTGATCAACATTAATGCAAGTTAATTTTAATTAATGAATGCAAGTTTTAGCCTCTATGGGCCTACAGTTTGCTGCAGGGACAGCAGGGGGGCTGAGCACTATTCGCTGCAGCTCTGACATCCCAGCACCGCATCACTGCGGGAGGTGGAGACAGACCCGTCTCCTCCATAGAAGGGACCTCTTCATGATGCAAGGAACAAATGAAGGTTTGGAAGCACTCCAGGATGGTGTTCCCAAAATACAGTTATTTTGGAGAGTTTTGAACCACAGGGAAGAAAAATAAAAATCTTTTTCAAAGGAAAATAAAAAAACAGAAAATAAAGAAAAATAACTGAAATATCCTGCAGATCAAAAGTCTTCCTGGTTGTGCTGAAACATGCTGGGTGAGCAGCAGGATGAAAGGGAAAAGATTGCTTCTGAGACTGTTAACAGTCTCATTGGAACCAAATTATCGTCCTCTTCCATGTTAATTTTCTAACCATATTTTATTTGGTGTTAGGAGAACCAATCTATACACCTCACTAGTTGAGCCTCCAACTTTCTTAGTCTCCCATTCACTAGGCTTCCATTCCCTGGACTTCCACTCATGGTGCCTCCTACTCCCTGAAATTCCTAATCTCATGGCCTCCAAATTTTCTGGACCTCCTGCTCTGTAGCCTCAACTCAGCTTTCCTCTGCATGGACTTGTCATTTTTCTAGACCTCCCAGACTCCAGGGCCTCCGATGCTATGGGCTTCATCTCTACAGTCTTTCAGCCTCCATTTGTCTTATGGCTTCCCAAAGCTTCACAGCTTTGACTTTTTTCCCTGCCTCCCACTACTTTTCAGCATTTCCCTTTTCTCTGGCCTCCTACTCCCTCTCAGCCTGCATTTCTTTTCTAGCCTCCCCCTACATCTTTGCATTGAATTTATTTCTCTGGTTTCCTGTAGGACAATCATTGAATCACTGAGGTTGAAAAGACCCTTAAGATCATCTAATCCAACTGTCAACCTAACAGTACCAACTCCACCACTGAATTATATGACCAAGTGCCACATGTACACGTCTTTTAAATATCTCCAGGGACAGTGACTCAACCACTTCCCTGGTCATCCTATTCCAATGCTTGACAACCTAATATCCAATCTAAACCTCCCCTAGCACAGCTTGAGGCTGTTTCTTCTCTTCTGATCAATTGTTACTTGGGAAAAGAGTCTGACACTCACCCTGCTACAACCTCCTTTCAGGTCAAAAATGAAGATATTTTGCATTGCATGAGTGCTAGTGCCAGGGGGAACCTGCTGCATTAGCATCACAGCTGATTTGCACCAGCAGGACTGTGTGGTCTAACCAGAAGAGACACTGGAAGGACAATATCCCAGTAGCACAGTGGTGGTCAAGCATGAAAGACCCGTTTCTGTGGTGGGGTTGATTTTCTTGCCTATTTACACCAACCGATAACATTTCTTTAGCCCTGTCATCCTTAGACTAATCAGCCAGGCCAAACCTTCAAGGGACTGCCAGGAGATAGTCGCTGTCCTTCATCATAAGCCTAAAGCAAAGCCCAGACATGGTCAGAGCCCTACAAATCCTCTTTAAAGATCATATACTGTCTAATCCCTGCCCACCATGTCTCCTCCACCGGATGAGCACCCTTTACGCAGTCAAGGCCTGGTCTGTCCTGTCCCAGATCCTGGGATCATATGCAGGTTAGCTTTCTCACTAAATATGAATAACACATTTCCAACAGGGCCTTCAAGAATTTTGTACTTTCTCTCATATTTGCATCTGGAGTATTTGTCTCTCTCCAGGTGCAGTCTCATGGGCAGTTCAAAGGGAATTTGTTCTGGTTACAGGAGCTGCTCTCTGGATGAAGTTGGGGTAGAACTTTAGTCTGAGCCACCATCTTTGAAGAAGTGTACTAAAAATGACATGAAAGTGAGTTTCTGATTTGAAAACCCTTTCCATAACGACACTGCACTGTGCCACCACAGTTCAGACCAAACAAGTGAAAAAGATGCCTCTCCTGCTTATATTTGCAACGTTCCGGGATCCTGTTTGGTTAAAGTTGTCACCTAATTCTGCTCACCCGCATGACCCAAATGGCTGCTGCCATGTAAATAAAGGGAGAGATCTGCTCTACAGCTGAGGCTTCCCAAACAACCGAGCTAAATATTTCCACAACAGTCACAGTCAACAAGCAGTTACTTTTCACTCACCATCTGTCTACCGTCAACCAAGTCAAAATGGAAACAAGCCCACTGCCATTCATCACCTTCAAAAAAAATCATTACTTAACGTCATCCCCAACACAAAGATCTTCTCATGCTCAGAGATTATGCACTGAACTTCACGCAAGCTGCGAGAGTGATACTATCAGCAGGCAGCAGCGGGAGGTTTTGAAGTTGGATGCGAGATGGGCATCCAGGCGTGAAGCATAGCAGCAAGTCCTCTGAACTCACTCTGTGCCAGATCACTCCCTGTTACTGTCCTCCTGCTTGAACCCACAGAGCTGGTTTCACTGTTTTCTGTGCTGTTGGTTGTATTCTTCTCTTTTTCTCCCTGTCTGATGAAAACATTTTGTTCCTTTCAAAATTACTGTGATATTTGGAAATAACCATCTGGATCAGGCAGAAGAACTAATAGCCAGGATTAAGGATTGGTGTAAAAGAAAGGGATCATTCCCAACTTGAAACTTTGAACTGCTTCTTCTCAGCTGTCTGCCTGTCATCCTCCTCCTGGCCTCCATAATCAGATAAACTTTGTCCTGATACTGTTATACAGTTAAAATATGTGCTTATTTCCCCTGCCAAAGAGGCCCATCTTGAAAACTGGTAGAAATCAGACAGGAAAGCAGAGGGAAGTGGAATAATCAGCACTGCTTTTCAAACCAGAGATATCGAAGCATGGAAAAGAGAAAGTGAGTTTCCAGAGGTCACAGGGATTGTTTGTGGGCAGAGAGGAAAAGGAACTATGAGACCATGTCCCTCTAAAACCTTGGCCATATTTCACAGCCTCTGGGAGAGAGGGCACCGCATACTTCTCTGGCCCCATCAGAAAGCATTTCCCTGCCAACAGCTCATTTCACAGAGAGAGAGAGTTTGAGAGATGGACCCAGAGCAGCACTGGGAAGCTGAGTGCGAGCAGGTCCAGTTGTGGGGACAGGTTTTTCCCTGGACAGCACACATCCCTCTCCGCTTTCATTCCTGCCCTGATGTTCACCTTTCCCATCCATCTTCCCTCTCCATCTTCATCCCTAGATAATCCCATTACTTAAATTCATGTCAAGATTCTGCTAAGCACAGTCACTTCTGTCCCTTGGCTGGGCTGCAGCACTATCCTGAGCATGGGAGATGCTCAAAGGCACAGTCATATTGTCATGATCATTGCTGGAGCCTAGATTTTGGGTTGGAAGCTTCCCTCCAGGAACACTGAGAGCTTGAAAACTTGACCTTGAGCCATGAGTTGTCCCACACAGAGAAATCCCAAAAGTTTTAAAGAAACAGACTGAAGGCAATAGACAAAAATCTCTGCTTCTAGGAGAAAACACTCAGGCTCAGAGGAGGGATCAGGTCTCCCAGGATCGGAGCAGTTTGGTCTCAGGTAAAGAACCAGACTCATGAAGACCACTAGTTTCTGCTATGGCAGGGGTCCTACTCCTAGGTCTCCAACTGTGTGCTTCTAGCTCACAAGCTGCAGGCTCGCATGGCCACCACAGCCCCTCACAGCTGGCTGCACATCCCCAGGCAAGTGCCAGCTTTCTGAGCAGACCTGGAAAGAAAGAGGCACTGCACAAAAGGCAAAAAGTGCTTCAGGGGGAGAACATTAAAATGAAACATTTAGAGCTTTTTGTTGTGTCTTCCCCCACATCATCAGCCTGGTCTTTTCTTGCTCTGCACTGCGGGTGTGACTGGCTCTGATTGATTGCCCTTTATTTCCATATTAAGTGGGGCAGTCGGGAAATGAACGCCTTCCTCTGCCACGAAGTCCCGTGTATAATTTTTATTAAAAGGTTGTTAACTTGCTTTTTTCCCCCCCTCATTCCAAAATCCGTGATTTTGCATGCCATTAAGAGAAACATAGGAGAGAATTGTAAGAGTTATGAAATACCAGATTATGTTAAATAGATTCTGGATGGTCTTAGCAGAAATCTGGCTTGTTGACAAATCTGCTACACTGCCCATTGTGCCCAATATCGAGTCAAAGTCCTGTCTGAATCTCTTCTGTGAATGCCACATGGAATCTCACCAGGTCAAGGAATGGTCCCATCTGGTCTTCCCCAGTGCATATCCCAGTGCAGTGGGAAGATCAGCTGCTCAACAAATCAGAAAGCCCCCAGTCACCTAGCTCACCTGACATTCCAGCACAAGCCATCTTCTGTAGCAATCCCTGGTCAACAGAATAGCCTTTCAGTGGTCAAGTGTCTATTAAGATGCTGGGGATGATGGTCTTTCTCTCTAGAGCACAAGGCAGTTTCTCTCCCTGGAAAGAGCTACTTCTCATACCACTCCATAACAGATGGGTGCAGGACAACAGAGTTTTGTTCTTCCATCACTTCCTCTCTGGCTAATTGGAAAGCTCAATGGGGGCTGAGGAAAACAATTAACTGCCCCTTAACATGCCCGAGTGCTTTTCTTCATCAAGGAAGGCTCAGCATTCAAATGAGCTGCATATTTACATCTGTCTTGCTTGCCTCCAGAGCTGCACTGCACACAGTTGGATGAGTACAATGAAAGGTCATCTGGTCCTGCTTCACGGGGAGCCCTGCTGAAGGGCTCTGAGACTCAGCACTCACTCAGGCATGTGCGTCACGGAGAGCCTAGACGTGCGTGTTCGGAGAGGAGGGTTAGTATAGTCTTTCATCTCTTTTTCCCACAGAGGAAGCACCACCAACAAGCTTAGAAATACAGGTTAGAAACCCTTCAGAGAAAAACATTGTTGCCCCCACCTACCTGCCTTCTACAGTGAGAGATGTCACCTAACACTGGGAGCAGCTGAAAGAGATGTGTGTCCATCCCTCAGGCTCCCCAGCTCACAGCTGAGTGTATTTGCTTGCAAGACAACATCCAGCTGAGAGCTGCAGTTCTTATTTATCTGGAGGAGAGGGAGGTTTAGTGAGCCCACCAACAGGCAGAGGCATAAAGCGACAAGTCTTTCGTCCAAATACCAGTGCTAAGCGCAGTGTGGGTAGTTAACTTCATAAAGCTTTTGGAGATTTCAGCTGAAGATGAAAGATTAAAATTTCAAGCTTCTGCAAATTAAATATGAAACAAAACTAAAATAAAACCACTTGGTTTGGGCCAATTAAAATGTTTTGTTTCAGTAGCTTCTGAATATGTCGTTAATAATAAGCTTAAATCACAGAATGAAGGTGTTTCAAATTAGGGAGCTAAAAATCTTGGTTGTCAAAGTGTTTCAAGACTATGAGGACTCTTTTTTAACTGAGACATTTGTCAAAACTGTTCTTTTTTTACCCACAAAAAAGTTTCAGCTTCAATAGATCTGCTACACTTCTGACACAGAGACAAGGAGAGAAAAAGGCACTGCTGCCCTCACCACTTCAGTCACGCCCCAAAGCTGATGGGAAACCAAGGTCACAGCCAAGGTCACTTAGTGAATCACCATCACTTCAAAGGTTTGAAACTATTGAACCAATTCTGAATCCCTCACTGGCTTTTGCTATTGCCTTTCATAGCACCTGGATTTCACTAATGCCTTGAAATCTCCAGCCCATCTGTCATCTCCAGGCATTACTTGCAAACCACATTACCTCCTTAGGAGATTAATGGGACTGTATTGCACAGGAACTGGTGGTTTCCACACCATTCCCACTGCTGCTCCGGGTGCCTTCTTCAATATGCTTTATGATCACCCTATATGGGCAGCTTGAACATGACTGGAACAATAAGAAATCACCTCTGCTTCATGTGGCAGAAGAGAAACATCCTCAGGACTGTTTTTATTGCTGAGGCAGAGCAGAAGACATTGCTGCTCTTCACAACATCAGCTTGGAGGCCTAAGCGCTTTTTCAACAAGTGAGGCTTTGACACCTGAGTTATCACAAGTGGCTCCAGGTGAGATCTCTGAGCAAGCTGCAGACTGGTGTTCACTTAGGAAGGGAGGTGGAGAGAAGCTCAGAGGTATCAGCAGCAGAAAGGAACCTGCATCCCTGAGATCACCACAGAGACAAGAACAGACACAAGAACACAACAAGCAGGTGTTCCACACAGAAGTCAGTAGGGGGACAGATGCCTCCATGAAGCCACCTCAGCCACCTACTACTATCAGACAAATAGCCTCAAAAAGACTTGCATAAAAGCAGGAGGGCTCCAGAAACACGATAAAAAGGGGGTTCAAGGATTCCTGGAAAGCATTCTTACAAAATCCTGGAAAAGGACATAGAATTCCTAGAAAGTAAATAGTTTCCCAGAAAGCAAAGAATTCATCTTACAAAGAATCCTGGAAAATTCCAAGAAAACCTTTGCAAAGTACCTGGTAGACATGTGAAGACATTCCTAGAAAGTAACATGAGGAATGGCTTAAAAGCAAATTCCTAGGAAGGAACTTTAAAAGTAATATGAGAGTAATATGAGAATTCCTAGAAAGCAACCTGAGAAATTCTTAGGAAACACCCTGGGAAAATGAAAAGAAATAATTTTTTTTAAAAAAAAAGGAAAAGGGGAAAAGGGAGATGCCTGGGAAACATCCTGCAACATCCATAGAAAGCACAGAGGAGATGAGGAGATTCTTGGAAAGCAATCACATTGGGGAAATGCCTTGACGATACCTGGAAATATCCTGGAAAAATCTGGAGACAAACCTAGAAGGATAAATGCAAATTCCTAGAAGCAACTCGAGAAAGTCCCAGAAGGCAACATGGGTGTTCCTAGAAAGAACTCTGGAAAATTTTGAGAAAAGGTGTGATGGGTTCCTGGAAACTACCATGGGACATTCAGAGAAAGGAAAGAGGAAATCCTACAGTATTCTTAGAAAACAACACAGGGCATACCTGGAAAATGTCCTGGGTCATTCACAGAAAGCAATGGGGAAATTCCTAGAAGGACACCAGGGAAATTCCTAGAAGGACACCAGAGAAATTCTTAGAAAGCACCTAGGTTAATTTCTAGATAGGGAAGTGAAGATTCCTACAAAGCATTGGGGAATGTCATAGAAAGCATTCCCTGATTTTGAGGGGAAGAACATGTAAGTGTAGCAACAGACCTAGAGAGAGGCTCAGGGGAGGCTGAGAAAGGCATGACACCCTCAAGATTCTGGGGATGATGGAGGTGAAAGACAGAGGAGCAGCCTTCATGCTCAGGGATGTCCAGCTCTGCTGGGATGACTGTGGAACTCAAATGTCACCTCAGAGCCTCAGATTCACACATGAAGGCACATAAGGTCACAGTAAGTTTGCCCACACTAGTCCTGATCCACATGTGTCATTTTTTCCTAGCAACCTGCAGTGATGGATAAATTTCATTTTTCATGCTAAGGCACTTAAGTACTTACGTCTCCCCATGTCTGAAAGGGCTTTCTTCAGTATTCAGCCTCAACCTGCTTCCCCTCTGTCGCCTTGGACGCTGAGAAGGATACGTTCTTGGTGTCATGGGATAATTCAAGTTGGAAGGGAATCTGGGAGGTCTCAAAGTCCAACCTCCTCCCCAAAGTAGGGTTAGTTCTGAGGTCAGACCAGGTTGTTCAGGGTTTTGTTCACTCGGATCTTAAAATCCTCCAAGAACAGAGACTGAGGGGATTAAACACACAGACTTCAATCTGATGGATCGAAGGCACTTTATTGAGTTAGCTGTTTGTTTATGAAACCTTTTTAGCTACATAACTGGTGCCAATGAGGGTATCTACAGTGTATTATTGGCTAAAGGTAGCTGTCCATAAAGCTATTACTAGCATATTATTGGCTAAACTACCGCACATGCTAAAAAAACAAGTTACACTAAAATTAATTATGTTGATATTTCTCTTCCTTTGTTTTTCTTTCAATTGGTACTTTCTCCTACTGAAACAACTCTTGCATTCCTTTTGTCTAGCCTTTTTTTGTCAGAAGGCTGTCTCTTCTTCCCACAAAACTGGCCTTTGTTTTTATTTCAGTTCTCTGTTTCAAGGCCTTGTCAGAATTGCTCGGTATCAATCAGTCCCACAGCATCCAGGCCTTTTTCTCTGTAAAATATCCCCACAAGAGTCTGAACATCCTTTCTGGGCACCTGCCTCACTGCTTGACTGTCTTTACAGGGAAAAAAACTATAGATATATGAGGGGAATATATATAACCTGTCTGAACTTCTCTTGTTTCAGATGATGCCCATTGATGATCATTCTCCCACTGTGCTCCACTGTGAGAGCACGACTTCATCTTCTCCATAACTTCCTTGCAAAAGCCTCCTGAGCACGTTCAGAGCTGTCTGCACTGCCCACACAGCCCTCCCTTCCTCTCTGGCAAGCAATGGGCCCATCTGCCTGACTCCCTCAAGACCAGCTGGTTTTTTTCTGTGCATTCTTCAGATGCTGTTTTTCAGCCCCTTTCTGCTCAAGAGGGAGAAAAAGATCAGAGGGAAGTTGGTGCCATCACTTTTATGATGTTCCCCTTCCCAGCTGACCCAGCTAAGCAAGGAAATCTCTCTGGGTGAGAGCTTGGCAATTATCTCCAATAGGCCTTCGCACATCTGATTGACTTCCCCTTTGCTTTCATGCCTGACACTTCAAACATCGTGGACAGCAAGGCAGGGGGAGGATTTGGATAATGGAATCAAAGAAGGAGTCCAAAAGTACAGCTGCCTCATCCAGAAAGCAGAGCTCATGTCAGCTCCCAGCTGCACTCAGTCTCCAGGTTGTTACCTGCACGCCCAAACTTAAGAGCACAAACAGTAAATCATTCATCGATAATTAATTGTGAGAGTGGTAGACTCAGCACCCCTGTCACTTTCTGAAAGACAGCACGGGATGTGACCTCAGAAGGTGAAATCTACTCTTGGAGGCTCCTGTTAGGTATGTCAGAGGGACCTCACATGTCCTACAGAAACAGAGCTTGTACCACTGCCATTGACCTCAGGCAGGTTCTTCAACCGGTTTGTGCCTCAGTTTCTCCACCTTTCCTCTTCAACCCACCGCTGTTTAGACTGGGAATGACTCCCACTATGTAGAAGGATGTTATCCATCACAACAGCCCCTTGATATCAGCCAACCTGCTGAAAAAACAGACTTGGTTCTGGTCACTGGCAGGTGGTCATGGCACAGCCCATACCTGAGGGTCTCACCAAAGCTCTTCTCCTCAGAGCTTGGTGGCTTCATCCATATTACCAGAGGTCCTGGCCTGTCTGTCCCCATAGCTGTGCCCAGTCACCTGCCAGAAGGGTGTTAACACAAGCAGTGCTAGGAAGCATATTAATGGGAGAAGATAGAACTATGAGGCACAATGCCCTGGCTCTCTCAGGTACTTGCCTGGAGGAGAAGGACCTGGGGGTGTTGGTTGACAGCGACTGAACATGAGTCAGCAGTGGCCCAGGTGGCCAAGAAGGCCAATGGCATCCTGACTTGGATCAGAAACGGTGTGACCAGAAAATCCAGGGAGGTTATTCTCCCTCTATACTTGGCGCTGGTGAGACCGCTCCTCGAATCCTGTGTTCAGTTCTGGGCCCCTCACCACAAGAAGGATGTTGAGGCTCTGGAGGAAGTCCAGAGATCGACAAAACTGGTGAAGGGGCTGGAGAACACGCCTTATGAGGAACAGCTGAGAGAGCTGGGGATGTTTATCCTGGAGAAGAGGAGGCTGAGGGGAAACCTTATTGCTCTCTACAACTACTTGAAAGGAGGTTATGGAGAGGAGGGAGCTGGGCTCTTCTCCCAGGTGACAAGGGGACAGGACGAGAGGGAATGGCCTCAACCTCCAGCAAGGAAGGTTCAGGCTTAACATCAGGAAAAAGTTTTTCACAGAAAGGGTCATTGGGCACTAGAACAGACTGCCCAGGGAGGGGCTGGAGTCACCATCCATGGAGGGGTTTAAAGGAAGGGTGGACAAGGTGCTGAGAGACATAGTTTAGTATTTAATAGGAATGGTTGGACTTGATGATCCAGTGGGTCCTTTCCAACCTAGTGATTCTGTCATTCTATGATTGTAATATAGACATGGCCACTGGCCCATGCGGGGCAACCTCTACCCTGTGGTGGTAAAATCAGACCCACGCAAACCATTCCTTTCTATCCGTGCTCATTTAACTGTAGCCCAGGCTGCAATCGTCCAACTTTGACTTAGAAAGAACTGAGCTGAAGGCACCTCCCAGGGAACTGGTTTCAGCATCCCTGTGTTCAGTCCTACTTTCCCCCAACACCAAACCACCTGCAGAGATCACTGGGCATCTCTGCGGGGTGGTGGCTGCTCTCTGAAGGAACTCCTGCTCTCGCAGGTTGTGGGTTTCTGCCTGCAAGATGACTGCTGCTGCTAGGGCAGAGCCATGCACACCCACATGCTGGCTGAATAATGAAAACAAAAATTCTTCACTCCCACTGGATGCCGTTTTATTGCCTGGCTTGTGGTTGCTGCCACGTGACTCCTTCGAGGGGAAGCCACCCAGCACTTCTATTGCAAAAAGCAGAAATTATTGCAGAGCCCAAGCTGCTGTGCAATTGGGAAAGCAGATCGATACGCATTCACCAGATCAATCAGTGTCTTGGGCAAGGGAATTCTAGCTGGAAAATCTCTTCTGATTCTGTTGGGTCATTAGTAGAGCCCCTTATTCTAAATCAGGGCCTCCATCTAACAACATTGCTCTACTTGATTAATGCTGATTAGCCCTGCTTTGCTTGGTACGTTGATTAAAAAGCAAGGTTCATTTTGCAGGTTTCCTTCCCAATCATATTTCTTAATTTCTTTTGGCACCTCAACAGCCTCTTAATTCTTCAGTCCTCCAAGAAGCTCATCAGACAAGGACAATGCTGAGGCACTAACAAACAAAGGTCAAATGTGAACTGTATCCAGAGGGAAGCTCTCTCTGCTGTGTTACTCTCTATGATAGACTGGCTAGTGGCATCTTCTCTGTAAAAAGTTGCTGAAAAACATCTTTAAAGGCACAGTCATTCAAGATTTCTTTATAGATCAGCAGAACTCTGGGTCTACTCATGTCTGCTTCGTTCCCACCAGCTGTAGTTGGAGCTGTGTCCTCTCTTCTCCAAATTATTAGCCAAATTGCCATAGGAATGGCTTTATGGACTTGGACGAGCGACCCACCCACCCTGCTCAGCGCTTGTAGCAGATGCACAAAAATCAGCAGAAACAGAGCACATATAAAGTGTCTTTGACCCACTCTTCTCAGCTTTGGAGATCTGTGGTTCAAGGGTCTTCACCAGCTAGAAGCCATACTCAGTTCATGGGGTTCCCACCAACACTTCATGAATTCCTTGTGAATTCGTGCCAACCTTCGCAACACCCTGTGGCAACAGGGTGGGCAGTGCAATCACACTTCATGTGAAAAAGCACTTGTTTGTGTCTGTATCAAATTTACAGCCTTCCCTTCCAGCTCTGTACTGTCCCTAGTGTGATAGGTCTGCGTTGTTACCCCTATAGGCACCTCTTGTTCTAGCCAGCGAGTCCTACCTTTATACACAATCAATTCTGAAGCTTATTGAAAGCTGTTTCAATAAAACAACCAGAGCTCAAGAAAACAAAGATCCCATCACTGCCTCTGTTTCATAACAAGACAGTGGAAATTCAGAGTATCTTTCAAACACAATCAAGTAAACAAATATTTGGCACTGGAAGCAATGAGTTAATCTGGCAGCTGAATATTCACTGCTATTAAATAAGATGAAGACTTGCCTCCTTCAGCTCTTATGTAAATAGAACTCATCTGTGATGCAGATTTTATTAATTAACTGGCAAATCAAGAAAACCCCAATAGGCTGTAATTGAACTTCACGTTGATGATAGATGAGGAGACACTTACAGGCCATCCGCTGCGTCTGCACAGTCACTCCTGAAGCTGCTGCTATCCCCACACATCCTTACAGCAGAGAGGCTGCCACATTCTGAACAAAATCAAGAAGATCTGAGGGGTAGAAGCCCAGAGCTGACAGGGTACTTGGCACATTTGCCTCCCGAAGCACCCTCTGGCTGGTCATGCTGCTTTGAAGGGCATCGCCTGTCTGCAGCTCCCAGATTTCTGCAGGAGGGAGGCACTGGCTCCCAAACCCTTAACAGAAGGGAGGATGCTCATAGCTTTGAGGGGACTTTCTACCTAATCACTGCTAATGTGGAGAGAGGACATTCGTTAGCACTATGGTGA
The DNA here is from genome assembly GCA_033558105.1 of Coccyzus lansbergi. Lineage (NCBI taxonomy): Eukaryota > Metazoa > Chordata > Aves > Cuculiformes > Coccyzidae > Coccyzus > Coccyzus lansbergi. The sequence goes on from JAUMJK010000662.1 coordinate 91,810, forward strand.
GCTGGATAGCTCAGATGTGCCTGAAGATCCTGAGTAACCTCAGAAATGTAAGACTTCCAGATACTGGTGATCCCCTACAGAAACACATCCAACCCCAAGAGCTATGACAAAGCACACACCAGGGTGGATTTATCTGGGTCCCTGTGGTGACTCCCTGCTGGGTAACACGGATGATGACAGGGCAGACCACATAGTGAGAAGGCAGCCCTGAAGCCCCACAGCAGCATCGTGCTGCCCTTCTCCAGCAAGGCAGCATGTGGCAGAGCCCAGCAGGAAGGAGATTAAGGCATTACTGATGTAGGGGGAGAAGAGATGAACGAAGCAACCCCCTATGTGGGTACTTTGCAGTTCCTGGTGGGGAACTAATTTTGCTTTTATTTTGCTAGAGAAACAGTGAGGCGGCAGTGAGGTGCCCACCCTCGGAGCTGCTGAAGCCTGGGTTCATCTCGGCATGGGAAAGAGGAGTGGCATTTGAAACACTGAGATTTTAGAAGAGTTTCATTATTGCTCTGGATGGCCCTTTCATTAGAGGAAAACACGGTATTTAATGAAGAGGAAATAAAACAGGAGCTCCCTGCTGCGTCCAGAAAGGCATCTCTTTTCAGCTTTGCTTCATTCCCCTTATTTATGGGAGTGAGAGAGTCTGGACCTGTCCATCCCTGTAGCACCCCGTCCCTGGGTCTCATGAGAGGTGCCCCAAGGCTATCCCAAACCAAGATCTCCCCACAGAGAAGAGTACAGTTCCCACTAGACTCCTCAACGTTGCAGTACCTCCCCAACCCCACACTCAGAGGATGATCTTGTGCTTGGGCATAGGATACCAAGGTCTACCTCCTCTCCAACCACATCCATCCCAGGTCCCACACACAGAGCACTTCAGCACCATTCCCTCATTATCAAGGGAAAACTGAGGCATGGGAGATGTATTAACCACACTTAGCATCAATTCTGAAGTCCATGTTTGATTAAAGGGCACAGAGAACACTCTCCCCACGACTTCCTTGCACAGTGCCCTCAGATTACCAGGCAAGAAGTTGGTTTGTCATGACTAATTTCACAAATCCAACATGGGATTAACGAAGCTGGTGAAGGGACTGGAGAACAGGCCCTATGAGGAGCAGCTGAGAGAGCTGGCGTTGTTTAGCCTAGAAAAGAGGAGGCTGAGAGGAGACCTCATTACTCTCTACGACTACCTGAAAGGAGGTTGTAGAGAGGAGGGAGCTGGCCTCTTCTCCCAAGTGACAGGGGACAGGACAAGAGGGAATGGTCTCAAGCTCCGCCAGGGGAGATTTAGGCTAGAGATTAGGAGGAGGTTTTTCACACAGAGGGTCATTGGGCATTGGAATAAGCTGCCCAGGGAGGTGGTTGATTCACCTTCCCTGGAGGTGTTTAAGGCACGGGTGGATGAGGTCCTGAGGGACATGGTTTAGTGTTTGGTGGGAGTGGTTGGACTCGATGATCCGATAGGTCTCTTCCAGCCTGGTTGTTCTATGATTCTATGATTCTATGTCAAGCTAATTCTTCCCAGCTAGTACCAACCATTTGCCCAGGTAGATTTTCTCTCTCAATTACATCCCTCAAAGTTTTCAGCATGGAAAGGCAGAATCTTTCCTTTCCTACTCTCCTAGTAAGCAGGGTTTTTTTAGCAACATATCAACAGACTTCAGGAGTAGAACCGGCTCACATTCCCTTTGCTGGGACAACTCTAGCTCTGCTAGGAATTGAGATGAAAGAAGACTTGCTTTCATCCCAGCATAAGCAGGCAAGAAGTGGAGCATGAACAGAGAGGAGAAGAGCAGAGAAGCAAGCAGTATGATTTTATTCTGGATCTCTGCACCCAAAGCTGTCCTTAATCACCACTCATGACTCATAGCCATTTCTTTCACTGGGAGTTCCAGATGGGGTAATTTACTTTCAAAGCCTCACAGTCATGTTGCCTGGAAGAGACCCCTGGATGTCTCCAGTGCAGGCACTCATAATTTGCTCTGGATCCCTTCTGACATCTCCTGTTCCTGAAGTGAGGGACTTCAAAAATGTCTAGGCGTGAGACAGCAACCTGCAGTGATAAATATGTTGGAGGAAGAATTGTTCCAGTAGCTGCCTACTCTCTTCACTACTCTCCAGAGCTCTCCAGACTGCCTTCACTAACCCAGGCAGGCCAGGAGATGAATTCAGGAGCCTGCATGGGCCTTGGTTCATGGAGAACAGCAGGAGGAGGGGATCTGTAAGATCTCAGGAGCCTAAGTAAAACAAAAGGACAGGGTCATTTCTTGCAGAAAGCAGTGAGGTTCAGGATAAGGTGAGGAACTGTGTGTTAAGGGTGGATAATCACAGATTTAGACCATCAAACCCAGCCATCATCTGACTTTAATAATTTTTTCCTGCTTGATTCTCAGCTGCAGCCATAAGCTGGACTGAGGTTTGCCAGGAGCCAGGATCTAAATCTGCTGCAAGACCCTTGTTCTGTGCTGGCTGCTTCACCCCAAAGGGCAAGTAACTGCAATCTTGGCCCTTTGTATATTATTTACAAGATTGCAGATATGACACTCCCTTCTCAACCCCATCACTAGGACTTTCCAGTGACTTACAAGTGAAGGAGCAAGTTTCCTGTAAATTACATTTCCGGCAAGCATCTCTGATAATTAAAGATTATGAAATGAATTTACTGTTGCTCAATTAAAATCCATTCACAGCTAATACCTTCCTCTTTTTCCAACGTTATTTATTTATTGAAGGTGAAGAAGGAAAGAACTGCACTCGGAGTCTCCAGAAGTTCCCTGGATTTGGAACAGGCTCTGCTCTGCCTCGTTAGGTGGAATAGGTCCCCGGAGAATGAAGCCTGATTGCAATCTAATTTATGGCATTCATCAACATATGAATTAATGCTGGGGTCTCAGATATGAGATCTATTTCCCCCCTCCCTCCTGGCACAGGCTCGGCACCTCAGCTCCGCTGCCATGCTTCCTTCCCTCCCAGTACTGCTTCTTTCCTTCTTTAAAGAAACAAACTTGCTTTCAGTTAAGAAAGGTTGTTTACGGTGAACTAGCTGGGTATCTCACCTGGCTTTCTGAGAATTCAAGTCAACTGAAACCAAGGATGATTTAGTCTCTGTTTCAAATAAGTTTGGGATCCAGTGCTCAGGTCCTGTGTGTCTGTGACACAGCGATGCTGTTCCTAGCTTCCTCTGGAAGCCATGGGGAGAATAAAAATACACTTGTGCTTTGAAGCCCTGCAGGGAATTTTGCAGAGGGCTTTTGTGTATTTTATTATTGCTCCTCTGTGTTGTTCTTGGCTTTGACCTTGGACTGAGCTGGACAAAAGAATAACCAAAGACACTTGTATTTCAGGTCCATGTTGGGCATTTGTTAAAGAAAACCTAAAACTGCAAAGTCTTCTGCTAGCAGCCGTTAACCCATACAGTGACTGGAAGCCCTGGAGCTGTTGCCAAGGTTATAAATCATCAGCAGTGGTGGATGAAGGGCTGCTTGTCTGCTCTCTGCCTAGAGGCTGGTGCAGGCAAAACACAACAGCAAAACGAATCTAGGGCTAGAAATTCGGTGTGCGACATGCCTCAGGGCAGAGGAGGCAAGTCTGGGAATGGGATGAGATGCATAGATGAGCGAAGTGCATTCAGCTGTTTAAAGGTGAGTCTCACATCGTTGATATGAGGATGCACTAGTTACACTGTGTAACAGTGAAGACAGGCATAGTCTAGGATGGGAATTAGAGGTCCCTGATAACTGAATTCTAGAGTCAGGCTTTCCTTCCTTGGGGCACAGCACCACAGCCAGAACTTGTTTTGAGAAGGAACATCTCAGTATCTCTGCTCTCTCACTGGTCACATCCTGGGTTCATCTTCATCAGGGTCCCATTCTGGAGAAACGGTCTGCGTGCAATTTCATTGAAGCTCACCATGAACAGAGGGACTACTTCCACATCTCTCATCTGTTATTCCTGAATTTTCTAATGTGCCTGGACTTAGTAGATGTGGCTTAGTTTTTTCTCTTCTTTATAATAAAAGAAGTAGAGAGTGTAAGTCATTTTTGCACTAATCTCTAGATAGCTCTGCCCATCAAAAACATCAAAGAGTACTCCAGGAGAGAAGGAAATGAGGAACTGTATTTGATGGGACAGATCAAGATGTGGACTACATTTGCAGTGAAGAAGTCTCAAACTAGATTCAATAGAGAAAGAAGTCTCAAACTAGATTCACTAGAGAAAGCTATAACCCAGCCCTGAAGGACAAGAACTGATTGCATAGTTCTTCGCTAATGGAGAGACCTCCTCCATCTGTGGAACAGCAGGTTCAGCCAGAAGAATATGCAATGCAACCGACATTTTGAAAGCCAAGAGGTTTGGCGAGCTGAGGACTACTCAATACAACACCTTCACAGTAGTAAAGTGCAGGAGTCAAAACACTATGTCTCTGCATAGCTGAAAATCTATACAACAAAATCATGTCCTGCTCACTATGAACTTCATCTCTAGCCTTAATTCAGCCTTCTCCTGGAGTTTCAAGTCCTAGAAAGGAACATTTCCCTGCCTGAATTACTATTTGGTAGCATCAGGCAGGCAGATTGGAAAATACTTCCCATGCCCAATACGCTTCCATCACAAAATAAAACGACAGAAGGGACACAATCAAACCTCTGGTTGCAGGTGGGTTAAAAATTATTCCCTTAGTTGTTAAATATGTACTTTTTACTTTTGCTGGTTCTGCTCCTGTGTTTATCACATACCAAAGTAATCAAGCGTTTTGCTGCCACTGCCAATCACGAGTATCTGCTGCTGACAAGAGAAGCGTTGCCGCTAGAGGTGAAGTACCACAGGGTGCTTGAGGCAATGTCCCTGCTGAGACACAGGAGAGCTCAGTCCAGGCTGGAGCTTCTTCATGCTCCTGTCACTCAGTCTGGGACTGCTGCAGTTCATGAGGCGTTGACTGATCTCACCTGACCTGAATGAGGAGATGGGGTGCTAGCATCCAGTTTCAGTCTTCAGTCCAGAAGGGTTGTGCCCACATCTTTCCTCTGTTCCAGCACCCACATACTACCCATAGCTGCTGGATGTTCTCATCCACGATCCACCATCTGAATACCTTGCTTTGGAGCACAGAAAAGGGAGCGTTACCCACTTTCACTCAGGACACTGTATCTACTGGTGCCCACTAGAAGACAAACACAGGCTAACATTACAGCCCTCATCTACCATCAGCTCCTTTTATACCTGGTGTGGCAGAGATGGCCACGGGACAACCAGGGATTGGTTTCCCACCTATGAGTACAGGAGAGGTCTGCAGACACAGCTTCAACTAAAGAAGGCACCAACATATGGACTAGGCACTCATTCGTGTAATGCAAAGCTGAATGAGTGCCTGGGAAAAAGCAGGAAAGGGTTATGAAAGGTGATGGGGAAAGGGCACGGCTGGAACACAATCTGCAATGCAGAAGAGAGCACTGCATCACCTCTCAGATGCAGTGGCAGATTAATCAGGAGTCACAGAGTGTATTTGTAACCTGCCTGGCAACCCAGCTGCATTTCACGTGTTCAGCCCTACTCAGCTCTTCCTCCACACCTGAAATACCAGCATGAGTTTACAGGTCCCATAACTGAAACGGGTCCTGCAATGGAAGGATAAAACACCGGAGGAGACTTTGCGAGGGACAGAGAGCAGAGCTACACACTCTTGTGTGTGTGTGGAGGGGAATGAGCACTAGCATTAGAGAAGGTCTCTGTTTCTGTGCCTCCAGCTTCAATGAGGGAGGTATTTCAGGGGAGGAGGCTAAGTTTTCCTATTTGTCTTTCTCAATTCCTTCATCTCAACCTTAGCACTACATGTTGTTGACATTTGAATTTTCCTGCTAGAGCCCAGACAGTAGCAGGTGGATGGACTTCTCAGTCCTGTCCTTTCAAACCCTCTGAAGACTCAGAGAGTGTTGCATCCATGCAGTTTCTTCTGCATTTTGCTTGAAAGAAACAGCTGGTGACTTTTTTAATTTTAGCTCTACATATCCAGCTTAGATGGTGGAGAAGACAAAAAAAATGTAGAGGCTGCCAGCTTCTCCCTCCACTTACCTCCCTCCTCTCCCTTTGAGAGGCTCTGGGAGGTGTTCGATGCCAAGAGCCTGGCTCATCATCTCAATGGATTTCTTGATAGCAAAGCTGTGAGTGGAACAGAACAAAACAGAACTTTTCCACCTGTTGGAATGAAACCTTCCTATTCTGCTGTGCCCATATGTCAGAGTTACCCATAAATAACCCCTGCAAATGATTTCCAGCCATTTTGTGCTGTTCTGCAGCCAAGCCACTCTTTCTAGGGATGCAAACTGAAAATGTAATTCATTCTTCCTACCTCACCTCCACTGCAATTAGTCCTGCTGGCCTGGGTTTGTTTACTTGGGAAGTGCTCCCCTCTCTCTCATGGAGCAAGCTTTTCAGGCTGGATATTTTTGTGCATGCCTTCAGCCTCTCAAATCCATCAAATAAGCCAAGCTGTCCGTGAGATGGTGCCACATGCAGAGTTAAAATCCCGCTTCGTTTAGCAGAGGCAGCAAATAGGAAAGAGTCTTCCTAGGCATTGCACTTAATATGGCCCATTCATGGTGTCATTTATTAGTACAATATGGACTTCTTCAGCTTTGAGAGCATGAATAATACATCAGACACATTTTTTTAACAAGGTGTTTTTATAGAGAGTTAGATAAAGATAGTTCACTCTGATTCATCTGCTAAAAACTACTGCTGTTCTGTGTTTGTTTGGCTTTTTCAAGCAGAAATCACTGGCTGAGAGCAATGCCAGGAATGGAAATCCAGGATAAGCCTGTATTTCATAACTTCTTGTCATGCAGTTGATGAAAAAACTTTGGAATAGGTCAGGAATTTGCTTGGAAGTGAAGTTGCCGCTCCAGGACGCAGTGCAGCAGCCACGCACAGGCAGGCAGGGAGGCAGGGAAGAACATCCGACCTATCCAGGGGTGAATGAAGGTCAGCGTGGCTCAACCACGGGAAGGCTGCAGAGACTGGGATATGAGCTGTGCAGCCCCCATGAACCAGCATGTGAATTTGAATGTGGATGTCACCCTTCAGGGCTAGAATGTGAATGAAGTCCTGTAAAGACCATTTACCTTGTGCCAAATGAGAGCATAGATCTTTGTGCTTATTCTGCTGAAGACGTGTGGTGGCATCTTTGGTGGGGATCAGGTTATGGTGTTGGCAGACACACAGGAAACACTAAAAACCCTTAAGACTGAAAAATGACCCTTGAGGAGATGAGTATCTCACTCCAAAGTACAGATTTACATATTGCTGCTGGAGCTGCACCTCCTGATTATGTTCTCAACCAACTTCTGTTTAGGTCTAAGCCAGGGCAAGACACAAAGCCTTCTTATGTTGTGATATGCTTTATGCTCTCCACCCTTGCAGCTCAGTTTGCACCTAACAGTTGTCACCACATCCACAGCTTGTTGCCTCAGCATCCTTTATTTTTCACAAAGGAGACCACGATGCCAGCAGTGGAGCCAGGAGGACGGTCAGGTCTCCAGCCACGGTGTGGCAACCAGGTTGTAGGACCATCTCAGGCTTCACCTTCTGTAGAAACCCTGGGATCTCATCCCAGCGAGAGATGAGAAATCAGAGTGTATTCTCAGGGCATCACTCATAATGTCTCCGAGCTTTTTCTCAGCTCTGTGTGGACACCAGCATCATCAAAGGCATGTCCCAGCAGTCAATTTGATCTCAACTGTATGGAAATAAAAGACCAGGACTGTGACTGGAGTTACAGAGAGAGTAAGCCATGAAATAAAAATACTAAGGAAAGCACTCAACATTCACCATGAGATCTTTCTTGACCCACTAAAAAAATAATCGTTCTTGTTCCCAGGGGCCAAAACACTGCTCTTCTGCATGAGATGGGGTAGGTGTGTGCCCTTAAATTTAATTTGTCCTGTTGCATTAGGACGAACAGCTAATTCTGAAATTCATTTTGCTCCCATAATCAACCCTTCTGCCAAATGACATTTGGGTGGAATTGTGGAGATTGTGATTTTTATTTAAAGTGATTTATTGAAATCATTAGCCATGTTCCCTAAGTGGAAGCCATGGCAATCCTTTTAATCTTCCTCCCCACACACCCCATCACAGCAAATGCAAACATTTTTTTTTTAATCACAGAGGGTTTGAATTAGAAGGTTATTAAAACCTACACTTTTATATTTCTCCATGCTTTCTCCGTCTATAGTGGGATGGAAACCATAATCACAGAAATAAAACCTTCCTTTCAGACAAGAGGTGCAGAGGATGTATAATGAACAATTAAGCATCTATTTAGTCACTTTATATGGATATGGCTGTTAATGAAAACAAAAGAGGGCAACTTTAGTTTCACTGCAGGGAAAAGCAAAAAGTGAAGGGTTTGGGGTTTTTTTTCAGTATAATCCTAAGATCCTCTAATGAATTCAGTGCCTGCAGCAGACCCCAGAGCTCCCCTAAGTGCTTTTCCATCCTCCTCTCAGAAGTGCTGAGGAGGGGTCTTGGAAACCAAGGGAGCTGCTTTCCAGCCCTCTGGAGCGAACTCTGGGCTACAGTCACCAGCTGTCCCCAAGCAAGCAGAGAACCACCAGCTGATGGCTTTCTTCATCCTCTGTGGTGCTGATTCACAGTCAGGCATTTTGCAGAGTCTGGTGGGAGATGGGGGACACATCTGAGCCGAGATATCTGAGACAGCTGAGCTGCAAGCATCCACACTGCCAAGCCGCTCGGTAGCTCAGGTGGGCTTGGAGAGAGGGTCTCTATGCATTTGGTTGGACTCGATGATCTTGTGGGTCTTCTCTAACCTGGTGATTCTATGATTCTATGATCCCAGCTTTCAAAGGCAGTGATCCCCTGACAGTCCCAGCCCAGTGGGTTGCACAGGCTCAGGGATGACCAAGCACTACTGCTCCTTTGGCAGGCACCTGCGGAGCAGTGGGGAGAGCAAGGAATCAGCTGAGTCTGAGTATCTTTTCCCTTTCTTTTTAAATGAGTAAAAACAAGTTGGCTGGTGGTACAGTTGTCACCCTGGTTTTATAGGTGAGGGAGCAGCCTTCTACCTGCAACCCTGTTCAGGTATTCCTTTGTGCAGTCCTCACTACCTGTGAATTTCTCTGTTTGGGTTGTTTTGACCCATATCACACAGGGTAGAGACCCTGACCCAGCTCCCCAGGGGACTCCAACCCAGGTCTGATTAAAGAACATGAAGAAAGCGAGGACCTTAAGGCCTCCAGAGCTAAAGCATCCCCTTTTGCCCTCAGTTCTTCTGGTTAATCTCCTTTGCCCCAGATTGCTCAGCTCCATCCTCACTGTGGAAGAAAGGGACACAGTATGGTGGGAGTCCATCTGGGACAGTTGCACCCAGAGCCAAGCACAGGGATGGTTCAGAGCAGACCTGACGATCTCTCTTTCCCTCCAGTTGAGGCACTGGTGCCATGGCAACTGCTAACACCAAACAGATGCAGTGAAAATACACCTTCGGAGTAGCTTCAGTCCCCAAGGATCAGTGTCCTAGGTGTTGTTCTCTCCTTCTGAGGACCCCAGGAAAAGATGAGTCTCCTGAGCAGGGCAAAACCAGTCTGCGCTGTGGTTGGGCTCCCTGTGTGGAGCCCAAGACTTCCTTGCATGGAAGGGTTTCTTTTAGAAGCATTATCTTGTCACATTTTCCCTCTTGGAAGGATAAAATCTGGTGGGGCAGGACTCAGAATCTGAGAGATGAGCCATTAGCCCTTAGCTCCTAACTCATGCCCTGGACAAAACATTCCTTCAGCTTCACTTTCCAAAAGCTCTAACCCCAGGCAGCATGATGCTTGGGCAGGGGAACATCAGGATGTGTCCCACTGCAGGACGTGTCTTCATGCAGCTGTCCAGGTGTGTTTCTGTAAACTGTTACAGCTCTGTTGCTTTCAAAAAGGAATTATAGGAGGCTATAAAATGGTCCTGGGGGACAGACATCACTGTGACCTGGTCAATGCACACTTCAAGGGAAGCAGAAAATCTTTTTCCTCTACATTTCCATTACTCCAGGGCTGTACAATCAGTCTGTCACCTACCCGAGCCCCTGTGATTTTATTGTAAAGGAGAGATGTTGCCGTTTTATTCTATACCCTTCCAACCCCCAGGCAGCTGGCAGATTTGCTGCTGGCTGGTAACACACATGCACACACACACACGCAAAGTTAATCTTTTGCTATTATTTCTCAAAAGCTCCATTTGGCTGCATTCAGGCCTAATGTGGTGATTTCCTTGTCCTCGCGACAGCTATTTCTTACATGGGGGAGCTGTACCAAAAGAAAAAAAAAAAAAAGTAGATGTGAAAAATGGAGCTGTGATTTATTTTCACCTCCAAATATAGAAAGACAATTTTCCCCTCTCTCAGATTTCCTCTTCCTCCTCTTTATATAAGTCTCAGTGCCTCCAAACCAAGCTAGCACCCCAGTGAAATCCCATTGCCAAGCCAGATGAGGAGATATGTTTGTAGGGAACTTGGACCAGTTTAAATCCATGATTGAGGCAATGAGGGACAGGCTGGCACTTGCCAGTTTGCACAGAGAGCTAACCAGGAGGGGAGATGGCGAAAGAGCTCAGCCCCAAATCCTCTGGGCTTTCTGCAAATCAGGCACCCCACTTTGCTGGGCAGAAGCTTGTGGTGGTGAGCTGGGCTGTGGGGACCATCGTTCCCTTGGGATGCCGGCAATGGGATTGATGATGTCCGCCCTCTTCCCAGCAGCACCCGAGATTTGATTTCTCTCTGCCAGCAGCACAGCTCCCAGACAAAGGCTGCGCTCAGTGCCTGCAGCTGGGTTGGAGCTGAAGTCTCACCCCCGAGGGGACCCCAGACCTCTTCCCAGTGCTGCCTGAGCCTGGGCTGCTGCTGGGACGCTCTCGCCATGACCTCGTGCCCACGCATGTACCCCCACATACCCCCACACGCATTCCAGCCACTCTGAAAGAATATCCAGCAGCCGGATCAAGGCACATCTTTTGGCATGGAAAGGATTAACCCCCTGGGGAGCAGGGACAGAGGCTGAGCCTATTTTCCCACGCACCACCGGCTTCACAGCACGCTTGGGAGTTGTGGAGCCAACCTCTCAGCTGATGCCTCTCGGTGCTAGGAGCCACGGCGTGGGTAGAGCGAGTCAGGCTGTAGGGTGAAGGGACAGGAGGGGAAGAGGACGGGGAGGAGTGTACACATATACACACACGCATGCACACACACCCCGCAGACGGCAGCCAGTGGCACTGGATCAGTTGCTGCTTGCAAGGAGATCCAGAGGGAGCCAAGCGCTGAATCAAACAAGCTGGAGCATCAGGCAAGCAGATCTGCTCCCTTCCAAAACTCCTGAAGGTAAAATCCGAGAACGGCCACTCCTTGGCTGGGCTGCTCTTTGGAGTCCACTGGCTCGGGCGCTGGGCTCACTGCTATCGCGGTTGTCGTCTCTGACTATGATTGCGTTTTTTTAAAAGGAGTCGATCGGGAGATGCCGGCAAAAGAAGTTGCTGAAAGGCAGGCTGATGTGGCTGGGAGCTGTGTGCTGCCGGCTCTATCACGCACCGGGAGCAGCTGAACTTTGTGGGCTCTGAAGATATATTTCTCCTCTGTGGATGCTTCAGGCAGCATTACAGGGAGAGTCACGGCACGACACTGCACACCTTGCACCTGCCGTTACCCAGCCCGAGTCTGGGGGACAGCAAAGGGGAGATTTCTATCTCTCCAAGGACCACTGCCCGTGAAAAGAAACTGGAGAAAGGCATTTTTCTTTCTTTTCCAGATGACTGAAAATACCTACAGGATCCTGTCTCTCCGGTTTTCCTCAGTGAGCGGCATCAGGGAGAGAAAGCTGAGCAAAAAAAATGATATCACTCAAAATCATTCCAGCAACTACTTTTTCCCAAGGAACTTCATGTCAATAAGGGTTTGCTGCAGGCATTTCCAGGAGTGAGGACCGACATACCACAAATGCAACTCTGACAGATCTTGTAAGAATTTGTAAATGAGAAACCTACCCCAGCAAGACCTTCTCTGCCCGATTTGCAGTACATGGTTTGGTGGAAGCGCGGCAATATTTGCCTCTTTCTCTCCTTTTTAAATCTCTTGGGCTTGGAGATCTCTTTCCCCGTTGCAATTATGATTATTTGCAACATTAGTGCCATCAAAGATTGGAGCACTTTCCTCTCCCAGATCCTCCCCAGCGTTAACAAGACTTTGAACTTGGTACAGCAAGTGGAAGCCACCACCAGCTCGGTGGTAAGTGTCCTCCAGGACCCCGAGCAGGACAACTACCTGTCCAATAGCCAGCCCATGAACTCCAGCAACTTCACAGCTGGCCTGGACCACTTGTTCCAGTACTCGTACTCAGACAATGACCAACTTTACAAGGAGTACAAACCCCCACCTCGAGATGCCATTCCTCTGCCCAAGGCTGTCCTTTATCTTCTCATGGCAGCTCTGGTGGTGGTGGCAGTAGCATACGCCATCGTCGGGCATCTCATCAAAGACCTCATTCACGACTTTATAGGTGAGTGTGGGCATCACACTTTGTGTGCATGTGGTCAAAAAGAGCCTGGTGTAAAGGCTGGGACTGGTGTCTGGTATCTCTCCTTTGGTTTGTGTGGGGTTTAGACCAAACCATGATCCTTTCATGTTTACAAGAATGTGAGTTTATCTGATATGCTGGGGACCCCAGGCTGAGCTGTGTGTCAATCAGGTTCCCAGAGCAAATCCTTAGGTTTAGCCCATTTCCTAAAGAAATCAGGTTTGCGTGTGTGCGTGTGTGTGTATAAATGTGTATGTTCATACATCTGTGCTGCTGAACGCTCGTAAAATCCATTGCCCAGTTCTAGCTGAGCTTGACCTAAAGGTTTCCAGAACAAAAAGTTTTATGGCAACAGATACCTGAGCGCAGGATAACAACCCACCAGTGCACTGTGAAAGAAAAGTTTAACCATTTAGCAGACACCAGTGAACCCACAAACTCCTAAGGAGACGTAAGTCAGCAATCTGGCTCCCTTGTACAGCACCTAGAATAACCATTACAGCCTCTGAGGCTGCTGCAACAAATCTGTAAGATGATAGCCCAAAGAGTGCATGTTTTTATGAGAACTGGCTTCTTGGCTCTTTCGTTTCATCCTGTTGCTGTGGAACAAGGTCCCTTGTCACCGGGGACAAGAGCTCAGACACCCTGCTGGCTGCAGCTGCTGTGTGCAGGCAAAGGTGCCTGGCTGCTTCCAGCAAGCCCTCACTGGTACTCTTGCTGTTTGCCCTGTTATTTGTAAGGCTGGTGGTGCTGGGGAGTGCAAATTCCCTTCTGAATCCCTGGTAGTTTTGACCCCCATGCCCTCTCAGCCACCTTGCCATCATCTCTTTTAGGGGACAGGAAGGACCCCCTGCAGGGAGATGGTCTTGGTTTTCCAGCTTGGACCGGGGAGCAGGAGGAATCCCCAGAGGGATTTAAGCTCCTGGCTCCTGCAGACGTGCACAACCCTCTTGAATGCCCTGTGGAGCAATGTTGTCTGTAGAGGAGTGGGGCTGAAATCCCTCTGCACACCCCTTGCTTTTATCCTGTCCCCCAGCCAGGGATGAAGTCCTGCAGGTTTCGTCTCTGTGACTGGAAGGAGATCACAGTCATTTGGAACAAAATCCACGTGTTCATTCACAATTCCCCTTTATTTGCCTCCTCCTGGGATGCAGGAGATGCTGCTAGAACTCCAGCTGGTGCCTGAAGGGTGGGCAGCTCCTGTGACTTGGTGACAGGGCAAGCCAAGTCCTTGGGCAGGGGAACACAACTGGGCAGGGGCCAGCAGATCTGGGACACAGGGTGTCTGGGGAGGAGATATTTGGGACAGGAAGGATTGAACCTTCTGGCTGGGAGCGGTGTTTGTGGTCTCGCATGAGTCTCAGCCATGAAAATGACTGGGAGCTACTGCTGAGTCTTTCCTCACCCCAGCTGGAAGGGAATAGATACTGTCTTAAAGTGTTAAATATAACACTTAATCAGCAGCTTGCCGGGCTGTAACCTCTCCCAGCTCATCTGATTTAACGTTGTCTTCCCAACAAAGGTAGGCAGCAAGGGCAGCACCTAAAAATATATGCACTCCTGCTCTGAGAGGCTCAAAGGACCAGGTCAGAGCAGGTTAAAAACCCCTTCTCAAGGTGGGAGCCAGGCCAGTTGCAGTGGCCCCATGGAGAAGACACCTCCTGCCCCACTTGCTGGGGTCCCTGACACATGGATGCATCTGCTCTAAACCACCCCTTGAATGAGTACTGCAAAGTAGGGCCAAAATCCATATAACTGTGCCCCTCCAGGCAGGAATTGACGCTAAAGCCACAGTTGGAGGCATCTGTGCCCCCTGCCATGCTATGTCTGGCTCAGCACCAGTGCTCCCTGATGACCTTGGCCACCTCTTGGTTCTGCCTCAAGGTGGGACTGGGTCAGCAGGGTGCCACTTCCCTCACAGAGCCCTTTGCAAAGGAACTTCCACAGCCTTTCGCAGCACCTTTTGGGTGTCCCAAAGCTGGACAGGCACAGGGACAGTCCTGGGGTCTGCCCACTTACTGCCGCTTTGGAAGAAGACCTTTCCCAGCTGAACATCTTCACTGGTGTCAGAGCATCCTTCCTGACCCAGCTGGAGGTGGCATTTCTCCAAGTTAGGGTCAGAAATCCAGATATTAGCTTCTGCCACACCCAGACAGAGAGAGTAAAGCATTTCCAAAACTCTAGCAGCACCTCTCAGTGCCAAAGGCTGCCTCCAGCTCATCCTGTTTGACACTCTTGGCCCATCTTCACACCATTTATTCACTTAAAACGAGCCAATCCTCGAAGTAGAGCGGATGAGACCGTGTTTGTTAACACTGCCAAGCAGCAGCCCTTAAAGAGAAGGTTTCATTTGAATGAGTTTGCATAAAATTATTTCAGGGACAGGACAGAGTGATTGAGGAATGGTAAATAAGAAGCTGGTCTATTAGGTGCTATAACACAATGCCTGGATTTATACACTCGGCAGCAGCTCTAACCTCCGCTATCAGCATTTCTGTGCTAATCATATTTAGAAGGATACAGAGAGAGAGATGGAAATAAGATGCCAAAGGGCTGGAGCCTGTTTCGCGGAGATTAAAGTGAGAATAGTTAATTGCTGCTTTAAACAGTCACTCAGATGATTTGGACTCCTCAATATCAGCTTGTAGGACATGGCTGGGAGTGTCAAAGCATCATCCAGCCCCATGCAGCCATAGGGACCATGAAAAGCAAATATTGGACTTGGGATGGCAGGGGGGGGGGCTCTCAGAATGCTGCTGAGTTCTTCCCCTGCAAAATCTGAATGGGTATTGAGACACTGACACCTGTCCCACAGCCATGTCTTAAAAATTCAATGGGAGCTTGTCCAGGCATCCCTGGAGGGAGAAAAATGCTTCTGCTTTGTCCAGTGGGGTAGGGAAAATAGAAGACTTTACCAGAGGACTGGGAAAGATATATTATTGGAGAAGGGGAAAGTAGAGTTCCCTAGGGATCCTGTCTGTTCTTATCCTCCAGAGCACCTGGATTTGGACAAAAAGGCTCTGAAAGAGCCTGTATTCAGCTCTTCCTAGAGACATCTGGCCAAGGAGAGCACAAAATACTTAAAAATTTCTCACCAGACACTCCCAGCATGCTCTGAACTGACAAAATCTCATGTTTGGGACTTTCCCAAAACTCATCAGGCATCTTTGTTTGGGGATGGATGTGAGCCCCCACTAAAGTGGGAAGATGGCTCCTGCATGAGCCCAGATCAGGCCTAGCTACCAGTTAAGACAAATTGGGTCGAACATTTGGAAAGCAGCTTAACTCAGGAGCACTGGAGAGCTGCTGGAGACGGCGCTGCAGCAAAGTGCCGCCTTGGCAAATGACAAGCCTGTCACCAATGTATGAAGTGCTTAATTACTGCAATCCTTCGGAATCAGCTCGCCCTCCCTCCTCCATCCCCAGCAGTTCACTGAATATTGCCCTTATTTAAGCACACACTAAAAAAAAGGGGGGAGGAAAAAAAGGTGGTGGGGGGAAAGTTTGACCGGAAACAAAGCAGTTGGCATGGAGACTGCAAGACATGTGGTCTCCGAGAAAGCGTTGCAAGAGTGAGAACCACATGGGAAGGGTCTGTCTGTCCACATGGGAGCTGATGCTCTGTGGGGAAACCTTTGCTGGTGTCGCTTGGTTCAGCTGACATCTCCTCTGCATCTTCAGAGGAGACTGTGATGAAACTTTTCCTTCAGGAATGGGTCTGCGGCAGATGCCCCGACACGACGGGGTAAGGCAGGGCAGGCTCACTGATGCCAGTAGGACTGTTGTTTGATGGCTTCGGGACTTCTCCAAATCTTAAGCCAACCTCAGAGCAGAGTTTTTTCTTTTCTTTGTTGTTTTGACCCACCAGTTTTTCAGCCTTATCTCCACCCACCACATTTCAAGCTTCTTTTAGGAAATCACTTCCTTGAGCAAAGAAATTGTGTGTGAACGTAGCATTGCTGAAAATAGCTGCTGGGTGATCCTGCAGGGACTTGGGATCCACTTTTATTGCTTCCATGCAGAATTGCAGTGTTTTTAAGATAATTCAGCCTGTGTCAGGGATTGCAAATAGTGTCCTAGGCCCATTAAAGAGGACTTGCATCTTCTTTGGGGTTTTGTTCTGAGGATGATTCATGTGATTCAGAGTTACAGGAAAAGAAGAAACCATATCAAGTTCCCTTAGGTTTCCCCAGCCCGGTCCTAACACGCCTCTGACAATTGTCCCCCTGCCTCTGTTACCCTTTTGATGCATGGAGGTGCTTTAAGGGGTTCTTAGCCACTGTTTTAGAGTCACTGATGTCTAGCAGTGGCTGCCATAGGATGGCTTTCACTGGGTTAATCCCACTCTCAATCCCCATTCCCACACTGGCCCTGGCATCACTGCAGCTGTGGGCTGCGCTTGTCAGCTGGACGAGCAGCCGCAGTGGTCTGGCCATGCAAAAAGTGGGTTTAGGTGGCCCCACTCTAGAAAAGCTTCTTTCCCAACCAAACCTTCAAAGTGCAATAACGAGCAGTAGAACAGCTGCCAGTATATGCCTCTGTGGATTGACTAAGGTTGGTCTTGGGGATGAGCCATCCCATAGCAGCATTTCCTTTCCTGTCGTGGTCCTGCAATGGGCTGTGTCAGGCCCCTGGGGCAAAGACAGAGTCTTTCTGCTCCTCTGCAAGTGTTGGTCTTCCTCGGGCTGAGGCCAAGCACAGGTTCTCAACCTCTGGCTGTATTTGTTCTGCATCCATTGCAAATGCCTAAAGCTGGAGGTTGCAGAGAGCAAGCGCCCAACCCCAGCAGCATCCCTGCCTCCAACATACCTCACCTGAGTCATCACCTCTCTGAGACCTGCTCTCTGGAGCTGCAAAGTTGCCCTGTGGATGTGACTGGGACCAAATGCAGACTTCATCCATGATTATACCGGTGCAGAAAAGCTGTTTTTAAGAGAATATTGTGATAAACTGAATGACTTTTCCATATCATCCCCTTTCACTAGCAGAGCCTTGATGCCAGTGACAGCTCTGGAGAGGAACAGCGTCCTTACCTGCCCAGCAGCAAAGCAGTGTGTCCTGTGCTGCTCAGGATGCAGGACAATTTTAACTGAGCCAGCATGGCTAAGCTAAGAAATGTCTGCAAAACAGGGAAGGAAGAACAGACTCTGAGAACAAGTTAACTTAGGAAAATGAGAATTTGGGGGAAGGGGGGGTTCTCTTGCTAAAAAATTACTACTGACAGAGGCAGAGATTTTCCAGCAGAACAACACTGGAAGATATCTGCTGATTTTGCTCATGAATAAGCAGAGTTTGTCCTGCAATTAGGCAGATACGGTGTCCAGCTGCAACTGCTGCATCGTGTCAAAGGCGTGAGGGATACCCTTGAACTTGTGTCCATTGGGAATGCTTTGGCTGGAGCTGGTCCTGCCTTGCTGCAGGGTACAAGGCGATCGCTGGGTCAGGATCTGTTTCAAACAAAGAGTTCTTCTGCTCCTGCTACTGGGAAAAGGGCATTTTTAGCAGGTGTTTTCACACCCAGCTCCATTTAAAGCAAGTAGAACTAGAGCATGAGTTTGATTGTTCATCAAACCCATGTTTCCCCTTCCGTTGCTTGTTTCCATCTCTGCAGGGAGTGTGAATATCTCACTCACTGGATTGCATTTAAATTTCACCCTTTTCTCCCACCTTCCTCTGTTCTTCTGTCAGGGACATCTCTTTTCCAGTGGCTGAAATGCCTCACGGATATCCCACCTTGTCATCGATGAATGCAGGGACTTGGCCAACCTCCCAGGATGAGACTGAGCATAGAGCATCCCTCCAGCCCCGTACACACAGGCAGCAGGAGGCTGCTCCCCGCTGCCTGCACTGCAAGGGGATTCTGAGAGAGGATTGTCCCTCATGCCATGAGTATGAGGATGGGTAAAACACACTGCAGAACCCAGGTGGCCCAGCGTGTTATTTTTCTGCCCCCTTGGATCAGCATATCCCAAGGGTCTGGCTTCCAGGGATGTTGTCGAAGACTCAGGCAGAGCCAGAGAGATGAAGGGGCACTTTACGTCATAACACTCAGCAATGAAGGGAGAGATGCTATTCTGCAGCTCCGATTTACCCAGTCTACACTATCTCCTCTACACAGCTGCTTTGGATCAATCCCTCCATATCGATCTCCCCCTCTCTCAGCACTTTACACCTTGCATCTCACCCTGTAAGACCTCAGCAGGCATGCTGAGCTCCCGCAGCACCTGGCAAGTAGGGAGAGGTGTCTCTGGGTTGGATGCTGTCCCCTAGCTTGGCTGACAAAGTCACTTTGTCCTCTCTTTTATCTGAGGCTTTCACACACATGCCCATATGCACGCCCTGGTTTTGCAGCGTGTGTTACAAGCTCCTTCCACTGGCTCGGTAAGGGTTGGCAATGATTTTATTTACCTCCAAAATGTGGCTGTCCTGACTCCAGAGGTGCTGCTGCCCCAGGGACATACTGTGGGACCTCTGCTCACCCGACCTTGATGCCCCAGTTCAGCCTGACTTCACCTGCTTTCTAGCTAGACCATGTGTGAACCTATATGTGGTCTTTGCTCCAAACGAGGATTTAATTTTCCTCTCAGTGTCCATTGTGTGCATTTTGTGTTGCTCATGCAGACTCCCTGCTAGATGTACGAGCTGGAGAGAGAAATACCTGTCATGATACCTTCAGTCATCACTATCCCTCAGCTCCTGACCCCTCACCTCCCTTCATCATCTGATTGCAGTGCCCTATAGGGTTCTTCAACTGAGATGAAGTTTAGTGATTGATAGGAATGGTTGGACTTGATGATCCAGTGGGTCTTTTCCAACCTGGCGATTCTATGATTCTATGATCTCTAACACTTCCTTCTGCTTGATGTAAGGTTGTGCATCCCATCCCCTGCAAAGATCCTTCTACATCAGGACAAGTTTTAGTCATATTGAGACCAAAGATATGCAGATCTCCTCCCCTTCATCCCTCCCCAGATTTCCCACAGGGGGCTCTGAGGGATCCCACTTTCTCATCCTCAGGTTGAGCAAGCTGGAGAGGAGCTGAAGGGAGAAGCTGGGGAGGAGCACATATGGCTGGGACAGAGCTGGCCAGTGGTGGCTGGCAGGGGAGATGAGCGCGCTGACATTTTTATGGTTGCTTCTCCAGGGTCCTGCTGGCAGGAGATCTGCCACTGGCTCCACGGGGCCTCTCTCCCCTATTCA
Source organism: Coccyzus lansbergi (assembly GCA_033558105.1). NCBI lineage: Eukaryota > Metazoa > Chordata > Aves > Cuculiformes > Coccyzidae > Coccyzus > Coccyzus lansbergi. Next base: position 111,570 of record JAUMJK010000662.1, read on the forward strand.
GCACATGGCAACATGCTGAAGTTACAGGCCATAAATGGCCACAAATAACGTGTAATTGTGTAATTACTTCACTCCTTACTTACACAGTCAAATCATAAAGGCATCGCAGTAAATACCCTCTAATGACAGCCTAATTACATCTTCCTGCAGATTACCGGCTAATTAGATCCAGCAGGCTCCAGAAATAATTCCCAGGGAAGGAGCGGTTTGGATTAGCGCGTACAATCCAGCCTGCACTTACCCACGAATTAGACTGAGGCAGCCTCACGCCAGCTGCCTTCTCCGGGTGCCCTGGTCACTCACGTCCCCTTTGGTAACGATGCAGTGTGACCCTTTTCCTATAGAAACTGCTTTTTCTGGGTCCTCTATGCTCTTCCAAAACACCCATCCTTTGTGTCTCTGCCTTTATCATGGTGCTGGGACTGTCTCTTACTTCTGAGTCACACAAAGGACCCCAGGAGTTCATGGTGTGGCCACGAAATGCCACCTCCCTTTGCTCACAGGCATGCAAAACCGTGGTCTTTCTTTCCCGTTGCAACCCTCACCCGCTGGCTCCTGGGATATCTGGGGATCTGTCACTTCTTCCCAGATTATTCCCTTTCTTTTCTGCTGAATGAGCCCCTGCTCCCACTGGAGTTTTACTACTGACGTCAAGGAAAACAAGCCAAGACCTTTAATAGTATTTGTAGGAGGCAATCTTGTTATTGCTTTCTGGATCCTCCTCACGCACAAGCCTGGGAGGTCTTGGAGGCAAAAGGGGAGGGACAACCACCATAAACCCAGCCTGGGCTGTGGGGCCACGATGGGAAGCAGCTGGTGGAGTGTTTGGCTTTGGTCTAAATCCAGTAAATCCAAACGAAATGGGGACTATAAGGGACAAAAAAAAAAAAAAAGAGCCTCCTGAGGTTGGCTGATTTCCTCAGGGAAGGCTTGTGATAGGGAGCCTGGACTCTGGTGGGGGCTTTGGACCATGCAAGTAAAAGCTAAATGTCCTGATTGGGACTCAGAGCAGATTAGGGGCTCCCCAAAAACCTTTGGACCATGTCTTTGCTGAGTTCCCCAATGACTTTTGTCAGCACCACAGTAGTTGTGGGGCTGTGGTAGTTCTCCTCCTGCCCTTCTTTTCTCACAACTAGCAGACCCCACTGGCACAGCAGTGGAGGTGAAAATAAAGGAAAAACAAATAAAAACAGTCACTCTCTGCACAGATTGCTTGTGTGCAGTGTGGTGGGAACTCTCTCCTCCTTGGAGCCAGCCCATGCCAGGCAGCAGGACGGCAGCCCCACTGCTCCCCACCCAGTCCTTGTGGCAGGGTGGACACCCATCCTGGCTCCACAGCATAGGCATCACCAGGAAAGCCATGACCTCTGCCTTAGGGGACAACGTGGCCAAATGACTTTAGACTGGAGGCAGCAATTCAAATATTGCATTGCAAAATATGGCAAAACTTCTGAGATCTTTCAGGCTTTCAAAAAAACCCCAAAATTCAACCTACAGTGCACTCAGCAAACACAGTGAGGATCACAGTTCTTTCTTCTCCCTCCTCCTCACCACCATTGATGCAAGAAATAAAATTTTCATCTCCTTTCATCCCTGGCATCCCACTCTAGCATTTGCCATCATTTGCCTTGGGTTTGCAGCAAAACTTTTTCCATAGCCCATGAAGAAGGCAACATTTCACAGTGATTGCGTTACTCTGTCCCTGTTCCACCAGGCAGCCTGCCTCTTACACCAAAGAACAACTGAAATCATCCACAGGAACAGAAGAGCTCTGAAATACTCTATGCCACAAAGGAGAGAAATGTTATTTCTTGAGAGCAGTCCATTGGTGAATGAGCAGAGTCCCTCAGGCTGGTCCTTTGGTTTGCCACCTCCACTTTATTTTGGTAGCAGGGCTGAAGCAGGAGGGTCCTGGTGCTTCCCTGCCCACCTCTGCCAGGTTCTGCCTGGTCCCAGAGGCTCCTCTTCCCTCACCTAGTTTCCCCAGCTTTGCTTTCCCCATCGATGGTGCCTCCTCATCATGCCTGGGCAAGGCCTGTCACCAGATCAACAGCCAAATTTTTTAAAAATACGTATTTTGGAAGTGGCAGCAGCACCTGTCTACACTGAAAGGTAGCTCCTTGTGCTGCAGGGGACAACCCAGTGACACCATCATCCAGTAGCAACCACTGTTGAGGAGAATCAGTCACCCCAGGGTTGTGAGAGCAGCCACATCATCTCAGAGCTTCGTTCTGGAGCTCTGGTGGTCAGAGCCACAGCCCTGAAGCTGCCCATAGAGGGTTTGAAACCCTGGCATGGCTGTGATGCGTTCCCGTGTTCCACTCAAGTCCCTGGCCATGCCTTCAGCCCCATTTGGATGTCACACAGTTATTTAATTATCCCCTCCATTTCCTACATTAAAAACCTGCTGTTCTGAAATACACTGTTTTCTCGTGCGCTTCACTTCGAAGACACTTCATTTTCATTCTGGGGATTAGCAGGGTGATTTCATTTGCTTAAGCTGGGAAGGATTCCAGAAACCAGCAGCCTGAAAATCATCCCAGAGCTGGGAAGAGTAAAGACCTTAGTACTAGGGGAGTGAAGGGGGCTGAAGTGGAAGGGGTGGCCAGGGGACCCTCCTGGTGAGTGAACAGCCAGAGTGAAGGGTAGGATCTAGTAGGAGGCAGCAATATCCCAGACGGCTTTGACTCTGGGAACAGTCTGAGGTAACCAGGGGCTCATTTTGTGCTTTTGCCTCTTCCAGATTGGGTCTTTGGCCCCAGCCCGGATGACAACAGCAACAAAAGTGACGTCAACTGCATCAGCAACAGCGTCAATGAGATGAATGAGATGCCCGAGGTACCAAGGCGCCGGGACCGCCAGCCCCAGGACGTGGTCATTACCATCAGCGAGACTTGCCACCTGCCACAGCAAACGTGACCAGCGCAGTGGCCGGGCCAGGCGGGATGGAGCAGTGGGATGGAGCAGAGGGATGGAGTAGAGGGATGGAGCAGTGGACAGTGCAGCAGCCGCCTAGCAGGACTGGGAGGTGAGAGGAAGGGATGGGCCAAGTCGGCACCATGAAGTGAAGCCCTCCTCGCCCCAGTTTTGCCAACTTCTAAGGACCGTTCCGGGATGGGCAGTGTCACCTCTTCTTCTGGGCTCATCCGTGCTGCCCTGACATCTGCCCAGGGGTTCATAACCTCCCTTTCTTTCCTGTCAATAGCAAAAATGAAAAAAAAAAAAGAAAGCAAATGCAAAATACATCCACCAAACAAAGCTCACAAGAGAAATAAGCTACAGAGAAGCTGGACAGTCCTTTGGCATGCAGCATGGGGATCAGGTGGTGAGAAGAGTGAAGGAGACAAGGAGAAATGGGGGAGTCTGCATTTCTGGGAACAGATCTAGGATGCAGCAGAGATCTGGGGCTGCAGCATGAGCCAGGGGCTGTGGAAAGGCACTGAAAGGTCAGCAGTGGCCAACCCCAACCCAGTACGTTTATGATCTGCCCAGGCCATTACTCCTCTTAGTTTTGCAGCTCTGGGTTGCAACCTATTTCGTTAGTTGCATCCAGAGGCTCTGGGGCAGAGCGGTGACAATCCCACCTTCCTGGGAACCCTTCCTCCTCTATACCCATGACCAGGCCACCACCTCCCCTCCCATGCCAGCTCTGGTTGAGCCCAGCATCCCATGACCAGGAGGGGCCCTGCTGGGATGTGGCACACCCTCATTCTCTGGGGAAAGTTGCTGGAGGGGAGGGCACAAACCCATTTGCAGAAAACCCCAGCACTTTGTTGGAGAAAATCGCTCCTATATGCCTGCATCTCTATCCTAGCATGGCCCTCCCTCTTGTCACCCCTAAACTAGCTGCCACCATGAGGGGTGCTGGCTCTGCACCGGGGTCAGCCACATGTGCACACACTGATGGAGAAGGAAGATTTCACTTGGGGTTTCTCTCTTCCCTGCCACAGCATCACCCTCTAAAACTGCTCTTCTTTCTTCCTGCCACTTCTCTCTTCCCAAAGGCATCCTTTCCCATTGTTAACTCCTTTTAAGGGGATCAAGGGAAGCCAGCAGAAGCCAAAGTGGGGTGCAAGCTCCAAAACCGAGTGGGAAAGGAAGCATGCTGATGGTTTCATTGGCATTTTAAGGCCAGCTCTTGCCCTGCTTGGGATTTTAAACCAGGATCCACCATTTCTCTGGACAGCAGAGCAGAGGCACTGGAATCACTCCTTGGCCCTAATGCCTCTTCCTTATGAAGATCCCTTTAATCTCTATATCTTTTCTGAACTAAAAAATAAATAAAAAAAATTAAAGGCTATAGTGATGGCCTACAGACTTTATCTCAAAGAAAAGCAAGTAGTCAGTACTCCTGCCTCTGCCTTCAGGGATATGAGTGATGCCTTTTCATAGCCACAGGTACCCAGCGCACCCCTAATAGCAGAGACCACAGCATCATTTTCCCATTCTGAAAGGAGTGAGGGGAAATGGATGTGTTTTCAACCTCCTGCTCTGATGGGTTTTAATGAGAGCCATTACCAGCAGGCCCATGCTGAGGCTTTGTCAGCTCTGCAGCAAGCAAAGATGGTGGAAGCAACAGCATACAAACCTTGCCCCAGTAATTAACCATTTCCAATCACACACACCTTGCTGCCACCATCATTTTTCTTCCTTTGTTTTGACCCTGCGTTCGTGGGCAGTTGCCAGCTGGCTCCCAGAGGAGATGCTGGGAGTGATCTTGGGTCTGTCAGCACCTAGGAGTGGGGTTGCAGCACCAGAGCTGGCAATGGGCTGGGGACACTGGTAAGGTCCATAGTCACGGGTGGATGAGGTATTGAGGTACGTGGCTTAGTGTTAGATAGGAATGGTTGGACTTGATGATCCGATGGGTCCCTTCCAACCTGGTTGTTTTGTGATACTGTGATTCTGTTCTGTCTTGTGGGACAGGAGATTGTACGGTGTGAAGGAGGTGGCTTTCTTGCTCTCTTGCCCTGTCAACATCTAGATGTTGGGCACTGGAATCACCCAGGTCCCCCCAACCACTGCTGTGGAGGGAAGGTGAGACCATGTGTCCAGCACAAATACCGCTCTCAAATGGACCAGTCCCTGCCTCAGGGTCATACCACTTGCCAGGCACCGGTGGTTCCCCCACAGCCTCAACGCCTCTTCTGCATCGGGGACCCATCAACCACCAGCTGCTGGAAATCTAGTGGACGCTTCCCTGAGGCAGCCACCTCCACTACAGATGGGTTCTTGCCACCTTCTCGAGACATCTCACGTCCCACATAGCATGGTTTGACCCCTGGGAGATGCTCCTGCACCAAGCAGCAGCTCACACCCAGAGCCAGTGTTTCTGTCACCCACCCCAGACCACTGTCTTCTGAGCAGGAGAAGGATGGAGCCAAGCTCCCTCCTGTGGCCGCCTGCACCGAGGTCCACCAGGCTGCTCAAAGCTGGGAAGGGCAGGCGAGGAAGTGCCCTCAGCCCTCTCCCCTCGCTGGCCCCCTAGACCCAGGAACTCCACTTTGAAAACCCTCTTTTGCAGTGCTTCAGGGAGGGATCCTGGTGCTGTGCCCATCCCCTGGACTGACTGAGGCCCCAGGTAACAGCGCAGTGTTGTGCGTGGCATGGGGAATAACCAACCTTCTCTGTGAGAAGTAGGGTGGCTTGGTGGGTGCCTGGTCAACATCAAGAACCAGGCTGGCTGGCACTGGAGCTGCACAGGACCCCATGGCTGTAGCTCTTCCCTCTGCTGACCCCACTGGAACCTGCCACATACCAGGACAAAACTGCAGAGGATAACAATTTCCCACACCACCTTCCTTTGCATCCCCCTATTCCTGCATCATTGCCATCATCTGGCATCTTTCTTACCCCTAATTTGTCTCCAGGTATGTCCCCAGACACTGAGCTGAGCCCTGAGGGTGTTCTGTGAGCCTGTATGGCAGTCCAGAGAAGCCATGGAGCCGTTGCACCTCCAGACACTGGAGGTAGAATGTGGCTTTTAGCTGGCAGGAAGAAACCAGTGCCTGCATTTTGGATGACATCACCAGTAACCTCAGAAGAACCATGAAGCACCCTGGCAGGACAGGACCAGGTGGATGAGCAAGGCTGCGTGGATGGGGAAGGGAGAGCTATTTGGGGGCCAGTACAAACTGGCTGTGCCCTCCCACCCCAGCCGTCTCCTTGTCCCCCTTGTCCTCCAAACAGGATGAGGGTCTGGACGTCCAACATCAGGGACTCAGAGTCTGTGGGAAGAGGTGCTGAGGGTTGTTTTTCTGGGTGAGTTAGCAGGGGGAAGGGACAGATGAGGGTGTCAGACTGTTCCAACTGCTCCAGTTTTTTTCAGTGTAAGAAGTTGCTCTTTAAGTCCCTCTTTCCTCCCCTAAGCGCCTTAGGGAGCAGGGGTGAGAGATGCCAGTGCTTTTTATAGCAGTTGTAATCCCCACTGCTCACACTGCCTGCACCATCCTGCCCTGACGCACGGGGCTGAGCCTCCAAAACAGGGGTTGCTACCCAAAAACTGCTTTAAACCCATTTGGCTCCATTCTCCACCATTTCTCTTCCAGGGCACAGATCCTGTCTGGGGCTGGCTCTAGGCTTAAAAACCCTTTGCAGAAGTTGGAGAGCCCTGAGCACTGCACCCTGTTCCCATTGACAGAACTCTGCAGGAGACGGATGGACAGACGGACAGAGATGCATGCATGAGTGTCAGAGCGGATGCCTGGCCCCTCCATTCTGCTCCAAGATTTACAGAGTTGGAACCAGCCCACAGCACAGTGATGAGAAAGTCCCAAGATCAGGGGTGTTGGGGGAGGCTGGGGGATTCTTTCCTTTCTAATCACCCACATCTTAAAGAGGGAAACTGAGGCAGAGGGGGAGTGGGGAAGGAGCAGAGCAATCCTGGTCCCACAGTGCAGGAGCAGAGCTCTTTGCAGGGCAGTCGATGAACTTTAACATTTGACAAAGCTCCATGCTTGGAGGTAGCACCCAAGACCTGAGCTTCAGCCTTATATAAGAATTGGGTTTGTGCTGGGGTGGCTGTGATTTACCTTACCCAGGTTGTGCCCTCAAGGCCAAGGATGGCATTTGGATCATCCAGGCTTTATCCCTGGTGACAGTGGAGGCTGGTGAGAAGGGATGTGAAATGGGGCAGCAGAAGGTGTAATACTGAGGGAGCAGGTGCCTGGGAGAGGTGTATTCCACCTCCAGTCCCTGCTCCTGTGGCCAGCATGGTCCCCATCCAGCCCCAGTCCTGTCACCACCACTCAACTGTCCAGAGAGGACAGAAAGCACTGCAGCTGCTTCTCTTCCGTTTGAGAACATCCTCCTCTGGTCCTGCTCCCCATCCTTTCCCACCAGTGTCCCCAGTGCAGATATATCGTGACATCCTGCGGAGAGGTGGCTGCGCAGCACAGGGCCATCAGCCAGGTAGCACCCCTGCCCTCCCCTGCCGTTACTCCATTTCTCTCCTAAACCAGCTCAGCTTTTGCTCCTCTCCAGCCCAATTTCCCCTTGACTCTGCACCCTGCCAGGCTGAACCCAACACCTCTTTCAGTCTGTTTCTGTTTTACTACCCATGGCAAGTGCAATTCTCCCCATCCACTGCCACCAGGGGTTCCCACAGTAGAGGGCAGCACTGGAAATCCTGCCTAAAACTGCTCAGCCCCTGCCTGCACTGCTTTCATAGCATCATAGAATCACTAGGTTGGAAAGGACCCACTGGATCATCGAGTCCAACCATTCCTATCAATCACTAAACCATGTCCCTCAGCACCTCATCCATCCATCTTTTAAACCCCTCCTGGGAAGGTGACTCAACCACCTCCTTGGGCAGCCTGTTCCAGTGACCAATGACCCTTTCTGTGAAATATTTATTCCTGATGTCAAGCCTGACCCTCCCCTGGTGGAGCTTGAGTTCATTTCCTCTCATCCTCTCCCCTGTCACCTGGGAGAAGAACTCAGCTCCCTCCTCTCCACACCCTCCTTTCAGGTAGTTGTAGAGAGCAATGAGGTCTCCCCTCAGCCCTGTTGCAGGTCTGAACTGACTCTCTTATGGCCTCTTTGCAACACATTTGTAGTAATTTTCCCTTTAAAACTCCCAAGATAAAAAAAAAATCCAAACCAGGGGGGTTCTTCTAGGTCAGGCTGCGCTAAGACGGTAAAAGCAGATTAATTTCTCAGAAGAGCAATTCAGATTTTTCTTCCCTCCCCCCACTGGGGACCAAAGCAGGGCTGGTGGGCAGGAGGTGGCAGCAGGAGCCCACACGTTTCCTGGGCACACACAGCTTTTGGTGTCACCCTTGGGTGCCGCTGAGTAGGGGCATCCTCAGGTCTCAGCCTTGTATGTCAATTGTGAAAATGCAAAGGAGAAGGTGGCACATTGGGGACCCCGATGGGTCAGGGTGGGTGCCCATCACTCCAGGACGAGGAAGGGGAGAGCTGTGCCTCTAGTCTGTCTCAGCACTCAGTGTGCCAGATGCTAAGCCCATCCTCATCATCCACCCATGCTCACACGCCCACAAGGCCCCAAGCAGACTTGTTTTGCTCTCCCAAAGAGTGTTGGAAAGGTCTTAAACCCGAGGATTAGTCTCCAAGGAGAAGACCTGGCCTGCTGCCAGCCCAGGGCGGCCTTTCCCAAAGACTCAGCTTGCTCCTGACTCATGGTCCTGCTTTATCCCCAAGTTCACCAAGGCCATCGACACCAAGAGCAGGATCAGGCCGTCCCACAGGGCAGGAGGAGGCAGGAGTCTTTGAGATTGCTTCTTGGTGCCTGAGCCACTCTGGGTAGTTGGGTCATTCCCTACTTGATGTGGCTTCTCCAGTGTCTAATAAAGGTTGATCACATGCTACAAGCCCTTTTCTTAGAAGGGAGGCAGTAGATGACATCTCCCCCTTCCCCTCAGCTGCCTCCGCACAAAACTTGTAGGAGGTTCCTGCCTTGGAGACCTGCAACCATGGGAAGGACAATCTGGAAACCAGCTACAAACCCAGGACACAAGAACCCTCGGCTGGGCTGGTTTAACCTCATACTTGGGGGTCCTGGGCAGGGCATGGGGAGAGGGCTGGATGAGAGGAGCTGGCCAGAGGAGAGGCTGGATGGTGGGTCCAGGCTGAGTGCCAGGTTCCCAGTGATGAGGACTTTCTGCTGTCTTGAATTGGAGGTTATTATGGATCACGAGGCTCTCTCTGGATCACCACTTTTCTCTGACCAGCATCAACACTTCCACCTTTCACAGGAGACCATCCCTGTTGCCAAAGCACTGCAGGGCTGAGAATAGGACTTGGGGGCACAACCAGCCCTTCCTGCCCCATTTTTTGTCCTCTTCTGCCCCACGCTGCCTGCAATGGGTCAGGCAGTGCAAGGCCAGGGTTCTGCTGGCAGCATTGCTCCCCCTGCAAGGGTTATGAGTAATAGTGGGGTGCACCAGCCAGCTCCTTCCCAAGGGGCTGTGGTGGCCGGTGGGACATCCTGCCACTGGTACCACCATGTAACTTCGTCACACTGTGTTGGCTGAAGCCCTTCGCTTGAGGAGTTTGATTCTCAGGCACATCACTGTTCTCAGAAGAATGGGCAGGCAGGATGCCAACAGACCCAGGTTAAACTTGCTTCATCTGCACCTTTTCTTATCTCTTCATCTCTGAGCAGAGGGTGCCAAAGGCAAGGCTGTGGAAGGAACATCTGGGACAAGCTGGTGCTCGTGCAAAGCCCTAAGGGTGCATTTCAGAGCAACCTCAAGTAGCCCTAAAACACAGAGTTTGCCTCTCACCGTATGATCCCTGAGCAACGTGCAGAATATAAGCCACTTCATGGAATAATTTCAGCTGGAAAAGACCTTTAAGATCATTGAGTCCAACCATAAACCTAACACTGCTTAAGACCTCTGAGCCACAGCTACAGCCATGCCCACTGTTTAGTGGGCTCGATGGACTGTGGCAGCAGGATCTTGTGGTGGACACGGTCACCCAGGAAGGGTGTGAGCTTTCCTAGGGGTGACGTGGGCTCTTAAGGAGGAGAATGGGGGCTCTGCTGGAAAAATGCAGGCTCTCCAGGAGGGATATGGGGTCTTCTAGAGGGGAATGTGGGCTCTCTAGGTGGGATACGGGTGCTCCTGGAGGAATGTGAACTTTCCAAGGGTGAAGTAAGCTCTCCTGGAGGAAAATGGAGGCTCCTGTGAGAGGAATGCAGGCTCTCCTAGAAGGATATGAGTCTTCATGGGGTGATGTAGGCTCTCAAGGAGGGGAATGGGAGCTCTCTAGGAGGGATATGGGTTCTCCTAGTGGGATGAGAGTTTTCCAAGGCTGACGTGGGCTCCCCTGGAAGGATGCAAGCTTTCTTAGGGGTGACAGTGTCTCTCAAGGAAAGAAATTAATGCAGGAAACTGTACAATGGGCAACAGGGAGTAGAGCCCCCGCCACCTCCACCACCCCACCCCGTTACTGTTCCAAAGAGGGTGAGGGTACCAGAATCCAGCTCCACAGGTTGCACTTGCACCCCCACATCCCCCACACCTACCCCTTGGGTCACCCCACAGCAACACACCCCACACCTGTTGAGCCCACAGGGTTGTGTGGGGCCACAGTGGTTAGCAGAGAAACTGGATACCACCTGCCCTCTGAACGTAGGGACCAGGCTCTTCACCCCCTGTAAAAGGTTATTTCCATGCTACCTTCCTGCAGGAACCAACATAAACTACTTAAACAGCTGCAGCACTCAGGGGACAGGCCCTTTCCTAGCCAAGAGACACGCAGGGAGGGGAAAGCCCAGGGGACTTTCTAATAACTAGGAAGGGGAGCTATTAAAGTGTTTTACTGCCTCGTTAAGACAATCTAATCTCTGTGTATATCTTAAAAAAAAAAAAAGGCTTGCTGGTGTTTTTTATAGTAACAGAGGTCGGTGTCTTCTGGCACCATCTGGGATCTTGCCTGCTTTATCTGTTTTCTTACCTGATACCACACTGAACAGACCCAGAACAGTCCAAGGGCAGCAGGAGGCAGGGCGGAGCAGACCGCTTCTCGCCAGGTAGTGGCACAGAGAGACACCATAGATCTTGTTTATGACCTATGGATGCTCCGCAACCCATTGCTGCACCCACCTTTCAGCAAGAGGGACCTCAGGGGTGTTTCCTGGATGGGTGCCACCTCTCATTAAGTCAGCCCAGAGCCAGGGCAAGGGATGGCAGGAAAACTGTGAGATCTCACCAATCCCTCCACGGATTTGGGGGATACCCTGGTTTTGGGGCTATGGGAAACTTCAGCTCCTATGAGATGAAGAGTTCACGCCCAGGGAAGCCCCAGCAAAGGCTCGTCTGCAGTGATATAGAACTGCCCGACTGCCAGGCTCTAGGTTTGGAAGACAAATGGGCTGGACATTTTGTTTCCAAGCATTTTTCATTTTATTTTTTTACCTCAGCCCAGTAGAAAATGAGGAAATCCTGCCAAGCCCTGCTGGCTCCAGCATCCACCTCTCCATCTGCAAAAGCTCACAGTTCCAAAGCCAGGAGCCGAAACGGATACTGAGGCTGGGACGGCTGGATAAGCCGCTTGGGTTTGCTTTGGAAAGGCTGATGTTTGCATGAGCACCGGCTCCAGTGGTTTTACAGGGACCCACCCAGAAGCAAATCCCAACAGCCTGAAATCAGAGCTGCAGCTGCTTCCACCCAGGGCTGGGTTGAAGTTTCTGCCCTGCACCCAGACGCCTCCTGCACATCCTGAGTGGAGGAGGCAGAATAAGGCAAATGGAGCCCCCAGCGTGGCTAACAGAGCAGGAAGGGCAAAGCTGCCATCTGCTGCTGGAGACGTAATTCAGCTGCACTCAATATGCTCCATCTCTCAGCAGCACCCTCCCTCCCCAGCATACATGCTCTGGTACCCAGTTGCTTCAGGAAGTGTAGTTTTAGGTGTCACCATCCTTGCGTGAGAAGGGGCAGATATCCGGGCACATGGCCAGTGCCTTTTTCAGGACAGGGGGGCTAAACCTGCCCTGCCTGCAGAACTGCCAGCAGCTCTAGGGCATTTCAGACCCAACCCTCTCACCTTCCCCTAGAAACCCCTGTAAGCTCAGTGAAGCACTGACAGTACGGCCTGTGAAAAACACTACCGTTTATTAAGCCAGCTAGTTTTCATCGAGAATGATTTTAACAGAGCTGTAGGACTTACCCCGTCTCCTCCTGGGACCCTCAGCTGATTCATTGCATGCAGGGACAGAAGGAAAGCAGGGGACGGTCATCCCTGGGGGACATGGTGGTTCAGCAGCAGAGGCAGAGCTATGCAGGGAGCCACGAGCTGCTTACAGGTGACAGCAAGCCAAGCACAGCAGCTCCACAGCAGGCAGATGGGATGCTCACGTAAGGCAACCCAGTCACGATTTGCTTTGTCACAATTAAGGGGATACCCTTAAGTCCTGGGCAGATGCTCTTTCCAGCAATTCTGCACATTGTTCTGCTCTCCGTGTTCATCCAAGGAAGCTCTGAGGATCTGCAGGTCAAGGGAGGGTGCTTGGGAGTCTTGGCACGGAGGGTAACTTCCACCGAAGGTGCTGCTTCAGAGGTACAAAGCTGAACCTGTTGTACACCCAACCACTTTCCTAACCATGGCTAGCTCACATCTCAAGAGTCATAGCCAGGTCTTCCCGCTCTCTTCGCTTCTTATTAACATCAGATATTCTCCCTACTCCCACAGCCCTAGCAAGTAAAATGCCAGGCTGCGACCCACACAGGCGAGGGAACAACAGAACCCCAGTGAAAGCAAAACCATCACAGCACTCAGCTGGGGACAGATACACCCACAGGCTGTGAAGCCAGGACTCTCCAAGGCTTGTCCACATACATGCAACAGCCCCTCTCCTTGAAGCAAGAGACTATGAAATGCCCATGTTCTTCCCTGCATTGCCTGGTGAAGGCAGCAGTTCCTGACCAAGCTTGCACACAGCTCCAGCCGCAAGCCATGCACTACAAGCCAGAAAGGAGCAAAGGGCGTGCTGGGAGACATAGTGGGTGGACAGTAAAAGGCACAGGCAGAAGCTGAGGTTAAAAGGACAGAGATTTCTCGAGGGCAGGGTCACTGCAAATCCACCCCAGCAGAGAAGCCTCATGTTTCTGGTTGCTGGTATCGGGCAGAGACTTGGCACCATTCATCACACAGATGGAGAATCCCATGAGCCTTCCTGAGTCTGAGCCCCACAGGCTCTGCCAGGCTGCCTGTATGCTGCCACGACCAAGTTTTCTGCAGGCCCTGGTCCCAAGGTGGGGGGCAGTCCACAAACAAACTGGGAGAACTGGATCTCCATCTCTCATCCAGTGTTTTGCCTTTCTCCTCTAAACACATCTGGAAGGGAAGTCTGCACCATCATCCTTCCTCCACAGGGCACAGACTAAGTCTCCCCTGCCCAGTGGGAGCAGCTATAGTGACTTGACTTCACAGGGGCCTTTTAAATCAGGCAGGGCTTCACCTGCCAGGAAGGGGGTTTTACCATTCACAATGTGCTGCAGCCAAACCCTCAGTGCCCCTGGTCAACTCCACCCTGGATGGACACTGGCCTTGAAGACAGTGGTGGAAATGAGCACACCCAACAGGGATGCCCTGCTGATGGTCCTGCCCCGCAGCTCTCACTGAGCAGGTTGGTCCCATCGAGCTGCAGATGCATGGGAGCATCTTCTGTCTTCCCTGGATACCCAGTTTAGGGGAAGGGTTCCTGGTCTTTGCAGATGGGAAACCAAGGATTAGAGGGGAGAGGTGGAGATGGGGAGAGGTCCCAGAAGCCCCACTGTCACAGGCTTCACCACCAAGCCTTCCCCACCACCAACATCAAAGGCATCAGAGTAATTAGCCACCTGCAAGCACCACTCCAGAGCAAAGAATTAAATTTACAGGGATACACCTCATCCCACCTCCAGAAATTTGCTGCAGGGTGGGCACCCCATTCCTTAGGGCTGCACCACCAAACACAGACTGAGGCTCAGAGGAGCAGTGCAATACCACCAAGCCAGCCTGTCCCCATCCCCCAGCCACCCCAACTCTCCCAAGCAGAGATAACTGAAGCAGAGCAGGCAGATGGGAGAGCTGGTCTGGGAAGGCAAAGCCATGGGCTACAAGAACGTCACATCGTCCTGAGACTGGAGCCAGCGCCAGTGGGCATCATACTCCAGGTGCAGTTTGCTGTTGAATTTGCAGTTCTCAAAGTCAGCCTCAGCTTTCCGAGTCTTTCCACTTGAGTTCCCCTTCCCCAGCCTCTCCCCGTCCCCTGATGGCAATTTGGTGTCTTTGCCCTGTTCCAGAGAAGGTAGCTGCTGGCCCAAATACCCGTTGGCCACCTGGGGCTCCTTAGAAAACCAGTGGTCTTGTGGTAGCCCAGGTGGGGAGAGGTCCACGTGGGGCCACTCGTGCTCTGCTTTGCTCTTCTCTTGCTTTGCAAGAGCCCTCTCGGGGTCAATCCTGACCCAATCCTGCTCTGCCCTGACCAGGGCTGTGCCCGGCACAGATGTAGTGTTGATTTCGGCAGCGTTTTGGGAATACTCATCCATGTCATCGGCCAAAGTGTCCAGGTAGCTGCCGACGGAGATGCTGTCCAGTCTGTCGTTGGGGTCCTGCAGGCTGTCCCAGCTGCCCCGCCGTGAGGCCGCCTGGCTCTCCACCAGGCTGTACTGGCTGCTAGTCAGGCTGCTGCAGCGGCTGGTCAGGGTGCTCCTCTCCTCCAGCAGCCACTTCACTGCCTCGATGCCCTCGTTCAATGCCACCAGCTGCTGCAGGATCTTCACATCGACTGCTCGCAGATAAGCCTGGCAGGGAGAGAGAGAGAATACAGGGGTTTGGGGAGACCAATGTGACCCTGGTGACCGAGGGACCCAAGTACCAGCAGAGCCCAGCAGAAGTGTCACCATGGTGGCCACAGGTCTTCCAAGCTGCTTGATGAACTGCACAGCATGGGATCAAACCCTGCAGGGAACCATCCCAGCAAACCCTGTCCAAGCCCTGAGGACACAACCATCAGGGATAAACAACTTATGGCACCCAAAGGCCACCAACCCCCTTGGGAAAATAAATCCAGGGCACTTACATCACTGTCTCCCAGGGGGAGAGGAGTAAGCAAGGAACTGGAGGCACCGGGTGGTACAGATCTGAGCCTACAGCATCCCCCAAGCCCTGGGAGGCAGCTGGTAGTACAGAAGAGATCAGGCAGCAACATGCCAGGACATTGCTCAGATCCAGCTGGACCATCAGCACCTCTTGAGTCTTTTAGTGGGTCCTTCAAGCATTTGTTTTCCTCCTTCTAAAGGCTGAACCAAGACTGATGACGATATAACAGAGCTGGATTTGCAGCCTGAGACTCCCAGAATGGGGGAGGACAGGTATTGCCTGATCGCATTGTTCACACTGGCTCCTGCCCCTCCGAGCTGGGGGAAGCTCTTTGCAAAACTTTTGCTGCTGCAGAAACATCTGTTTTCCTAACGGAAAGCCCTGCATGCCAAGACATTCCTGTCTGTGTGATACTGGCCGCTGAAAGCCACTGGATTTCCCCTGCACAGGATGCAAATATTTTGCCAGGAAAGGGAATAGGGCGGTGGCAGGAGGCGAGGGATTAAAAGCCGTGGCAGGACAGGTACAGGCAGCCTGATTGCTGTGGATGCCCAGGGACTCATTCACAAATACACCTCAGCACTAGCAAGCTGTGATGGAAAACCACAGAGTCTCCTGGGATCTTTTCTAAGCACAGCGCCCAGTCCCCAGCATCCGGTGCCCTCAGAGTCACCCGCCCGCCTATGAGTGACCCGCTGGTCTCTCGGGATCCCCTGCCTCCGGTCCCACAGCAAACACAGCAACAAAAGCATCCGAGAAAGGAGCCTGGGAAAGCTTCAGCCAGGGGTTTGGCACGTGACGCCTCTCATTTCAGAGGACATGAAAAAAAAAAGGGGTAAAGATTTGTAGAGATCTGACACCGACTCCCATCCCCTCCCCACGCTCCTCAAGCTGGATTTAAATAAAAAATAGCAGTGATGTGACTGGATTGGGGCAGGAGCCAGCTCTGAAGTGCAGAAACTTCCTTTTCTAGGCAAGTTATTTCAAAAATTGCCTACAATGGACTTTTCTGCACACGCTGCTAAAGCCTCTGGCCTTGGCAGGGAGACAGTGTGGGAGGAGGAAGGCTGGGAACCCCTCGTGGGGGAGGTCCCCATTTTTCTCTGCCACAACCAACTGTGGCTGTCAGAGATGCCGGATGAGCCACTCCAAGAGCAGAGGGTGGGGAAACGCTCCCCGTTTTCCATATAATTTGCTGGGAAGAGTTGGTGATCGATTTGCTGCCAGCCTGACCTTGCAGGCCAAGAAAACCCCTCTCCAGCAAGGCAAGGTCAGTGCAGGAGGAGACACAGATCCAGCTGCTTTCTGTATTCCTCCTGATGAGGTGTTAGCTACACTGAACCAAGCCCACAGCCCTCCCAAAGCCTGTGCGGTGGTCCCCACACAATATCCACTGGCATCCAGACCCGGGGTGGCAGCAGCATCCAGAGGGGAGGAAGGCGACTGCAGCCCTGTGTGCATGGCAGGGAGTGGAGGAGACCCACCCAAACCCCCGCACTGGGACATGACACCCTGTATTGCTCTGTGCCTCAGTTTCCCCGTCTATTCCACAATACTGTCTTCCCCCACATCCAGGAACATCCCCTGCTCTTTCAAATGAGAGCAGAGCTAGAGGGATCATCATGTTCCTTCGTGTGCTCTCTAAGGGCAGGCAGGGTGAAGGGAGAGAGCATCTCCCTGGGGGGATATGGTCCTGCTATCCTACCCAGGGCACAAGAAGCCCACAGGCATCATCTTCCTTCACAACATCCAGTCCTAGGGATCACACATGCTTCGCAGACCAGGTGAGAGTAGGAATTTGCCATCTTCTCCTCCCACTGCTCACTCCTAGGCCAACTTCTCCTCTGAGCCCTGGGTTTGCTGCTCTCTGCTGGGGGCAGGGAGGGCAGATTTTGGTTCCTGTTCGTGGGAATAGGGATAGGGGAGAGCTCAGTGCTGGATTTTGAGCATCTGGGAGGCTATTCCCAGGCTGCTGACCTGGGTGTGGGGGCAGGGAGGGCAGATTCTGGTTCCTGTTCGCGGGAATAGGGATAGGGGAGAGCTAAGTGCTGGATTTTGAGCACCTGGGAGGCCATTCCCAGGCTGCTAACCTGGGTGTGGGGGCAGGGAGGGCAGATTCTGGTTCCTGTTCGTGGGAATAGGGATAGGGGAGAGCTCAATGCTGGATTTTGAGCACCCAGGCTGCTGACCTGGGTGTGAGGTGTCCCTGCTTCTTCGTCAACTGGTGAGACAAGCTGGGGCAGAGAAAGGAAAAGCTTTGCTGACTCAAGGTTCACAAAGCGTGGCCAAAGCCAGGCCTTGCAAAAACCGTCACCTAACCCTGCCTGCAACCTGGGCAGGGAAAGCGCCATGGCTGCTTCCTCCTCCTTTGAGCAACCGAGGTCCCACAGACCTTTCTCCTCTGGTCAGAGTTCGGCCTGGGAGCCAGTGCAGAGGGCGGGTGAGAAGCATTCAGCGATGCACAACACCGGAGCAGGCAAAGCGTGGGTGCAGAGGGCTCAGGCTGCTCCCCATCCTCCAGGGTGGCAGGCGGGGATGTCGGCATATTTAGCCTGTTTCCATCCAGAAATGATGCCTCGTTCCCTCCCTCGAAGGCTGCGTGCGTGGGAGCGTCCCTTCCCCCAGCCAGCACTTGAACCCATTGCCCAATCTCGCCACGTTTCGCGGAGGCGCAGGCATCGCTGGTATTTGCTCCTTCCACGAAAGGAGGGAGGCGAGAAAGCTGCCACCGGCACTCCCACAGTCCCTGGGAAAGGCCGACACCAGAGCCCAACCCTTTACCAGCCACCGGAGACGCCCCAGCAGGAAGCGAACCCCGAGAAATCTCCTGGCAATGCTTGTGCCTTGTCACCCAGGGGTGACACCCATGGGGAGGAGGGGGGCACGCAGGGCTGGACCCACCACCGTGCCCTTGGCGAAGGTCCTTGCCCTAAATCCTGATCCCCAGGACAACCTGGTCCCCACCAGAGCCTGGGGGATGCGTGGGGTGGGGGCCACAGGGATCCCAGGCAGGGATGCTGCTTGGGTTGGAGGGGCGAAGAAAGACTTTGGGGAGGGGTATGAGCTGAGTTAACTCATGCAGGAGAAGGCAGACGCAGGCAGCCCAGGCCAGAGGCAAAGTGCCCCGTGGTGGCAGATATCGGACGAGTGGGGATGCAGGCATATACAGGGAGGGGCAATGCAGGAATATAAAGGGGAGATACAGGCAGATACCAGGATAGGGGGATGCAGGCATATACAGGGAAGGGGGATGCAGGTGTATAAGGGGAGGGGTAATGCAGGCAGATACAGGGATGGGAGATGCAGGCAGGTACCAGGAGAGGGGGTGCAGGCAGATACCGGGAGGGGGGGGATGAAGGCAGATACGAGATGGGGGGGATGAAGTCAGATACTGGGAGGGGGATGAAGGCATATACAGGGAAGGGGGATGAGGGCGTATAAAGGGAGGGGGAATGCAGGCAGGTGCCAGGAAAGGGGGTGCAGGCAGATACCGGGAGGGGGGGATGAAGGCAGATACGAGATGGGGGGATGAAGGCAGATACGAGATGGGGGGATGAAGGCAGATACCGGGAGGGGGATGCAGGTATGTACAGGAGGGGGGATGCAGGCATGTAGAGGGAGTGGGGATGCAGGCAGATACCGAGAGCGGACGACGCTGACATTTAAGGCGGAGAGGGGGGGGATGAAGGTAGTTAACCTGGAAGATGCAGGCAGAGGGGGCAGGTGCTCAAGGTGCCCTGGAGGCGGCAGGCACCGGGGGCCAACTCAGGCATTTACTGGAGATACCGGGGACGGGGAGGGGGGGGGCGCAAAGCGGCTGTCAGAGCTCCGGCAGCCTCGGCACTCACCAGCTCGACGCGCAGCGCCCGCAGGCGGTCGGCGAGCGGCGTCCGGGCGCCGCGCTCCGGGGCGGGCGGCGCGGGGGCGGGTTCGGCTCGCAGCCCCCGCAGCAGCCCGGCGGGAGGCCGCCGTCCCACCTTGCAGGCCAGATCCCGCAGCTCGGCGGGCAGCGACTCCCCGCCGACCTCCATAAGGGTCGGTGGGGGCGGTGGCGAAAGCGCTGTCACCACAGGGCGCGCCACCAGGTGAGTGTGGGCGTGGTTTGTTCTGGCCACGCCCCCGCCCGGCAGGGCGGGGGCGTGGCCAGAACAAACCACGCCCCCACCGCATTCTCCACATGCCGGGGGCGTGGCTTGTTCTGGCCCCACTCTCCCACCATCGAGGTCCGCCGGGCAGCCCAGAGCGGCGGGGTGGGCGTGGCTTGAGCTAGCCCCGCCCCTCCTCGCCGTCGCGGCGGCGCCGGAAGTGGCGCGACTGGCGCTGAGGGTTTCACGGCGGCGGCTTCGGCGGCTCCGTTGAGGTGCGGGTGGAGCTGCCTTGTCCGACCCCGCCTCAGCCTCCTCCCTGCGCGGATCGTGAGTAGAGAGGCTGGTATTCTCCCTCTGGCTTTCCTCAGTCACTGAACGTCTTGCCGCTTCAATCTCCTCTCCCCTCCGTCCCCCTCGCGGCCTCCGCAGCCCCCCAGTGCCCGGGCCCCCCTTCGCCCTCCCCTCCGGGACCCCCAGAGTTCCATTGCCCTTCCCCTGAGCGCTCTAGGCTCCCGACTTCTCCTCTCCCTACCTAGGTGGATGCTGTGTGCTTCTCCCCCTCTACCTGACCCCCCTAGGGGAGGCCTGTGCCTCTGCCAGGCCCCTGGTTCTGCTGGGTCTCCTTATCCTGATCCTGTCCCTGCCTGTGGCCAGGGGGTTGGAACTGGGCAGGCTTTAAAGTCCTTTCCAACCCAAGCCAATCTGATTCTACCTCAGGCCCCATCGAGGTGTGTGGGCAGCCTGGTCTCACCTGGGCACAACTCCTCTGCCCTAGGATGCTGGAATTGGCCGTGGAGTGATGGCCCCAGCTCTGGTCCCCAGTGTCTAGGCTGGTTGCATCTTCTCCATGGCTATGGTACTGGCTGCATCCTCACTATGTCACTAGTGCTGCCTCACAGCCCTGCTGCTGTGAGTGGGGAGGGTACCTTTCCCTACCAGACACCCTGCAGTCCAGTATGGGAAGGGACAGCACCTCTGTAACCCCTGCTAGTGCAGGGCCTATCACCAGTTTGTGCCTCTTGGTGGCTTTTCTCTTCTGGGGTCTGGGAGCGTGCCCACACACTGCATCAGCCCTCGCTGAGGGGTTGGCCTGGAGCAGAGCTCCTCATTGACCCATGGGTTTGAGGGCTTCGGATTGCCCTGCTCACAGCTCTCAGCAAAACCTGAACTGCTTCTTGTAGTGTTAAAGGTGCTGACGGGTGAGGAGGCTCCATGGGGCTTCTGCTTGTGGTACATGTGTACTGTTCCTGGCCACTGCTTGTGCCAGGCCTTGTGTTTGCTGGGAAAAGGGTTTGAAGGTGCTCACCTCCCTCACCCTGCACTGATCCTGTTTGGGCAGGGAGCCCCGATGGACACAAGAGTGGAGCAGAGTGCATCCTGACCCCTGCCCCACGTGGCTGCCCCTGTGTTAGCCGCCGTGACTATGGATGAGTGGAAACCCAACCCTGCCATCAAGCCCCACAAGAAGCGGAGCTGGTACCTTGCTTGGAAGTACAAGCTGATGAACCAGCGCGCGCTGCGGAAACTGTGTCAGGTGAGTCACTCACAGGCCTGTGGTGGATTAGGGAGGATAATCTATAGGGTTTACGAGCTTATGGAGCAGCTGCCTGGGTGGAGGTGGGCCTGCTGGCAGTCCTGTGACCTAACATGCTGCAAAAGCAGAACTTGTCCCCTAAAATGCTACAGCCAGTGGCTTTGTCTGTGGAAGGGTCTGCTGTGTCTAGCAGTCTCTTTCAGGTACAAAGAACCTGTTGGGGGGCTATGGTAGGAGATACAATTATCCAGGTGTCCCTGGGAGGCTTTCAGCTTGAAACCTGACTGATTCCTCCCCTTCTAATTCCAGACCTTTACCCAGTGCAGCAGGGCTCAGTGTGCAGTGGAAAACCACCCCTGCCTAGTTTGGTTTGCAAATCAACCCTGATATAAAACACAAGAGGTTGGCAGAGAAAATAGGGCTGAGTAATACAATCTTTTACACCAGAGGTAGATGATGTCTGGGAGAGCCACATGCTTGGTCGCTTCTACTGTAAAACAGCTAATCCTTGGTGGAATCAGCATCCTGGGGGGTATCTGGGGACATAAGGACAAGAAGGGTTTGGCTCTGTGGCAGTGAGCTGCAGAAAATGGGCTGTTCCTGGGATGAGCAGAGCTCGGTGGAATTTGGCAGTTGGTTTCTGTGGAAGGGAACAGGGGAGTTTTGATATACCTGGGAGAACAAAGACTTGTGAGGGCTCTCTGGGAAAAAAGACTGCTCAGTCCTGCATCCTCTGGGGTGCTCGGGACTTTGGAAAAGGCCTGATCATTTAGGCAGGCATTGTTCATCATGCCAAGGGCAATGGGCTGCCTGTCTGCTGTCATCTCTATCTTTCATGGTACTGCTGGGGCTTAAAACACAGATGAAAACTGAGCTTAAAATAAGTAAACTAGAGCTGCAGCTGTGGAGTAGCCACATGTACAGTCACTCTGTCAGCAGCTCAGACTGAGCCAATCTTGGTAACTCAACTGCTGGTTATGCTCGGTGCTGCCTCATCTGCTCTGGGCTGTGGGGCTGATTTCCTGCCTCTCCACTACTGACCAGGGCAGAAAGTCTGGGCAAGTTGATAAGGTGGCTTTGCTGCGGCCCCCAAGTGCAGCCTGCTCCTTGCTGTAAGGCCAGGGCTCTGTTCTTGCCTAATTAAAAGCTATCCCTGCACAGATCTCAAAAGCTGCTCATAGGCTCAAGTCAGCAGCAAATCAGCAAAGCCAAAATGCTGAAGTTTTGTTTGTTTCCATGTTTTCTGCCTGTCCGTCTCTTGTCTTATTGCTGTCTTTTTATCTTCCTCAGTTACTTCTTGAACACATCTGGATGCTTGGCAGAGGTAGCGGCATCATGTAGCTTTGAGTTAATAGCCAGCCAGGTAGAGGGGAGATACCTTTTTGTGTTTCTCAGCAAGGGCAGGCCTGTGTGTAATCTCAACCCCAGACCCCAGAGAATCAAGGTTTCTAGAGCAAAAAGGTGCAGATTTTTAGAAATCAAGCTGTTCAGGGGTTGAGAGGCAAGGGAAGTGTCCCAAAACCACTTAAGACCTATTTCAGCACCCTTTTTTGGGGTGACCCAGGCTATCAGCAGTCTCCATCAACCTCTCCCTTGATTGCTGAGTCTTGGAATGCTCTGGGAGGCTGACAGTACCCTGAGCTTGTGCGGCTTGGGGAAACTGCCTGGTATGTCCATAGGAGCAGGGCTGTGGCTGCTAGGCCGAGATTTTATTCTTGTGCAAATGCTTGCAGCCACCACACGCTGCTGTCACCTTTCCATCATGTCAGCCTCTGGCCTGGACAGACGCACACTCTCCTGGGTAGAAAACTGGCTGGATGGCCGGGCCCAGAGAGTGGTGGTAAATGGTGTTTAGTCCAGCTGGAGGCCAGTGACAAGTGGTGTTCCCCAGGGCTCAGTGCTAGGTCCAGTCCTGTTCAGTGTCTTCATCAATGACCTGGATGAGGGCATTGAGGGTACCCTTAGCAAGTTTGCAGATGACACAAAGCTGTGTGCAAGTGTCGATCTGCTGGAGGGTAGGGAGGCTTTGCAAAGGGACCTAAACAGGCTGGACCGCTGGGCAGTGTCCAACGGCATGAGGTTTAACATGGCCAAATGCCAGGTCCTGCACTTGGGGCACAACAACCCTATGCAGAGCTACAGACTGGGAGAAGCCTGGCTGGAAAACTGCCAGGAGGAGAGGGACCTGGGGGTGTTGGTCGACAGCCGACTGAAGATGAGCCAGCAGTGTGCCCAGGTGGCCAAGAAGGCCAATGGCATCCTGGCTTGGATCAGAAATGGTGTGACCAGCAGGTCCAGGGAGGTGATTCTCCCTCTGTATTCAGCACTGGTGAGGCCGCTCCTTGAATATTGTGTTCAATTCTGGGCCCCTTACCACAAAAAGGATGTTGAGGCTCTGGAGCAGGTCCAGAGAAGAGCAACGAGGCTGGTGAAGGGGCTGGAGAACAGATCCTATGAGGAGCGGCTGAGAGAGCTGGGATTGTTTAGCCTAGAGAAGAGGAGGCTGAGAGGAGACCTCATTACTCTCTACAAGTACCTGAAAGGCGATTGTAGAGAGGAGGGAGCTGGCCTCTTCTCCCAAGTGACAGGGGACAGTTCGAGAGGGAATGGCCTCAAGCTCCGCCAGGGTAGATTTAGGCTGGAGATTAGGAGGAGGTTTTTCACACAGAGGGTCATTGGGCATTGGAATAGGCTGCCCAGGGAGGTGGTTGAGTCACCTTCCCTGGAGGTGTTTAAGACACGGGTGGATGAGGTCTTGAGGGACTTGGTTTAGTGTTTGATAGGAATGGTTGGACTAGAAGATCCGATGGGTCCCTTCCAACCTGGTTGTTCTGTGATTCTGTGGGCCCAGGGTTGCAACACGCCCTGGGTCAAGTGAAGGCCTCATCTTTCAAACCAGGCTGTCCTGCATCCCTAGGCAGCACTAAGACCATCCTCTTGGCTGTGGCCAGATGTGCTCTTGCGGCTTACACTGCAGACAGATCACTTCCCAACATGGGCTATTGATGGCCCAAGTGTATTGATGGGAGATCAGGAAGCAAATGCAGAGATCAATATGATCAGTGAGTGTTGCGTTTATTATAGAGCATCAGAAACTTTTATAGAAAAGGCAACAGTACACGTGACCGGTATGTAAATCTTCTCTTTAGCATTAGTTAATATCATGTGTCCACGCAAATACACTGATTGTCTGATTGGTTAGTATTTTCAACAAGAATAATTGCTAGTTAGTACAGCTTTGCATGTATGCCACGTATACACAGGTCCAAAGTTTCTCTTATCAACTTCAGGGAGTTATCCGTTCTCGTACTCCCTTAATTTCTCACGGACACCGCTCCTCAATCGTCCTTGGCCTGCTACTCCTCAGTGCATCGACTCACAGGTTGGGTTGTTCACATGGCCATTTTCCAAGAGAAAGTCCTTCAGTATTCCAACATGAGTGTGGCTTTGTCTCAGAAGAGGTCCTTCCAGCTCAGAGTTGTTTCTGCTGTACACTGGGTCCAGAAACAAGCAAAAAGACTGAAATTGGGAAACAGAAAAACAAGCTGTATTTTAATAAATGGAAATGTGATCTTTTCTCCCTCCCCTTAGTCTGAGCCATGGGAAATGATGACGCTTGCTTATGTCAGGGGTTCTCCTGAACCTTCTTGTAGCTTCTGGACCTTCTTGTAGCCCTCTGTGTCAGCATCCACGCAGGTTGCTTTGGTTTACTGCAGACAGTAAGGCTGTAGGCTGTTCTCTGCAGCCCGTGGTTTCCTGAAGTCAGATCTCAGCTTCTTGCCTTTGCCTTGCTTTAGTCACACAGCATCCCCTCTCCCTCAGAATACCCTGGATACATCTTCTGGATGCAGAGGGAGAGATGAAAGTGATGCTGCAGGAGGGGCAAAGGTTAAGGTTACTGTGGGAGCTGTAACTCTGAATTCCCAAACTGTATGTAGAGACCCTCAACCTCCACACAATATTTTAGCAGCAATACACCCACCAATCTGGAAGCAGGATCATATTGAAATATAATTCTTATGTATCAAGAGTTCAGTGTCCTTCAGCTACTGAAAACATTTCACCTGAAAACTTGGTCACTTCTATTTCTTTCTTTGCCTTTTCCCAGAAGAAAACAGGGGAAATAACAGATGCTTATCATCCCTTGCAAGATTTCTTTGGGGTGCCCTGCAGACTTTGCCAAGGAGATGGCCTGATCTCAGGGTTGTTACTTACAAGTTGGTAACACAAAGCATCCTGCGTTGCAGACAGGTGCTGTCCTCTTCCTGCTTGTGACTGTAATTGTGAACATCAAGCTGATCTTGGACACCAGGAGAGCTGCTTATGAGGAGGAAGAGGAGCCTGCGCAGGACTACGGTGAGGGGCAGCATCTTGCTTTTCTTTGAAAGCAAGAAAACTAGAGGGAGGGAAATAATTTCTTTAAGTCAGGATGAACTTGTGACCAGCTGCGGCACAAAAGACAGATCTGTACATATGGGTTAAATACAAGTGAATAGAACAGGTTGTTGCCATTCATGTGTTTTCTCAAGGCTTCAGCATGTTTGGTTGCAGAGGTCTATGTGGGGATAGGTGGGACCAGACTTGATGGTATTTTGGATTTCCCTTACCTGCTGTCCCATGTATTCTGACCCATGGCTTGCTGGGCTGGGATCCCTGATGGGTATGACCTGGAGGCTTGGCTGGGCTAGCACTGAGCAAGGACAAGCCAAAGGTACTTTGCCTGATTGAGGCTGGGCTTTTCTCCCCTGTAGATGACGAGATGCTGAATGTGGAGGTCCCTAGGCACCCTGTCAGCAACAAGAAGGTCTTGGATGTTGAGGTTTACTCCAGCCGGTCAAAGGTCTATGTGGCCGTGGATGGGACAACAGTAAGTGAGGGGAGCTGACTGTCCCCGTGTGCAGAGGGCAGGTAGAGCTGGATGGCTGAAGCCTCAAGCAGTGGGTGGCAAGAGCACTTCTGTGGCTGGCAAGGTCAGGAGTGGATCCCTCTCTTGCTTACAGGACTGTGAAGGTGGTGTTCTGCGTTGGCTTCTACTCTGGCATCTGTCACTGCCATAAGCAAAGCCAAAATGTCACAGAAGAGGCGCTTGCCTCTTGTCAGGGGTCTCTGCTGTGCTTAATGGGCAGGGAATAGGTGACCTTAGTGTATGGTTCACGTTGCTTCTCCGCTTGTAGATCCTGGAAGATGAGGCTCGGGAGCAGGGAAGAGGGATCCATGTCATCGTCTTAAATCAGGCTACGGTAAATCATCCCTGTGCACCTTTCTTTATCTGTCTTTGTATTTCCTTGCTCTTCAGTTGTTAGGTGTATGAGGCAAAGGGCAACTGAGAGAGAAGTCCCTTAGTGCCTGTTTGCCTGTAGTTCCCAGAGCACAGAATGGTCACCCAGAAGGTCCTTGCTGTGTTTATCTCAGGCTTGCCTAGCCGTCCTTGGGAAGCAGATGGGAGAGGAGTTGTGAGGTTGGGTAATGCTGTCCCATGGGCCTCAGTGCACTTCATGTCGTGGGTGAAAACCTGAGGTGTGACTTTACCTGGGGTCTGACTCCCCAGCATACCACAAAAGTGACTCATTGGGTTGCTCAGGAACTGAGACTTATGCAATTTCCATAATTCTACAATCCCTGAGGGTATAGCATTTAAGATGTGGCTGATGTTTGAATACCAACAGGGACATGTGATGGCCAAGAGGGTCTTTGACACCTATTCTCCACATGAAGATGAAGCCATGGTACTTTTCCTCAACATGGTTGCTCGAGGACGTATCCTGATCTTCACCATTAAGGTATGTTACCTTAGTGTCAAAACAAAAAGTCACCATGAGTCAGGATGTTCTAAAGCTCATCAGGATAGTTGCCTCCTGAATGTCATCAGGCATTCCCAGGGCTAAATGTTACATCACCATTGGGCTACACCTCCCTGGCCGGATCATCTCCCTTCTCCTCTTGCTTCTCATTGTTACTATAGATACTGCTGTGTGCGCAGCAAGACAGGAGAGCAAAAAACAGAGGTGTCAGAGCCTGCAACAATAAACAAGAGGTTAGGTGGAGAATGGACATGAGGAAATGGCTTCAACCTGCACGAGGAGAGGTTTAGAGTGGATATTAGAAAGACTTTCTTTTCTAAAATAGAGACACTGGAACAGGCTGCCCAGAGAAGTGGTGAAGTCTCCTTCCCTGTAGGTGTTCAAAGCACATGTACATGAGGCACATTGTGACACAGTTTAGCAGGCACAGTGGTGTGGGGCTGACGGTTGGACTGGATGATCTTAGAGATCTTTTCCAACCTTAATGATTCTATAATTCTATGGAATAACAGGATGTGGTGGGATCCTTCTGCGTCCCAGCTCCTGGCTTTGGCTGGGGCACCGTGGACTGCTGACTCTGGACTCCTGTGTGAGCAGCACTGTGTTTCTCAGGGTTGCAGATGTAGCTGTGTGAAGTGCTGCTGAACATATTCCTGCTCGAGAACAATTTGATCTCAAGGAAACAGGAGTCCATGACTCCTCTAGCCTCTCTGTAGGTCATGAAGAGGCCAATGGCAGGTTTAGTGATGCGCAGACCTCAGGAACCTGCTTTTGAACCTGTCTGGCTCAGCTGATTCAAGGGTAGGAGTGGGCCCTGTACCTCTCTGGTGTTGATGGGAGACCTTCCTTATCTGCATCAGGAGCCAGACTGCAGTTGCAGGATTGGGTTTTGTTCCAGGATGAAGGTTCATTTCACCTCAAGGACACAGCCAAGAATGTTCTGAAAAGCCTGGGGAGCCAAGTTGCACCATTCCTGAGCTGGAGAGACATGTGGACATTTGTGGGGAAGAAGGGAGGTGAGTCTAGCACAGGCTTCTTTTTTAGGGAGAAGCCAGATTAAGGCAAACCCAGCCCATTCCCACCATGCTGTATGAGCAGGGAATGAGTCACAGAGTGCAGCAACTGTTATTGGGATGAGGGATGGGGTAGAGGCAAAGCACATGCCTTCAGCAGTTCACCAGAGACCAATGGGAAAAGGTGCCAAGCTGCCACCCAGAGCTACAGCCCTTGGTCATGCCTACAACAGCAGAGATGGGCCCTTCCAGACATCCCTGACCCTGTGTCCCTGCTCCAGGAGAAGTGTACGGAGAGAAGCATGCCAAGTCACCTGCCCTCTCGACATGGGGCGATCCCGTACTGCTGAAGACAGAAGTTCATCTGACATCCGTGGAAGGTAGGAAGTATGATCCACTCTGTAGTGCCAGTTATCTTTGGGAGATGTCTGCCTGTTGCTCCTGGTGCTTTTGAATTAAAGGCATGGGTCAGCATATCCCAGAATGGATTTCAGGTTGTTTGAGATGAGGATGGTAACTTCTAAAATGGAGCCAACTTCCTTTCTTCCTGCTTCCATGACACTTCTAAGTGTACTTGTTGAGTATGGGGAGGTGGGGAGGTGGTCTGACTGTTTGTTATCTCTCCAAACCAGGCTTAGTCCAGTCTTTTCTGACTGTTGGCCTCAAATACAGGCCCATTGCTTTTGAGAGTGGTGAGGGATGACTTCTGAATAGCCCCTGTGGTTATATAAAAAAGGTGCTGGTTTTTCATAGTAACGAGGATGAGCTTCATGATGACTAAGCCCAGGGGGAATCACTCATATAGTAGTGCAGCCTGGAGTACACAAGGTGAGGCCATATGGGGATGAGCAGTCTTTCTTTCCTCCTTGGTGCCTCCAGATGCTGAGTGTCGTTGGCCCGACACAGAGCTGAATCGCCGCCGAAAGAGGTTCTGCAGCAAAGTAGAAGGTTATGGCAGCGTTTGCAGCTGCAAAGATCCCACACCAATTGAGTTCAACCCTGATCCTGTGAGTGCAGGGGCAGCGTATTCTGGGAAGGCTCTTCGGGAGGGAGGGCTAGGCTGGACCAGGTCTGTTTGCAGCTCAGATGCAAAGCCCTGTCCATAAACACCAGCAGAGTGGTGAAAACTGCTTCTGGGCCAGCTCTTAACCCCAGCAAAGGTGAGGTCATCAGGTCATGCTGAGGAAGACTAGTTCCCTTGCCGTATGTCTGCTCTGAGCTGCCAGGTTACTGTGCCTCTAGGGACATCAGTGCAAGGAGCAAACCCCCTACATTTGGAGATGAAACAGCTGTCATGGCTTTGGGCTGAGCTTGGCACAGTGCTGAAGGGTTTGGACAAAGGTCTCCAAGTGGGTGCAGGTTGGCATTTGAGAGTTGGGTCTGATGTGGCGTGAAGGTGGGAAGCTGGCAGGGTCCCCAGCACCAGTGAGTGGAGCCCTGGCTGGTGGATGTGGTGCTGAGCCCAGGGGTAGGACTATGCAACTCTGCTGTTTAGCAGGCAGAGTGATCCCTACCCCTTGGATCATGCTTTCAGTGGTGTAGAATTGTTTAAGTTGCCATAACTGCTTCCAGCTCCACTCACACACGTTTTTCTCTTTCAGCTCAAAGACAATAAAGTGTTTGATGTGCCTGTAGCTGTTATTGCAGGGAATCGCCCCAACTACCTGTACAGGTGAGCACTGCCAGGGGCTACAGCATCTCTGCTCTGTGCCACGAAACCAGGCATGGTGCAGGCCTTCCCCTCCATCCTGCTGGCAGGGTCCAGCCTCCTCCTGGGGCTGCATGAGCACCATGGGCAGACCTGCTTGGACAGTTCTCAGGGTCCTTGGCCTTGGGACAGGGAAGAGCTATGGGATATTCTTGTTCCCTCATCATCCATACTTTACCCTGAGGAATCCATACCCCCCTGCTGAATTTCCTGACCCCCTGGGGCTGTGCTGTGCTCAGGCCCCTTGGTCTCTCCCCAGGATGCTGCGCTCCTTGCTGTCGGCTCAAGGTGTCAATCCACAGATGATCACAGTCTTCATCGATGGGTACTACGAGGTAAGAGTGTTCCCAGAGGTCCCTGCAGGCAGGTCCTTGGTCCGCCAGCTGAGAGTATGTGGTGCTGGCCCACTCCTTGGGCCTTCTTGCTGTGGGTCACGCTGCTCCCTCCACAAAGTCATTCAGCTTTAGACATCCATGGGTGTGGGTAAAGCTGCCTTGGCCTTTACCAAAGCCCAGGGTTATTCTTAAATCAGAAAGGGGTTGTTGTGCGGAAATGAGGTAGTCATGCTGGACTCTTCCCTGTTCTTATTTCTCACTGCATAAGTGTTGCCAGTTCTTTGAGCAGGTGTGAGTGTAACACTGCCTGTGCAGCTCCCACGCATGAAGCAGAACAAACCAGTCCAGCCATGCCTGTCCAGCCCTACTCTCAGTAAGAGGTGAAGAGCCCCCAAATGTTCTGGTTTCACAAGGGTTATGAAAGCTGAGACCACTGCAAGCCCTGGCTCTCGGGCAGCAGTACCTGCTCTGGGACAAGCATGTGGGATCTTAGTAGTTCTCAAGAGCTTGCTAGCCCTCATCTCTGCAGCAGCTCGCAAGGTTCTGTCTGGTTACCTTGTGATGGAGACAGGGAAGGGAACAGGCTTCTTCCCTTGTAGGTTTCTCTGACTGCTGCCAGGCTGTGGGACTGGGGCAGCCAGTTTGTTTATTCAGGCTCTCACTAGAGCACATTAGAGTGGTTAAAGATAGCAGCATCCATTGCCATGGCAACTTGGCCAACATCCCTCAGCTGTGAGGGGGCAGCCTGGATGCTCATTTGTCCTGGTAGATACCAGGAAAAGGCAGAATTGTTGGTGCAATGAGAGCCCCCCCTTGGGGGGATGGATGTGCTTGGTCAGAGAGGTCCCTTCCTTGGCAACTGTGAGAGAAAGTGAGATTGATTATGGTCTTGATGTTTAGCAGCTTGTAGGTGTTCCTGGCTATACTTCTTTTCTTTCGGCACTATCAATGGGGAACTGGGAATTTAGTGCCTCTCAAATTGTCTTGGAAATGTTGGGTCTGCAAACTGGCAGGGATAACAGAAAATTATCATGATACTTAAGGGCTGAGGGTCCAAGAGGGTTTGGTGGGTTCCCTCTTGCAGGGTCTATAGCACAGCATCATTTTAAACCTCACTTGCCACACGAGGACAGCCACTTACAGGCATCCCACAGGCATATTTTTGTTGTCTCAGGGAGTTGACAGTGGCAGAGGGTGGGGAGAATGTATCCTTACCATGTTCTGGTAAGCTTTGTACCTTTCCATTGCAGGAGCCAATGGATGTCGTGGAGCTGTTTGGCCTCTCAGGAATCCAGCACACTCCCATCAGTATTAAAAATGCTAGAGTTTCCCAGGTGAGAGGCATTCCCCAAATCCTGGAGGAGCTCTTTCCTTGAACTTGGAATAGCTTTTGAGGGAGGCTGGGCTTAGCCTCACGTCTGTGTCAGGTCAATACTAACACAGGTAACAATCCATCTTTTCTTGTAGCACTACAAAGCCAGTCTGACTGCAACCTTCAACCTGTTCCCGGTGAGTGAGATGACCTCTGCCTGCACCCTCTCTCACTTTTTGCCCATGGCAGACACAGGGTGTCCCTGGGAAACTGGCATCTGTGACCTCCATCTCACAGGAGCTGGAAATACCCCTCTGGGGCAGCGAACAGCACAGGCAGGAACGCTGTTCGGTGTCTCTGCTCTGTCCTATTCCTCTCTATCCTTCTGACATTCTCCTTGCCCTACAGGATGCTAAATTTGCTGTGGTTCTGGAGGAAGACCTTGACATTTCTGTGGACTTCTTCAGGTAAAGCTGTGGGTCCTTCTTTGGGTGGGGCATTTCTTAGAAGCTGTCTGGCTGCTGAGGAGAGGCCAGATCCTGCAGTGCTGTAGCTCACCTATCTGAGACTGAGCAGTTCCCAGGCAACAGTGCTAATTGAGCTCTACTTGTGGGAAGTCTCAAGTCCTCTGTCCTGGCATTCCATGCAGGGTGACTTCAGGGTTTGGAATCTCTTCCTGGTTTGATTTTTTGAGTTGCTGGTCCATTCTGTACACACACAGTTGTCTGCCCCATAGCAAGAGGACTGGGACAGTGTCTAACAGGGCTTCTGTTTCTTCTTAAGAAGGAAAGACTGATGGATAATCTTGTCCCCTCCTCATGGCAAGATGCAGCTTAGATTGTTTGGGTGCTTCTCCCTTGATCTCACACCAGCATCAGCTATCTCACCCCAAGAGATGGCTTAAATAGTTGCAGCAGTTGGGGGTGGCTTGTCCCTTGGTGGAGAATTTGCCACAGTTTGCATGAGGGAAGGGTGTTTGAGAAGGAACTGAGCAACTCTTTCCTCAGCTTTCTGAGCCAGTCGATACACCTTCTGGAGGAGGACGAGAGCCTGTACTGCATCTCTGCTTGGAATGACCAGGTGGGTCAGGGAAAGTTGGTGGAGAAGGGACACTTCTGCCCCGTGTTTTTCCCCTGAGGTCCAAGTTCTGTCTTGAAAGCAGTGTGTCCCCCTCACTGTCATCCTAAGGGATCACCATCTCCTCAGCTCAGGACTGTTCAGAAGTACCTCTGCAAATCACTATCTTATCCCTGCCATGTGCTTTCTATATCTGTCTCTTCCCCATACTGAGAGCCTTAAAGCAGCAAGATGACTCCTTTTTTTGTGGGGTAGGGGTGCATGAAGGGTGCTGAAAGCTCCTTATAATGTCACAGGGCTATGAGCACACAGCTGAGGACCCCTCACTGCTGTACCGTGTGGAGACAATGCCAGGCCTGGGCTGGGTACTCCGGAAGAGCCTGTACAAGGATGAGCTGGAGCCAAAGTGGCCAACCCCTGAGAAGGTGAGTACTCTAGGGGTACCTGGTCTTCTGCACTCCCACCTCTGCCCTTCAGCAGTCACCAGTCATCACCCAGTGCCTATCGGTACAGCTCTTGGAGGAGCACTGTCTCTCTCTGAGCTTCTGCTGAGAAGGATATCCAAGCAGAATGGATTTGGGACAGATACTAACTTCAGCACCACATAACCAGCCACAGAGGTGGCTGGAACAGCCCAGGCAGGCTGGGGCCTAAGGGCCTAGAGCTGATATGGGCAGCCAGAAAGGTCTCTGCATGGCCACACCACCAAATTATATCACCAAACAGTGTGAGATGCAATTTTCAATCTCTAGCTCTGGGACTGGGACATGTGGATGCGGATGCCTGAGCAGCGGAAAGGCCGGGAGTGCATCATCCCTGACATCTCGCGCTCCTACCACTTCGGCATTGTGGGGCTCAACATGAATGGCTACTTCCATGTGAGTGATCTCCCACAGCCCCCAAGCCCCACCCTGGTGGTGAGATCAGACTCTGCTGCCTTTGCAGTAGGAGGGATGCTTGAGGTGACTTCCAAGTACTCACGACTTCTGACTGAACCTAATTTTCCTCCCTCTCCTCCCTCCTCCTCCCAGGAAGCCTATTTCAAGAAGCACAAGTTCAACACAGTTCCAAATGTCCAGCTTAAAAATGTGGAGAGGTGAGTGCTGGTCAGAATGAGATCTGGACAAAACAGTTGCTTGACTCGCCCCTTGTTTCCTTTTGCTGGGGATGTCTCCCTTCCTTCTGGAACAGCCATAACCTCCAGCCCTAACACATTGGTCTCCACTAGGGAATCCTTGCAGTGTTTTTCTGAGGTTGGGTTTATCTACCTTGTGCTCGTGGCGGACATGTTGAAGGGTCACGTTTTTGCTGCCACATCCTCCAGGATGCATGGCAGTCCCTGCTTTCCATTCATTGGCTCCAACCTGCATTTTATTGTTACACTGGGGCAGTCTTAAATTTGGATCATCTTAGGATGTTTTCTGCTGATCAAACCACCTGACTCTACCCCGGTCTCTGTGCTCTCTAACAGCTTGAGGAAGGATGCGTACGAGACTGAAATTCATCGGCTCCTGGGGTAAGTGCCTGCAGGAAGATTGGGAGGCTGTGGGGCACACTGGATGAACCAACCAGGACAGAAGAAAGGGGAGAGGTGGCCCCAGCCACCGCTTGCCTGTCAGAAGTACTCTGCAGTGGCAACAGCGAGGAGGTGTGGTCGCCTATCAATACCTGTTTGGTTTCTGCAGCGAGGCTGAAATCTTGGACCACAGCAAGAATCCGTGTGAAGACTCCTTTGTGCCTGACACTGAGGGCAAGGTCTATGTCATGTTCATCAGGATGGAGCAGGAAGCAGATTTCACCACCTGGACTCAGCTTGCAAAGGTGAGGCCCCTGACATGGTCTGTCCTCACCCCTGCACTGTTCTCTGCATCGCTGGGAAACATCTGGCTGTTATTCTTGGGTTTGCTTATCGCATGGACACAGCTCAGCAAATTGATTATTCCTGTCCTTGGGTGATGATAAATTTCTTGGCGTTTACAGAAGACACTGGGTCATCCAGGGCAGATGCTTGGCTCAGTAGAGAAAATGAGTTTTGTGTGTACCTGTGTGGGAGCCCAGGGTCTGAGCTTGTCTAGTCTGGTGGTTTCCATCACTTGCCTGGAGGTGATCATCAAACCCCTGTACTGAGACAGGGAAGGGAGTGGGTTCCCACTCTCCTCTCACTCATGCTGCCCTGCACCACCCCAGCCAAAGGGTGCCGCCCTGGAGAGGGCAGGACTGGTAGCTTTTACCTTGCTAGGAGATGCCTGGCCCTGATGTTTCTCACCAGGTTCTGATGCCCCTTCCTTCCTCCCCACCATCCTAGTGCCTCCACATCTGGGACCTGGATGTCCGTGGGAATCACAAGGGGTTGTGGCGGCTGTTCCGCAAGAAGAACCACTTCCTGGTGGTGGGAGTCCCTGCCTCCCCCTACTCGTGAGTATATGGGGGGCACAGCAACCTGGGTAACCCCACCCCCACCACACCCTCCCCACCCCGCCCCTGTCTTTGTGGCACTGCCCCCTTATGTCATCTTCTGTCCCAGTCTAATCCTGGGGCGAACCATACCCTCTTCTTCATTAGTGTGGTGGGAGAAGGGGACAGAACCTGGAGGATGCCCCAGGGGGAAGGCGATCATGCCAGGGAGACCAGGCAGGGCTGCTGGGAGTTGGGATCCTGAGGGGGGAAACCACCAGCCCTGCCTGCTCCCATCCCGACTCCTCCTCTGCAGGTATAAGAAGCCCTCATCGGTGATACCAATCTACATGGAGCCCCCTGCCAAGGAGGAGGGGGCGGCAGCAGTGGTGCCAGCAGTTGCTGCAGCAGAGCAGACGTGAGACAAGTAGTTGGGAAGCGCAGGGGACTGGGGAAAGACACAGACCACTCTGTGGTGCAGCAAGAGTGTTGGCAGTAGCTCGGAGGCCAGTGACTGGATGTGGACTGTCATTTCAGGCTGAAAACTGAGATCTTGGGCTCCCTCCAGCCCCCTGTTGTTGGTCTCCCTGGCGCGGGACAGGGTCCTTCCCTGTACATAGGCCACCCTGTGTCCCAGGAACTTTTTTTTTAACACAGACTCTACTAACACTGCTCCTTTGCTCCCTGGCTGGGCAAGGCTGGAGGAAGGAGATGCTCAACTAGGGGCTAGAGGGGACTTCAAGAAACACCTCTGCTTCACTTTTTGGCCCCCAAGTCCTGAGAGGGCAGCACGCTCACGTGCATCTGACCAGCTGGGTGTTATTTATTAACTTTTACCTGGCTGGCTTCGTGCCCAGTGGTGAATGTGGTGGTGAAGAGGGCATCTTCCAGCATCTCTTCTATCTCCTGCATGATGGATGCGCCTTGAAGACTGTATGCTGGGTTGGACGTCTCCCTGCACGCTGGCTTCACATCTTGGGCTGCAGCAATTGGTGCAACACAGCTCACAGGCAACAGGGAATGCTGAAGAGGAGCTGAATGTGCTGTGGACACGTAGGGGACGCCCCAGGCCCAGCATGAGGGCAGTCAGATGCCCCTTTCCTTTCTCTGCAGTTCTGGGAGCTGGAGAAGCCTCTAGATGGAAGCAGACCAGACTGCGTGCTGTGGCTCAAACCATCCTCACCCACTTTCTCTGTGGGGAACAGCCCTACCCCCTGAGTCGTGGGAGAGGGGGTGAAAGTGCCTTGCAGAGTGAGATGGGAGCAGCCTGAGAGCATCTCCCTTGGTTGCAGGGGCAGGAGGGACCAGGGCCCTCTGGAGTGAGAGCTGCTGTGCTCTGGCGTGGTCCTTGCCTGTGGTACTGTACCCTGTCTCCCTCCTCCCTTGCCAGCTCCCCTCCAGCTTTAGCTAGAGGCAGAGGGAGTTTCTTCTCCTGAATCCCCACCCTTACTGTGGTACATTTCTAGCAGGGAAGCTGTGAGCTGAGCCAGGATGGGCAGCTTGGCTCTCCTGCTGTGGTACATCCCTCACACAGAGGGAGATGGAAGGGGTCCCTATCCACACTCCCATGCCTTAGGAAGGACCCCAGAGCCTCCTCCCACCTCCAGCAACATGGTACTAATGTCGTGTCCCTCCTGCACTGGTCCCCTTGCTCATACACCTCCCTATTTCATCCATGCAGCAGGAGATCTGTCCTCTGCCCAGGTCCCCAAGCCTTGGGCAGGGATGCTATACTCTGGCTTGCCCCTGGGAGGAGGATTTGCTGCTCAGCCCTTTCCCTGTGGTTGCAGAGACTATTCTTTATTTTCTCACTGTGAATGGAGCATTGGGGTCTACACTACACTAACTTATTTATTTATTGCTGTGGGAAGGGGGGGAAGCATAGCAGGAAAGCAGCCTGTAGAGCTGGCAGCACCCAGCCTGTGTCGAAGCAGTTGTGGGAGGTTGTTGTCTTTTCCCCTGGCTCCACCCTCTGTTCCCCTCCTTCCTCCCTTGCCCAGCATACGAATAGTTGCAAACCTGGGAAATCTCCCTTTCTGTGGCCGCAGTGATCCCAGCGTGGCCACAGCACGGGTCTCGTGTGACCATAGGACTCTACCTCTGCAGTCTGGGGCGTACCTGTCGCAGCAGTAGGGAGGTGGATGCAGGAGGGAAGTAAGAGGGGGCAGGGTGGCACCCTTGAGACTGTAGTCCCAGACTTGGGTTCAACTCTGCCCTCTCTTGCCACCCCCAGCGCTGCCCTGCACTGGGGTTCTGCTCAGGCAGCCTCTCTGTGCTGGTCCTTGACCATAAAGCAGGTCCTTTCAGCACAATGGGAAAGGGATCTTGGCTTCTTCCTGGGGAAAGCAGCTCCATCCCCGTGCCGTACTTTGGTAAAACTTCCACGGCTCTCCGCC
Source organism: Coccyzus lansbergi (assembly GCA_033558105.1). NCBI lineage: Eukaryota > Metazoa > Chordata > Aves > Cuculiformes > Coccyzidae > Coccyzus > Coccyzus lansbergi. The sequence continues at coordinate 148,282 of JAUMJK010000662.1, forward strand.
ATGATGCCATTTCCTTGGCATCTCTGTTCCCAAGGCCCCGTTTCCCTTCTCCCTAAAACTAAATGCACCTGTTTTCCCTTCTTCCCTGGCAAGGCTCTGGCTTGGCTTCTTCCTAGCTCCTCCTGGGGCTGGGGAAGGTGGTCCTGTGGATAGGGAATGGCTAAATGTGAGTTCCTCTCTGCTGCTTGCCGCGCAGCAACCAGAGAGCAGTGGCTCCCTGCTCTCCACGACAGCAGGATTTGACCCCCTCTCTACCCACTGCACTGGGCCTGCTGAGTGATGTTCTCCATCCCTCAGTGTTCCTCCAGCAAGGCTCTGCTGTGGTGACCGTGGGAGGGCTGGGTCCATGGGCATCTCCGGGGCTTGCTGCTTTCTGAATTGAATTATTTTTTCAAGAGTAAACATTGCAAAGCTGTTGAGCCTCATGTGTTTCATAGGTGGCCTTGTGTGTGTCCTCTGCTCCAGCCACATGCCTAGAAAGGACAGACCCCTGTTCTCTGGTGTCTCACTGTGCCCTGTGCATGGCAGGGCTGCTATGGGCCCCTGTTCTGCAGCCGCTGTGCCAGCAGAGGTCCTCAATGCCATGTGGTGCCCAAGTGGCTGGCATGGGTTTATGATCTGTTTTATCCTCAAGCTTTTATTACTCTTATCTTCAGTTCAGCAACTGAGAGAACTCTGACCAACTGCCTAGGGCCTCTTGGTTGGCATAACCAGCCCTTGTGCCTCCCCTGCCACCTCTGGCCAGTGTTTCTACAGAGAAACACTCACAGCCTGGGTCTGTTTGCTCCCTGGCTCCTGGCTTGGTGGGAGATCAGCATGGTGAAGTCAGCAACCTACCCTCGTGCTTGAACCCTTCCATCCAGCAGCAAGCACTGTGGAACTGAGCTGCATTTCTGGCCTCTCTGTTGGATTTGGGTTTCTTTCCTTGGAGGGAAATGGGTTCTTGGAATAGCAACCCCCTGCCCAAGATCTCTGCAGAAGGAAGGGGCATCATAGCTGGAGGGGACAAGGCCCCTGCCATCAACCAGCCACAGCTGGAACTGACACCTGGCATTTCATGTCATAGAATCATAGAATCACCAGGTTGGAAGAGACCCACCAGATCATTGAGTCCAACCATTCCTATCAAACACTAAATCATGTCCCTCAGCACCTCGTCCACTCGTGTCTTAAACACCTCCAGGGAAGGTGACTCAACCACCTCCCTGGGCAGCCTGTTCCAATGCCCAATGACCCTTTGTATGAAAAACTTCCTCCTGATGTCCAGCCTAAATCTCCCCTGGTGGAGCTTGAGGCCATTCCCTCTTGTCCTGTCCCCTGTCACTTGGGAGAAGAGCCCAGCTCCCTCCTCTCTACAACCTCCTATCAGGTAGTTGTAGAGAGAAATGAGGTCTCCTCTCAGCCTCCTCTTCTCCAGACTAAACACCCCCAACTCTCTCAGCCGCTCCTCACAGGGCCTGTTCTCCAGCCCCTTCACCAACTTTGTTGCTGTTCTCTGGACTCGCTCCAGAGCCTCAACATCCTTCTTGTGGTGAGGGGCCCAGAACTGAACACAGGACTCTTCCTCCCTTTCCTCTTTCTTCCTCTCTTCCCTCCTTCTTCCTTCCTGCCTTCCTCCTTCCTTCCTCCTTCCTGCCTTCCTCCTTTTCTTCCTCCTTCCCCCCTTCCTCCTTTTCTTCCCCCTTCATGCCACACCAGGGCCAGATCCACCCCCAGCCTGGCTCCTGCCTCGTTCAGCCCCTGAGTTATTATTGCCACGGAAGGCAAAGCAAAAGCACCTTCTTCAGCACAGCAGCCTTCGTTCTTCCCTGCAGGGTGGGTGCAAAGCCAAGCAAGGAGCGAGCTCAGTCCTGCTATGAGTAAAATAGTCACAGAGCCTCTGGGTCAGCCCTGTTTGGGTGACTTCAAGGAAGCCCAAGGGATTTCTCTGGATTTCTGCCCCCATGGGGTAGGGAGGGCTGGGATTGCGCCTGTTCCTGGGCAGAAACCACAGGACTTGCACCACGGGAGAGCATTGGCCACCAGCACAGACTGCCTGCAACCTCCATCCCATCCCAGCTGCTTTCTCCTCCCCTGCCAGCTCCCTGCAGCTAGGCTGGGCTTCTTCCTAGGTGGCTGGCACCCCTTCCCTGGGACCAGGCACAGAGGCTTTTCCCCCGCTGCAAGGGCTTTACTTGGTGGTGCTCGAGCAGGCTCTCACTAAAACCAGGTTAACCCCCTGTGCCAGGTTACTGTAAAGCTGTGGCTCATCATCCTGGGTGATGGTGATGCCAAGGTTTGTTGCCTGGAAGAGCTCAGTTCTCGGAAGCTGGTTAGAGGAGCCTAGTTGTTCCCCATCATTCCCTTCCTTGGGGTCCTGCTCACTTCCCAGCTCAGCCGGCAGATGCTGGAGCATCCCTGGATGTCTGGGAGCTGGCCAGGTGACTGACCTCTCCCTGGGAAGCTCAACTCCCACAGCTCAGCCCCTCGTACCACCAGCTTGTCGTACTGCCCACGTTGCCAGTTCCCAGGTCTCACCCGGCCCTAGGCAGCTGCCCACAGCCTGGCCTCCCTGGCTTTGTGCAGCCACACAAAGGAGAACCTGTCCGGGCTGCTTTGCATCCCAGGAGCTGGCTGATAATTAAACAAAAGCAAAATAGCCTTGGCATGAAACTTGACCTTTCCAGAGCTTTGGGGGAGGGGAATTTTGCATCATTTCTGGTGGTGGTTATTTTTATGCATTATGCTTGTTTAGCAGGGATCTCTGTGCCAAGGGAGCGGGAGTTGCCATGCTCAGATGATGGGCTGGGATGTGGGAGACAAGGTCTAGGCTGCCCCTTCCCATGGTACGTTTGTCCCTTGGTGCCCCACAGATGGAGGGAAGCACCCTCCAGGTGGCATTCTCCAGATAACAGACACGGTCCTCTTGGATGGAGGTGTCTCGGCACTGGAGGGATGCCAGTGCCTAGGGCATGCTGGTGTGTCGGAGGGAGGCAATGATGCTGCTCCCAAGCCACCCGCATCCCGACTCGGGGAGCTGATCTCCCATTTTCAGCACCTTCTGCTTTATAAAGAGCCCTGCAACACCAAGAGGTTTCCAGCTCACTCCCAGAAACGTGCTTCACCTCTTGGCCCCAGCTGCAGAGATCCCTTCCCTGTGCCCAGCCCAGCCCCAGGCCCTGCTGCCACCTCCTGTGCCCACACCCAACGAAACCCAGCAGTGAATTAATCTTCAACTGGGTACCCTAGATTGTTGTCGCGATGGTTATTGCGCTGTGTCCTGCCCAGTGCGGTGTTAATGATTAACATCCCAGGTGCACTGTCAGCTCCTGCCTGCTGCCTTTTGAATAGCCCTTCCACCACCTTCGCTGGTAGCCCAGCAAATAACGTGGGCACGGACCCACCCAGAAAGCACCCTTAGGTGGGCACACAGGAAGATTTATCTCTGGGGGAGAGGAGGAGGAGAAGGGGAGCCAGGGAGGAAGGCTGTGCCCGGAAAGGGTGCGTTGCCTCTTTTCTTTCCCCGGGTCCAGCCTGTGTCCTTCAAGGATGTCCTTTCCTCCCTGATCCGGGTATATCCTGGCCAGGCTGTTACGGAAGGCGGGGGAAATCCCCCGCAGCGGGCACTCCTTGGGCAGCTGGTGCCAGATAACTTTGCTTTTACTTCCCATTCCCTTTATCAGCACAAGCCCGAAGAGCCATGATTCCTCCTCCCTCTGACGAGGACCCCTTGCCTCACCAAAGTTAATTCACAGGAGGGATGGGTAGCTCATGTCCTAACGTTCTGAGCACTGCCCACCCCCTGCCCGCACACTCCCCTCTGCCAGGAAGGGGTTTGCACACTGTGCCCTGGAACAGATGGTGGCAAACACACCCTGCAAATCTCCTGGGACTTTGACCCATGCCCGGCACCCACTGCAAAGAGGAAACACATAAACCAGCACCCCAAGGAGCTGCTGGCAGGTGAAATGCAGGTATCTGACTTCCCCGTATGGCCAGGGGCTCCAGGCCCTCGTGTTCCCCACTCTGTGCCTGCAGGGATGCTAAACACACCATTCCGTGGGAGGCTGATGGATCCTCCCCACCCAGCCCTGGTTCCTTCCTTATTGCCTCCAAGGGAGCGGTAGCTCAGCCTTCAGCCACTCTGATTCCCAGGCAGGGGGGAAATTCCCCACGTGGGCTCTGACACTGGCTGTTTCCCACAGGGAGATAGATGGTCCAGGACTGCTGCAGGGCAGAGAATATGGTGGCATCTGGCTGGTCCTCATCAAAGGGGGACCTGTGGGACCACAGGAGACGGGATGAGGCTGGAGATGCCACGCTGTCCACAGAAATAGGCATGGATCTGTGCACTCCCCTGTTGCCCTGCACAAAGCCAACTCCAGAGCACAGGGGCTGGCACCTGTTTGCTGAGCCTGGCCCTGACGGTGACCTCAGTTCTGCTGCCAAGCATCTACCCACATGACCGGATCTCTTCCCGTGCCATCCGCATCACATCCTGAGCTGCGAGAGGAGCAAACCTGACCCAGGAGAAAAGCAAAGCCACGCTGCCATTCGCTTCCACTGGCTCTGCTCATCCTGGAGGGTTTCATAGAATCATAGAATCACTAGGTTGGAAGAGACCCATTGGATCATCAAGTCCAACCATTCCTATCAAACACTAACCCATGTCCCTCAGCACCTCATCCACCCATCCCTTAAACACCTCCAGGGAAGGTGAATCAATCCCCTCCCTGGGCAGCCTCTGACACTGCCCAATGACCCTTTCTGTGAAAAACTTTTTCCTAATGTCCAGCCTAAATCTCCCCTGGTGGAGCTTGAGGCCATTCCCTCTCGTCCTGTCCCCTGTCACTTGGGAGAAGAGCCCAGCTCCCTCCTCTCCACAACCTCCCTTCAGGGAGTTGCAGAGAGCAATGAGGTCTCCCCTCAGCCTCCTCTTCTCCAGAATAAACAGTCCCAGCTCTCTCAGCGTCTCCTCATAGGATCTGCTCTCCAGCCCTTTCACCAGCTTCATTGTTCTTCTCTGGACTCGCTCCAGAGCCTCAACATCCTTCTTGTGGTGAGGGGCCCAAAACTGAACACAGCATTCGAGGAGCAGTCTCAAAAGTGCTAAGTGCAGAGGGAGAAGAACCTCCCTGGCCCTGCTGCTCACACCATTTCTGATCTAAGCCAAGATGCCATTGGCCTTCTTGGCCACCTGGGCACACTGCTGGCTCATGTTCAGTCGCTGTCAACCAACGCCCCCAGGTCTTTCTCCTCCAGGCACTTTCCAGCCAGACACCCATGGTCAGAGAGCACCACGGGGCGTGTGGCTGGAGGGAACAGTGACCAGGCCTGGCCTGCAGTCCCTGCCAGAGAGACTTCAGCCTCCTGCTCTTCCCCACCCTGTGTTATGACTGGAAAAGCAGCCCCCACGCCAGTACACACGCCCTGTTTCGGGCACCTCCAGCCCAAGGACTCCTTCCCGGGGGCAATAAGGAAGTTTTCGTTTGCTGCTACGTGGCCTCGGGTCTTTTCATCCTCACACTTTGATTGAACACCTGTCAGCTTTTGAGGTGCAGCCAGTCAGGGGGAGCCAGGCCAGTGCAAGGGGCACAAAGTGTAGAGATGCCTGGTGGTGCCCACACAGGTTGGTGGGGATGGGGGTGTGGGGGCCTGGCTGGGATGGAGTCTCCTTCAGGAAGCCCAGAAGCGCCTGGGTGGTGGGAAGCAGAGAGCAAGAGCCCAATGGGAGCACCGACCTGGCTTCCACCCTGCTGCTTCCACCCTTCTACTGCCAGGGGAGCCGAGATTTGGGAAAGGCAACTCAGAGGAATCGCATCCGGGAAGAGAAACTGGTCCTTCGAGTTTCCCCAGCAGGTGGACGGCAGCGAGAAACCAAGCCAGTGGTTGCAGAGTTATTGCCAAAACAGGGCACCACAGAAACTGCCTGCCCTGTCCCAAAGAAACTCTGCAGCAGGGAAGAGGCACAAAACCCAGTGCCTCTGGGTCACCAACCCCTAACCCTGCTCCACTCTGTGGGGATGGTGGCAAAGGGACCCAGCTTTGAAAGACAGACTCAAAAAGAGTGAGCTCAGTGCCAACCGCTTGGTGCTGGTTGGCTCCAAGATGGCTCCTGGGAACCACAACACCTCCAGGAAGGGGTTTGGGAGGCAATGGGATCCAGGCAGCTCTCACGTGCCCAGAGAGGGGGAAAAAAAGAGAAATAAAAGCCTTGACGTCGCTAATGAGGTCACATGTTTATGGTGGAACTGGGACCTTCACCAGTCCAGCGAAGAGGAGGAAGAGGAGGTTGCGTTCTGGCCGCCTCACCCCAGGCCTCGCCACGGGGCAGGGCCAGATCCCGTGTCCCCACGGCTGAGTCACCCCAGGGTGGGGAAGCAGGTCCCTGCACCCATTGCCACCCTGCTGCTCCTGCCAGAGTGCTGAAAGCCACCAGGGCTGTGTGGTGCAGCCCTGTGCCTGGGGCAGGACCCGATAAGGGGCTGCCATGGCAGGCACGGAGCAAGGCGGTGCACGGGGAGGCTGTTTGCACACTGGCCTCCTGCCTCGCAGCTGATCTCCCTGCCCTTCACCACCACCTCCCTCCAGCTCTGACCCACACCCAGGGAAGTAGGGAGCCTCGTGTCAAAAATAGGGTGAAGCAGCGCTCAATACCACCCACCCCCGAAACTACCCTCCTTGGCCTCCCTTTTGAAATGGGGAAACTGAGGCAAGGTGAGTGGTATGGTTGGGCTTGAGGATCTCAAAGATCTTTTTCAACCTAGTGATTCTATAATTCTCCAGGTGGGTTAACCAGCTGGCACTGAAGCCAGGGAGGGGGCAATGCTGGGGAAAGGAGGTTGCTTGAACCCTCACAGCCTGTTCATGATCCCCCACCCTCCCGACACGTTGAAGGTGCATCACATGGGTGGTGGGGGATGGACGCGCTTGGATATGGGGCTGGCAGGACACCTTTTCCCTCACCACCCCATCTGGGTTTCCCAGAGCTGATGGGGACACCAGCACACCCACCCCAGAGCCAGCCCTGCCTTTCAAAGCAAGCTGTTCCTTGGTCCATGAACCAAGCGTTTCTGAGCAAGCAGCAGGTGGCACAGAGGGCAGAGAGCAGGTTTGCAAGGCTAATGGCACATCCTGCTCCCTTGCTGTTGTGCAAACACCAAACTGCTTGTTTCCAAGCACCTGAACAGGTGAGGAGCTGCAGCGGAGGGAGGGCAGGCAGGGCTGCGCTGCCTGCATGGGGATTGTGGGGCAAGGCAGCCCCTCACCTGTTTATTGAGGGCAGCGCCCAGACTGACTCCAGAAAATAATTTGTATCCAAGATGAAAAATTTATTTGGTTTTTTCTTTACAGCATCGAGAGGGGCTCAGCCATGAAATGACAAGGGGTGCAGGGCAGCCCCGGCCACCCCAGGGCCAGGGACGAACAGGGCTGTCTTCATGCAGGGCAGTGACCAGCCAGCGCCTCTTTTAGGGGACAACAGGGTGACAGGAGCACAGCTGGCTGAAAGGGGGGAGTGGGGGCAGATAAATCCACGTGGGAGGGTGTACTAACCACAGCCACCAGCCCCAGTTCCGTGGAGCAAAGCAAGGACCAATCCTGGTGCCAGCCCCCTGTCCTGCCAGCCCCTGCATAGGGACACCTTGGGGACAGCAGGGGAGAGGTGCAGGGATTAATCAAGACATCGCTATGCCATTGGTGGATCAGCAGCCATGATCTGCCCCTGTGCTGCTTCATCTCCCAGACAGCCCTAGCAGCTTCCACCCCTGCCCCCTTCAAACCAGCCCTCTCAAATCTCTATGTACAGACACAGTGTGCCTTATCGGTACAAAAATATACACATAAACTCTACAGATCCCAGCTCAGTAGATCAAAATCCAGCTATAATTCACAGTGCATAGGACAGCATCAGGTCCAGGGAGCGATGGGGTCCTCCCATGCCAAAAGCCATGGGTGCGCTGCGGCGTGATAGGGGGGGCAGATCATCCTCCTGCCTCGTGGGGTCATTTCTGGTCCAGGTGGCAGTACAGGTACATGGACACTGCCATGGCTGCGATCTGGGGGTGACAAGAGGCAAGTCAGGCTCCTAAGTGTTTGTCCCCCCAGCACAGATTCAGATCAAAGCCCATAGCATCCATTCCCAGTGCACTCAAGGAGGGAGAGCTCAGTGAGCCCAGGGATGAAGGCTCAGTAGCCACCCCATGGCAGATGGTGACCCATGGGACTGCACCCATCACGACCACCCATCCTGTAGCCCTCAGGCCCCGCACTGTTCACCTCGAGGTAGAAGGAGGAGGCAGCACAGAGATGCTCAGGCACTCACCTCCAAGGCAGCAATGCCAGCTGCCACGCCACCCACCACACCTGCATTAGTCTTGATTTCTTCCAAGATCTGACTAAAACAACCCTGCAAGAAGCAACCACACAGGTGAGGACAAGCTAGGAGTAGCAATCCCCTGACCACTGGGGAGTAGCATCTCCATAAAGGGAGGTACAATTCTCCAGCCCAGAGCTGGCCATAGAGAGGTCTGGGTCTTCAGGGGACAACTCATCCTCTTGTCAGGCCAAAGCACGGATTTGGGGTGGGAGAGTGGTGGGGAAGAGGCAAGGAAATCACCCAAAAAGGCAGAGTGGTGCTTGGGTTCATGCTCAAGTCCAAGCTTGCCACCCTGCTGCAGAACTCACTTTAGAACCAGAGCAATGGTAGCAGCTTTACTTGTCTCCACTAAGGAAAAGCCAAAGCCACCAAAGCATTCCCCAGGACTTAAATCCACCATGTCCAGAGCTGGTGTTGGAGCTACAGGACAGGTCTCCCTCCCCATGCCAGAGCACACACCAAACCAGGGTCTGCCAGAAGGCAAGAGCTGCTGATGCATCCGTACCGCAACATCCATTTTTGCAGCAAGTTCTTCATTACAGGGTTCCTCATCCTTACAGCAGGGAGCCGGGTAGGTTTTGTATGTCTCGTACCAGGGTGAGCCAGTGAAGTCTGTGTAGTTATTCAGGCCACAGCAATGGACCTAAGATGGAAAGAGAGGAAAAGGGAGGAATGGGGAGAGTGTCCTGCAGGTCTCCATCTTGGGCCAGACACGGTTTGGACCCCACTGCCCCATGGAAAGGGTCACCCATCTCAATCCAGCTCTCGGGGGTGCTCAAGCAACTTCTTGGGATCAGGATTTTGCCCCACACCCCAGCAGGTACAGCTCTCACCCTAGCAATGGAACCACTAGATCCCAAGCAGGGAGGTCCTGGATAGCTGGGAGGCTGATGGGGTAGCAATAGCTCTGCACATCCAGGACTGCAACAATGTCCCCATCCCTGTCCTCCTGGCCCACCCAGGTGTGCACCACCTGGCCTGTGCTGGGAGCATCCTGACCCCAGACAGGTGTCCCAGGGCTCAGCTCACCTCCGTCATGGTGACATTCCAGATGTGCGTGAGACCCTTATCTGTCCCATACTTCTCCTTCAGGAGAGGGGTCACCACAGCCGTCAGCAGCGTCTCTGCCTGGAAGAAGAGGCAGAGAAACACCATCAGAGAAGGTCCTGGAGAGCACCACAGAGCCAAGAGCCCTCATTCTGATCTCAGCCCATGGGGAGGAGGCCAACCAGACCCAGCATGGCCAGGAGCATATCACATCACATCCCTTCAACCCACAAACAGCTTGCCCACTAACCAATGATTTATAGCAACAAGGCTACTTATGACCAGTGAGTCATCTGATAAGCACCATAACTGAAGGAGCAGGAATGACGCTTGCCTTGCGGTTGACTTCTCCTGTGCCTAATGAGGCAAAGTCCATAAGGGTGAGAGCAGTCACCTTTCTCCCCAGGTGGTTTCTCAGTTGCATAATAAAGGGGTGAGTTTGCTCAGCATGAAGCATTAGGGACTTCCTCTCCTGTGTGGCTCCTACCATCAGAGCTCGGAGAGGTGTCAAGCCTCAACTGATACTAGATGGATGGGTTTGAAAGAAATAAGTAGTGAAACTTACACCAAAACCTCATTTCTTTCTCATTTCTGTGTTCCCTCCACCATCATCCCAGCCATTTGCCCCTGTAGTTGATGCCAGCTGAGACCAGCATTTCTTCCCCTTACAGCAGTAACCACCACTCAGCTTCTCTATCCGTGGGCAGTACTGCCAGCTCCTCAAAGCCTCCTGTTTTCCCAAAGACTAGGACAGGTCCCATATTAGCCAAACCCAAGACCCAGATACGCCACTCACAAGGCCTGTGTAGACCAGAGCCACCACAGCAGCAGCAACTTCAGCAATGAAGATGATCAGCACCACTGAGAAGAACTAGAACAGAGGAAGGGGAGGGGTGTCAAAGAGACAGCCAGAGCCCACAGGCCCCCCAGGAACCCATCTGCTTCCCAAGGGCCATAGGACTCTACCTCAGAGCTCAAGTCTCATTTCATTGCCTTCAGCTCTGCTCCAAGGGAGAAGTAGCACAAACTTGGGGCCCTCTAACCCTCCACCTGCATGGGGCTGACATACTCCAGGACAGACCTCTGCTCAGCAGCAGCTCTTGCTTCCTTTCACCCTTGCCTAGGGCAGACTTTGGGTCCCAGCACTGCCTTTCCAGGGTTCACCCAGCTTCCCACCACTTGGGAACATCCAAGGAGTACATCTCCCCAGAGAAATCTATCCCTTGGATCTCCCGCACCAGAGACCCAGCTCAAATGATGCTTGATAAGGAGATAAATCCATTCCATACCATCATCAGGAGACACTTGCTCTCCTTCTGGGCACCGCAGCACCCGAGGAAGCCAATCACCACCAGGACGGCACCAATGGCGATGAGGAAATAGCTGACATTCACAACCTGCAGGACGCTGGAGGACAGCGCCCCAAATATATCCAGGAATGACTGTCCATCCACTGTGACCCAGATGCCAACTCCCAGGAGGGTCCCGCCACCAAGCTGAGAGGAGAAAGACAACAACGTCAGCTCTCAGGCAGGAAGGAACCTGCAGTTTGGGAAGGTTCCCCTCTAAAGGGAGGTATTTCTCCCCTCTAAAAGTTTTCACCACACCAAAGCAAGACTTTGTGGCCACTGAGGGCAGCTCAGGGTGTTGCCGCCTTCAACTTGGGGTGGCCAAATGGTTCACTACCCTGAAACATACCCCACAACCAGTACAACCCTACTGTAGCTGTGTCACGGCTACACCCCCCTGCAGCTCAGGGGCAGAAACTCCCATGCAGTCCAGCCAAGCTAGTAGTGACGCCAGCCTTCCCCCAGAGGGGCCCACGTGGCCAACTCAGCTACTGACCATCATCATGCTGCCACAAGTTCCTCCATCTGGGGCAGCCACCCACTCACCCAGAGGAGCGGCTGAGCAGCCCCTGACCCCAAACACTCACATGTTGCCACCAGGGCAGCTCAGGGCTCCCTCCAGCCTGCCCCAGCTCTTATCCTCTACACATCCAAGCCTCCCCATCAGCCCCAAGTCCTGGCAGGAGCTTTAAGGAGGGAGATTTCATAGAATCATAGAATCACCAGGTTGGAAAAGACCCACCAGATCATCAAATCCAATCATTCCCATCAATCACCAAACCACGTCCCTCAGCACCTCGTCCACCCATCCCTTAAACCCCTCCAGGGAAGATGGCTCAACCCCCTCCCTGGGTAGCCTGTTCCAGTGCCCAATGACCCTTTCCGTGACATTTTTTTCCTAATGTTCAGCCTAAACCTCCTCTGGCGTAGCTTGAGGTCATTTCCTCTTGTCCTGTCACTTGGGAGAAGAGCCCAGCTTCCTCCTCTCCACAACCTCCTTTCAGGTATTTGTAGAGACCAATGAGGTCTCCCCTCAGCCTCCTCTTCTCCAGGCTAAACCAGGGTGAGCCTGGAGGCTTTCTGCACCCCCTTTCCCAAAGCTATATCCCACCACACCCCCTTCCAGGTGGCTCCACTGCTCCTGCAGAGCTCTCCAGAGCTCCACCACCCTTTGCCCTGGGTGGGAGCAGAGGTCTGGAGACCCCCAGCCTCTGAGCCCCCCAACACTACAGGGTGTTATCACACACACGGGTTGAGATGGAGGCCCCTCCCCAAGCAGGGACCCAGAGAACCCCCATGCTGGTGCCCAGCACCCTTCTCCACAGCTTCACCCAGGAAGGGACACAGGTGGCTGATGCAACAGCCACTGTCCCCAGGGCCCAGGTGTCCTCAGGGCTTTGGCCAGAGCCGGACATGCCACTGGGGTGAGAGACCCCTGCGAGCTCAAGGCTTTGGAGTCTTCAGCTTGGGGACAGAGACCAGACCTCACACCTCACTGGGGTGCAAGGTGGATAAGTGCCACCCGCCTCCCCCACGCCGTCCCCCCAGAAGGGGCCATGGGGAGCCCATGGGGACACAGGGACTGGTTTGTCCTGCTCAGAGACCTCCCCGGCAGCCTCTCCCGCAGATCCCAGTCCCTCATGCCAGTTTCCCAGGGAAGACGAGGGGGCTCCCAGGAGTACTTACGAAGATGGCCAGGTTGAAGAGGATCATCATAACCTTGATAAAGGTGAAGCACCCCATCTTGGCACCTGGGGAGAGCAGACAGGTGGTCAGAGGGAGCCCCCACCGCGGTGCTGGTAGAGGGGAGGTTCTTCCTCGGTGGAGAAGAACCCCAAGGATTCCATTCCCCTAAGCTCCATCCCAGCCTACCTGAGCGGAGAGCAGGTCCCACAGCTCCGACTCAGCTCGTTGTGTCCACCCCCCGCCCGGCTGCTAACGCCTTTTAAGCAGGCGGGACAGCTACCTGCCCCCCCCTTCACCTCCACCCCTCCTGCCCCGCCCGGGGACACCGGGGCCACCCCCTGTGGGTGGCGATGTCACCGCTCGTGTGTCCCTCGGTGCCTTGCTGCCCTCTGCCGCCTGCCCCCGGGGCTGGGGAGCGGCCCAGGCCTCCTGCCCGCGCCCATCACCGCGGCCTCAGGGCGAGGGGAGTCTGGGGGGTGTGGGGTGTGGAACACACACGACATACCGGGATGTCACCGCCAGCTAACAGCCTCCCTCATCGAGTGTCCCACCTGCCCATGTCCCCACCTGGCAGACCCCGAGGGAGCAGGAGGCTGCGAGCCACAGGGCTTTGCAGGGGGCGTCAGTCCTAAGGGGGCTTCAGATTTCATCCCCAGATGCGGCATCTCTGCTCCAAAATTTGCCTCCTCTGAGGGATGGGGAGTCTCCATCCAGCCTGAGGGACACGGGAGGGCCAGCATCCCATGGAAAATGCTCCCTCCTGAGCCAGACAGCTCTCCTTGCTTCACCACCCCAGCCTTTAGTGTGACCAGCTGGTCCAGGGAGGTTATTCTCCCTCTGTTCTCAGCACTGGTGAGGCCGCTCCTTGAATCCTGTGTTCAGTTCTGGGCCCCTCACCACAAAAAGGATGTTGAGGCTCTGGAGTGAGTCCAGAGAACAGCAACGAAGCTGGTGAAGGGGCTGGAGAACAGGCCTTATGAGGAGCGGCTCAGAGAGCTGGGGTTGTTCAGCCTGGAGAAGAGGAGGCTGAGAGGAGACCTCATTACTCTCTACAACTACCTGAAAGGAGGTTGTAGAGAGGAGGGAGCTGGTCTCTTCTCCCAAGTGACAGGGGACAGGAAGAGAGGGAATGGCCTCAAGCTCCACCAGGGGAGATTTAGGCTAGAGATTAGGAAGAAGTTTTTCACTGAAAGGGTGATTGTGCACTGGAACAGGCTGCCCAGGGAGGGGGTTGAGTCTCCTTCCCTCTAGTGGTTTAAGGGACGGGTGGACGAGGTGCTGAGGGATATGGTTTAGTGTTTGATAGGAATGGTTGGACTCGATGATCCGACGGGTCTCTTCCAACCTGGTGATTCTGTGATTCTATGGAAAACGCTCCCTCCTGAGCCAGACATCTCTCCTTGCTTCACCACCCCAGCCTTCAGCTGGGATCAAAACCATGCACAGGACAGGCAGGAGCAGCCATGGAGAATTCCAGCCCAGGGATGCTCTGTTTCCTCCCTATCCTCATGAGCGTCTGCTCAGAAATGTTCTCCAGGCCAGAGGTAAGGGCTGGGCACCCGATAATACAGCGCAGGGTGGTGCTGCTACAGTGCAGAGCTCGGCAGCAATGATGGACATCACGCTCAAGATTTTCCAGCCACGTGCAGCTCCATGGGTCCGAGCCTCCGTGTCTCTGCCACATACTCCCAGCAGGGCTATGGTTCGGTCACCCCATCTTCCATTGCCAAGGGAAGCTGAGGCTGCTTCATCTCTGGAGGTGTTCAAGGCCAGGCTGGATGGGGCTTTGAGCAGCCTGGTCAGTAGGAGATGTCCCTGCCCATGGTTGGGGCTTGGAAATGGCTGGGCTTTAAGGTCCCTTCCAACTCAGACCATTCTACGATTCCGAGATGGATTCCATGCTGCCCAGAACCACTAGGGAAGGAATCTCTCCAAACCTCCTATCTCCACCCTCCTGGGCAAAACCAGGCAGGGAAGGGCACTGGAGAACAGCCGGGCAAGCCGGTTTGCAAAGGAAAAGCCAAGGCTGTGTGGGCCACCCCTAACTGTTGCACAGGGAGGCAGATTTTCACTGTCCAGGACACAGCAGGATGACTAGAGGAGCAGACGCTGACAGGTGTAACAGATGCCAGCTCTGGAGCAGGTCATCAGAGACCTGCCATCACCTAAGGGCTGACAAAAGTGATTGTCTTTGGAAAGATGTTTTGAATCGTGGCCAGTTCTCCTAGATCACAGCTGCAGTGGGAACACCAGGAGATGCTGCGACCCCAGGCCTGACTGTGGTGGTGGTTCTTGACCATCCAACACACCTCTGGGTCTGGGGCTCATGTCAGTCCTTTCCCAGTACCCACAGCGTGTCCTTTCAGTTTGCCATCAAGCTGAGGAGTGATGCAGGAGGCCAGGGAGCCCTTGTCCTGCAACAGCAGGCAACAAACACAGACTCTGGGTGCTCGGCATGTTCTGCCCTGTGCTGGAATTCCCTGTCTACCCTACTGAAACCCCGCAGCAAATTCCCTGCCTGGCCATAATGATACATGTCAGCAGCATGAAGTCAGCCCTGTTGGGCTCCAGCCAAAGCCAAGTGGCATTTGGGAAAAGCTTTCAAGCCTCCCGGATACCCTGGGTATTAGTGCAACCTATGTGAGAGCCAGGGGCTTTAACCCTTTCTCCCTTACTGCCTGTAGCTCAGCCCTTTCCTGCAGCAGCTGCCCATCCACTGCTGCGACAAAACCACTCCAAGTGATGGGTTAAGCATTCATCCCTCTCCTGAAGCAGTCCCCCCAACACAAAAATTGTCTTGGCAAATATATAAATAATCTCATTTCAAATCATTCCCAGCCATGGGGAAATCCTCACCTCCCCAGAGCCTGGCGCCACAGCCCGAGGTTTGGCCACTCCCCAGTGCTTCCCATCCGAGCCTGATTAGAGAGCAAGGGCTGGATTTTCTGGATCTCCAGGAAGGCACAGCCTGACCACAGCAGGACAAGCCCGATGACATTCCCATATCCCTCCTGCCCAGCAGGTCGCCACCACCTTCCTTCTGTCCCCATCCTTACACGCAGCCCGGCTGGATCTCAAGCATCCCTGTTCCTGAAGCACAGCAATGCCTCTCGAGAGGGCATTGGTACCACAGCTCCTGCCCCACAACCTGCCTCTTGGAGGCTGAAAGCACAAAAATGGTCATAAATGGTCATCCCTGTGGTCCTCTGGGGGAGCAGAGGAACTAGACACAATGTCTACGCTGAGCACCCCTCCCTGAGCTTTTCTTCAAGAAAAAGCTGTAAGCTCTCCTCACAGCATGTGTTCACATTTTGAGTGTTCAAGCGCTGATTTCCCATTCTGTTGATGATCCTGGGCATTGGCATCCTCTAATTAATGGCTGCACTTACTGCTGGTGTGGCCTTCCCCATCCCCTTCGACCCCAGCCATGGGGCCCTCCAACCCAGGCTGAGGTAGAGCCAGACAGGTGCTCCGAGGAGGCATTTCAGAGCAGCCATCCCTTCTTTTTCTCTACAGGCAAATTAGCTTGTGACATCTGCACAGGAATAGATGAGGGGGAAACCTAAACTGGTATCTTGCACCCCTGACAGCCCTCCCACTAACAGGGTTTGCTGGAGCCTGCTCAGCCCACTTGCACGAATTAGCAAATGCTAACAAGCCTGAGCAATCTGTCAGCAGGCAGGGACTGAGCTGAGCTTGGCTTAATGCAGTCCACGGGGACTCATCTGGGCACAAGGGACATTCTCCCCGTGCCTCAGTTTCCTTCCTGGCAAAGCATCAGGTAACAAAGACAGAGAGCAGAACAGTCTTGGCACCGGTGAGACTGCTGCTCAAATCCTGTGTTCAGTTCTGGGCCCCTCACCACAAGAAGGATGTTGAGGCTCTGGAGCAAGTCCAGAGAAGAGCCACGAAGCTGGTGAAGGGGCTGGAGAACAGGCCTTATGAGGAGTGGCTGAGAGGACATAGGGAATGGCCTCAAGTTCTGCCAGGGGAGGTTCAGGCTGAACATTAGGAAAAAAAAATTCACGAAAAGGGTCATTGGGCACTGGAACAGGCTGCCCAGGGAAGTGGTTGAGTCACCATCCCTGGAGGTGTTTAAAGGACGAGTGGATGAGGCACTAAGGGACATGGTTTAGTGATTGATAGGAATGGTTGGACTTGATGATTTGGTGGGTCTTTTCCAACCTGGTGATTCTATGAAAGGATTTCAGTGACAACCAGGTAAGGACATTCAAAGGGTTTTCACATGTGTATTTTGGGCTGACAGCATCCATCCTGCTGTCTGTCCAGTCGCCCGGAGCATGGTAGATGCATGAACACACTGCAATGTGCCAGAGGTGAACCCATCTTCAGATTTGCTGATGGAAGTTCTGAATGTTGCAAATTTGTGCTGAATTCACCACTTCCCGCCTCCTGCTGGGGAGAAATAAAAATCTACAGGAGCCAAAAGTTTTTTGACATCTCGAAAATGAAATATTTCCGTTCTCGGCTTCAAAAGGACTCAAAGCATTTTGGCCAGAGAACTGGGGAAATCATTGATCCACCCTCCCTAGGAGGGACTGGAGGGTGAGACCGCAGTGATTTCCCCACGGCTGCAGCTCCCGCTTTGGGGGAATCCTCCCTTTTTAATGTGGCTACATGCCAGACCACAACGTGAGTCCAAAAGAAACGGGAGCTACCCTATCTAGCGCCATGATCTGTGCCACGTGGAGCTCCAGGTGGATCTATGGGGGCAATAAGTGTGGGACAACAAGCATGTCCCTGTGGTGCATCCCCCCAGAGGGAATCCCTCAGGGTAAGAATCCGGCCCTGCACCTTATGTAAATTATTTTAATCATGATGCCATTTCTAGCTGTGTGTTACTAATGCAATTAAAGAGGGGCTTGATGACATCTCCCTGCCTGTGTATCAGGCTGAGCTTCTTCCCGTGCGTTTAACCCCCACGGTGACTCGCCCTGTGCCTGCCCTGCCAGTGCCCCTCCAGATAAGGCTTTCTTGTTTCCCCACGTGTATCCAGGCGGGTAAATCTCTCACAAATTGATTAACAAGAGCCATGCAGAAGCACCAGCTGTTATCAAGCCCAGCTGAGCGGGTTTGGGGCTGTGGAGAGCCCAAGGGTCACATCAGGGCAGCCCTGTGCCCAAGCAGTGATGCTCTGGGGACTGCTGCAGGCAAGAGTCGCACTGGGAAGCCTTCACCATCTTCTTGCCATCATCACACTGGTGAGAACTGCCAGGGCCACCTGGTTAACGAAGCTTTCTCCCACCACAGTTTGGGGTGTGGGACCTGTTGAGGGGCAATCATTTCCTGGTGCCGTGCCAGGCTGCTCCTCCGGCATTGCCTCCGGCAGCTCTTGGTGCTTGCCACACTGCGAAACTTCAACCCTGCAGAGAGGTGCAGGAAAGAGCCCCAGTGCAAGCCCCAAGCAGTGCCCCAAGCTCTTCCTTATGTTCCTCAAGCTTTTTCCAGCTCCTTCCTCCCCAGGTTAGGGTATCCCAGCTTGGCAGCAATGGCAGAGAGCGGTTGTAGGAGCGTGTGGCACTGGCTGCCTGCAGGCACTGGGAAGTTGTTTGAAGAAACACTTGGCTCTTCCTAAACCAAACCCCGCAGAGGCCAGAGCTCAATCCTGAACACCCTGGGAGAAACACAAAAGAATAGAGAGTTTTTGTCCTCGTAAAGAGGAGAAAAAAACCAAAACATGGCCCCCTCCAAATGGAAGGAGAGATGAAATAGAAAAAGCCAACTTTGAAATGTCAGCAGAAATCAAACATCGTTTCTCTCTGATTTTTCCAGCTGGGAAGGGCTCAGCTCAGCTTTGCAGCCTCACTTACTCCAGTCGGGTATGTTAACAACTCTATTTCTGCTCTATTTCTTTGCAGCTGTGTGGCAGACTTCCCCTGGCCCCTGCTGGGAGGTATGGGGTGAGCATGGCCAGCATATCTCAGGATGGTGCTGAGCCGCCCCTGAAGAAAAGACAGGAGAAGCAGGGCTGCCCCTGCTGCTTTGGGAAGGACAGGGCAGGCAGATAAGGTGGGTGCCTGGCAAGCACCCCGGGAGATGCTCCCACCAACGGCTGTTCCTCCAGTAAGGAGATGCAAGGGGCTTGTGGCATGGGGACATCAGCAAGCAGATGTGTCCCTCTCTGTGCCATAGCCCATCTTGGGCTGTACAGACAGTGAGCATTGTGGGGCTTGGAGGGGAACATGGGGTGCAAGGGCATCTCCTCCCACACAGCTGTCAGCAGAGCAACAGCCAGTCAAGTCGAAGGCAAACTCTCATTGCAATGAGTACTGCTTGTTAGGCAAATGAGGAAGGATCTGTGTCTAATCAGGACCCAACAAGCAGCACCTTTGCTTGCTCAATAAATAGCAGTGAAGGCCTAAAGCAGCTTTTCTTTCTTCCGATGGTGCTGCCTGGGGGCTCTCTGCTCACCCTGGTGGGGGATGCACCCCCTCATTTAGGCTGGAGCAAAGGTAAAGAGTTAATGGTGGAGGACTAGGGGGGCCTGGGGTGGGATGTTTTGGAATGACCCTGCTGAGGTAAGGGTAAGGGGTGCTCTGGTGTGTGTCTCCAAGACAGCAGTGAGAGGGGGACAGGAGTTGGCTGTGCTAGGGAGGGCTGGGACGATGCTCAGCCCCATCCAGTGAGAATCGGGGTGATGGGACTGGGCTCCAACAGGAGATGGTGTCCTTGGACCATAAGGGCAGGAAGATGCTGCTGGAATGGAGGGGTCCTGCTCAGCAGGTTAGATGATGGGTGTCATGCCAGAGTGTTTCAGTGCTCCAGAGCCCTGTGACTGTGTTAATTCCTGACCTGTACACAGGCTGGATCCCAGGCTAGGAAGGTTAGTAATATCAGATGGTCATGCATCCACCAGCTTCTCCAGCCCTAATTCTCTTCTAGGAGAAAAACACCTCCCCCCCCTTTGCCCAAGCAGCCCCTAGAGTGCTGGCACTGTGTCCCAGCCTGCTTGGCTTGAAAGGTCCAGTGGAACAGCTGGAGAGACCAAGAAGGACTTTAGGCAATCATCAAGGTGCCCCTAGCAGGGCGCAGGGGTTGTGACTGGGGCAGGGAAGCATGATATGAGAGGAAGGCAGCATGTGGCTGTTTGTAGCTGACTCTGGCTCTGTCCTGGCAGCTGCAGCAGCAGCCTGGTGCCATCGGGACTGGCGCACAGGAGAGAAAAATCCCTTTTAGTCCTCAAAGACCAGCAGATGGGCTGGACTCATGCTGGGGAATGGGGTGGTGAGGGCTGTATGCTGCCTGGGGGCAATGCAGTTGGGGTGAAATCCCTTAGGATGCCGCTGCCCAACAAGGTCAGGCCCTGCACTGCAGGGAAAGAAGTAGGGAGTTTGCTGAAATCATGAGTGAGAAGGGCAATGCAACTCCTGTGTTGCTCTGCTGGCCTCTGTGCCTCAGTTTCCTCTGTTTTCCCAGCTCCTTTGGTGCCCCTTTGGACAGCGTGTCACCCCTGTGCTGCTCCAGCGCTGGCCTGGATTCAGCCACGGTGCATTTCCCAGAGCTCGTGTTTTAGGTACCATCTATTTTTAGGATGCCTACCTAACCTGCGGCAAAGGCAAGGAGCAACTGCCAGTTCAGAGGAGTCAGCATGAGAGGCAAGGACTGAAAAAAAATTAAAACCGAACGTCTAAGCTTCTGCACCTCTGGGAACATCACATCAGCTTTGCCTCATGAACAATCATGCTTTTTGGAGAGCTTGTCCATGCTGAGGTTCATGGAGGCACAAACCACCTCGGGGCAGAGGCACCTGAGTGTCCCCCTAGCCGGAAGGGAGCTGAGAACTGATAATTTCCATGCCTGTGCCTAGGCTGCTGTTGCCATGGGCTGGTGATATGCGTGTCCCTGCTGCAGCTGAGCTTGGCCCCTTCCCTAAGAGCCCTGCCAAACCTCTCCAAGTTCTCTGCCCCATTACCTTTTAAATGCTGGCTCGTTAATTTTTAAGGAGCATCGCTGCATTCAGGAGCTCTCACAGCATCACCCTGTGCTGTATTATGGGGTGCCCAGCCTTTATCTCTGGTCTGGAGAACATTTCTGAGCAGATGCTCATGAGGATTGTGAGGAACCAGAGCATCCCTGGGCTGGAATTCTCCATGGCAGCTCCTGCCTGTCCTGTGGATGGTTTTGATCCCGGCTAAAGGCTGGGGTGGTGAAGCAAGGAGAGCTGTCTGGCTCAGGAGGGAGCGTTTTCCATGGGATGCTGGTCCTCCCGTGTCCCTCAGGCTGGATGGAGACTCCCCATCCCTCAGAGGAGGCAAATTTTGGAGCAGAGATGCCGCATCTGGGGATGAAATCATCCACTTAGCCGCTCAGTTTCCCCCCCTCCCCGGTAGCCGGGCGGTCCCCCCCCCCCCCCCCCCCCCGCCGCAGAGAGGGAGGGAGAGAGAAGGGGGGGCCGTCCGGGTACCGGGGAGGAGGAGGAGGAGGAGGAAGGAGGCTGACATCACCACCGGAGCGCGGCTCCGCTCCCGCCGGGGAAGCCGCAGCGCCCGGTAAGGCTGGAGAAGGGGCAGCGGGAGGGCTCCGAGAGGAGAGCCGGGGGGTTGAATGGGTGGATGGACAGATGGACAGGCAGATAGGCAGCCCCGCGGCTCTGCTTCTCACCCCATCCCTCCACCCCTCATCCACGGGGGTCCTGCGGGAAGCTTGGGGGGCAGTGGGTTGGCAGCACAGCCTTCCCCTCTCAATTCCCCCCCAAGAAAGGTGCCTTTCTTGGAGGAATACTTAAAAATGCCCCCTAAATAAATAAAAATAAACCGCTCCAAACCCCTACGTCTTCATCCGCCAGCTCGGAGCGGTGGTGATGCCAGGCGGGAGCTGCCGGAGGGGAGCTGTGTGCAGCAGGAGGTTTCTCGGCACATATGTCTATTTTAAAAGCTTGTGGCGTGATCTCTTGCCCTACTTTCCAGACTCTTGCCGGTACTTTCCTTGCGTGCAAGCAGCCGAGTCCTGCTGGCGGGAGCTCTCTGGGAAGCAGGACCTGAGCGAGAGCTGCTGGACTCTTCCCCAGCATTGGGTGGCTGCAATGGGGATACGGGGTGACGGTGTTGAGACGGTGATTTGGTCCCTGATGTTGCTACCTTTCTCTTTGGCAGAGAGAGGCAGGTCCTCGGTGCCTGTGCGGATGAGACCAGGCTGAGAAGAGGACGGCACATTCGTATCCAACACCTCAATCGGCCTCATTTGCGCTGCTCCATTTGCCCCAGTGACGAAAAGCCTCCCTGGCCATACCTGAGCCAGCTCTGCTGAGCCCTGGGCACCCACATGGCTCCACAGTGATTTTTGAGGCTGGAGGTACCAGAAGCCGCTCTCCAACGCAGAGGTTTTCCAACAGTGAGTTTTTATCCTGCGTGCGCAGGGAAGGGAGCGCTCCCATCCCTGCTGCATTGCTCCAGCCTGGCCCCACGCAGCCGCCCCAGGCCCCTGATGCTCAGCTGGATTGGGGCAGTGTGACCCACACCACACTGTCCCCATGGCCTCCTCGGATGGGCTGCAGTATCGGGCACTCTATGAGTACCAGAAGGACCGGGAGGAGGACCTGGCACTGTGCCCTGGGGATGTGCTGACGGTCAGCAGGGCTGGGCTGCTCAGCAACCCCGACTACAAGGACGGGGACGAGCGCAACCCCCAGGGTTGGCTCCACGGCCTCAACGAGCGCACTAAGGAACGCGGCAACTTCCCTGGCACCTACGTGGAGTACCTGGGTCCTGCACGCATCGTCCCCACGGCTGCCAAGGCCAGGCCACGGCCTTTGCCCCCACCTCCTGCGGGGACCCCTGCACCCCGGGGTGAGTGATGGGACACTGGGAAAAGGTGGGAACCCATAGATGGGCGTCTCCTGCAAGGCAGTGAGGGTGGCACGGAGCCCAAATGGATCCTTGCGTTGGGGGTGGCTTGGTGGGGATCTGCTCTCAGGATGGGGATCCAACCTCAGATGGTGGAACTGTCCTGGGATTTATCTTCTCAGGTGCATCGAGGCTGTGACAGGAGGAGCAGGGGGTGTCTGAGGTGTTGTTCCCCCAGGCAAACGCACTGCAGGGATTGCTTCTCACCAACATACTGCTGTGCTGGAATGAGGTGTCCAAGGGGGTCTGGGTCTGTGAGAGCACAGAAGATGCAGGAGTCCATTGGTCGGTCCACCAGGAAGGAGCAGAAAGCCCCCAGGGACATATTTTTTTCCCAACTGCCCTTCTCCCCATCACTGCGGCACCCGATTCTGGCTGCTCTCAGTGCCTGGGTGAGCGCTGGCCCCTGGCCAGCTCCCAGCCTCCTGTCACTTTGTGCTAACTGGGACAGGGGACCATGTTGGCAGGCAGCAGGGTTGATCCCTGGGAGGCTCCTCCATCCCTGGAGGCTGCAGCATGGCGCTGGGGTGGATGTTTGACAGGACCTTTTGAGGCATGGGGGCCTCCAGCCGCTTCTTTGCTGGGATCTGCCCAGTTAGCTCTGCCCTCACCGCTTACTGTAACCAAGTGCGTTGGGACTGGAAGGAATTTCACAGCAGTTGTGTAAGGTGCTCAGCTAAAAAAAAAAAAAAGAGAGAGATGTGAAGTGAAAAAACCCCTCTTCCAGCCAGGCACAATGTGGCAACCCTGGCCAAAGCAGTGGTGGTGTTCTCCTCTGGGATGCAACGGAAGAGAACTAGCCGTCTGTGTGGAGACGGGGCTTGGGAAGCAGCACTGGCTAATCGAAACCTGCCCAGCTGCAGGCCTGGTGCCTCGGGTACCCTCCTTGCTGAATTGGAGACCAAGGCATGGATGTGGTAACCAGAGGGGCAGCGTTGCTCTGGGGCTGGCTAGTCACTGGAGGTATCTTGGTGCTGGGTTTAGAGGGGCTGCTGGTGATGAGAAGCCAGTCTCCCTCTAAAATATTGTTCAAAACCCCCTTGTAATGGTGATTTAAGAGGCTGGGGAGCACCTGGCCCAAGCACAGCAGGACTTGGCTGGTGTGGGACAACTATCTACCACCAAATGTGGGATCGCAGCTCAGCCCCCTGATGATAGCATGAGGAGCATGCTGGGACCCTCTCTGCCTCACCAGAACGTGGGTGCTCCTCCTTGAGTGATGTTCCGAGCATGCAAAGGCATCCACAGTCCCTGAGGCTTTGTCAAGGATCAGTGTGCAGCTACATGGTGACTTTGGAGGAGGGAGGAGACCACTTCTTTGCGCCACACAAGGGGTCTGAGCCATCTTCCCAGTCAAGTTCGTTGGTGCTCGAGGAGCCCTCTGGCTGTTTGGCAGGCAGAGCTGTAGTGAACTCAGTGCTGTAGTGTGGACAGAGCAGGCTCAAGGGCTGTCCAATTTAACAGTTTAATTTTTTAAAAATGTAAAATTGAGTTGTTATTTTTTTTTTAATAAGGAAAAACTAAAACCAGCCTCTGGGGTAGATGGGGGAGGGTGCTGCCATCTGCAGGACGTGCTTTGAGCATGGATGTTGGGTGCTGCCTGCTGTGGGTGCCCCTCTGGGGTGGCTTTCCTGGGAGATGCCAGGGTGTGCAGGCACCTTGGCAGGGGACGCTCACAACCTCTAACCCCATCTCTCTGCAGCAGCAGAGCAGCATGTACCATTTTATGCCTGTTTAAACCCAAACCTTCCAGCTGGCGGGATTTCCCTTAGAGTAAATATCTCCAACATCCTCTTGGAAGACAAGGCACTTTTTTTTTTTTTTTTTTTTAAATTCTTCCCATACTGTTTCCATTCCCAGATGGAGGTTTTGAAGGACACTTTTTCTGGCTGGCCAGAATGCTTATTTTTCTGTGCCAACAGCATATCACCACGTGTGAGGCCCCTGTGCCCACCAAGCTCCGATGCTGTCTGGGGACCCTGAACAGGGTGAAACAGAGTGTCCTGAACGGGGGAGAGACTCTGCATTTCCCAGCTGTACCCTGGAGCCAGGGCTGGCTCTGCAGGGAGGAATGGCCTTTTTTTAATTAAATAACATCCTAAAAATGGCTCTGCAGTGAATTTGAGTCCCAGAGGACTTCCCAGGAGCTTGGCAGCTGGTTTGCCCCTGCCTGGTTGTCCTGGGTGGCATTTCTGCTGTGAGGCATCACCTCTGCTTCACCCAAGGTCGGAGCCAAGTGGTGTGTCAGGATGCTGGGGTCCAGCTAAGGCTCCAACCTGAGCTTGGGGCCATTCCTGCTGTTTCCAGCAAGAAGAAACAGATGGTAATTTTTTTGCAGTCACCACCTTTTCCCTAAGCCATCAGCTGGGAGACCAAAGCCCAGTTTTTCCTAATTAAAAAAACACTTGTGTGGTGGGAACATTTTCCATGGGCCCCCAACCCCACGCTTTGCTTTAAACCTTGAAATCTTCCTTATTCCCACCCAAAGCCACCCATACATCCCTGTCAGGCTGTGGAGGGTCTCAGCAGTGCCTGCAGACCAGATCAGCCACCCATGAACAGGAGACTTCATCCCACCCTGTTCCTCAGGGAGCATCAGGGCATCACTGCAGCAAAGATCAGAGCCTGGATCCACCCCTTGCGGCCAGGTTGTGATTTTGCAAAAAGTCAAAGGCAGGGTGGCTGTGCCCAAAGTCCAAATGCTTGTTGTTATTTTGCTTTTTCATTTCTTAAAATTGTTACGGGCTTCTTGGCTTCAATACGTGAGCACCCAGGCTTCTGTTAGGCAGCAAAACCCAAAGATGGACTGAACATAACAAGGCAGCTGGCTGAGCTGAAGCACACCTCGCTGTGGGGAAGAAGTCACGCTCGGGCTTTATTTAATTTGCTATATTTTAAAAATATATATTTGCAGCAAAGCAGATCCACATAAAATGGGCAAAGAGCTCTTGGCACATCTGCCTTTACAGATGCCACTCATACCCCAGCTCTGGAGTGCTGCAGCAGCCCTGCCAGCCCCTGCCTGCTGCCCTCCAAGGGGGGGGATTCAAGGCAGGAAAATAAAAAAGTAGGGGGTGGAAATCCCAGAACTGTGTTCATCAGCTATTCCTGCACAGGAAGGATTTATCAGATGGGGTGATAAGAAGGGTATCCCTGATGGGATGGGGCTTCTCAAGGGCTGGGAAGGTCTATGTGAGCCAAAGGAGTGGCTGAGTCCTCTCTGGGCTTGCGTTCATCCCTGCTGTAGGCAAGAAAATTCAAGTGAGAGCGAGCTGCAGGGAGCTGTGTCTGTGCCAGGTGTGGATCTGACCCCACAGCTCCCGTCTGGTGCCACTAAAGACTGTGGGTGATGAGAGGGACTGATCCTCAGTGCCATGGGAGGAGAGGTGGGGAAGAGGTTTAGGCTTGAAGGGTCTCCACGCTCAGTGCAGGACGTTCCCTGAGGGCTCAGTGTGTGCCTGAGCAGGTCTTTGCATCTCAGCCAGTGTCTGAGCCCCTGATGGCCAATCTTACTGCAAAAAGAGCATAAAAATAGGGGAGAAATTCTCCAAAACTGGACACACATGAATTGAAGTATTGGTTGTGGCTGTGCCAAAACAGCAGCTTGATCCTGTCCTGAGGCAGGTGAGGAAGGAGGCTGGAATTCCTAAAGTAGGAATTTCTAGGCCCTCTTCTCCCCATCTTTCCATCACAGGGCTCCCCGGGCAGGCAGAGCTCACTGAGCACCCCACTCTCCCCGAGCAGGCGCTGACAACCGTGGCCAGGCTCATCGAGGCACTGGAAAAACAAGGTAGGGGCAGCCGTGGTGTCTGTCTGCAGGGCGTATGCGATTGCATGTGTGAGACCACTCATTCTACTTAGAATCATAGAATCACCAGTTTGGAAAAGACCCACAAGATCATTGAGTACAACCATTCCCATCAACCACTAAACCATGTCCCTCAGCACCTTGTCCACCAATCCCTTAAACACCTCCAGGGAAGGTGACCCAATACTCTCCCTGGGCAGCCTGTTCCAGTGTCCAATGACCCTTTCAGTGAAAATTTTTTTCCTACTGTCCAGCCTAAACCTCCCCTGGTGGATCTTGAGGCCATTCCCTCTCTCCCTGTCCCTTGGGGAAGAGGCCAGCTCCCTCCTCTCCACAACCTCCTTTCAGGTAGTTGTAGAGATCAACAAGGTCTCCCCTCAGCCTCCTCTTCTCTAGGATAAACACCCCCAGCTCTCTCAGCTGTTCCTCATAGGGCCTGTTCTCCAGTCCCTTCACCAGCTTTGTTGCTCTTCTCTGGACTTGCTCCAGAGCTTCAACATCCTTCTTGTGGTGAGGGGCCCAGAACTGAACACAGGATTCGAGCAGCAGTCTCACCGGTGCTGAGTACTTGTGTTGGGAGATGCCCTGAGAGCATTTCTAGAGCCAAATCTCTCCTCATAAACCCTGATACCCACTCAGTTTGGGTAAAGAGAGGGAGCTGGGTGGTCTCGGTCCCATCTTGCTTCCACTGTATTGGAGGGTAGGATGTAGGACTCGGGAATGACTCCTCTCTCCTGGCTGCTCCTCAGGTCTTGACAATGAGGTGCTCTACAGATCCAGCCCAGGTGCGCTGGGGGATGCTGAGCTGAAGCAAGCTCTTCTGACAGGTAAGTCCCAGCACTGGGTCCTTCCTAGGAGGGAAGGGAGCTGCGCAGGTGATACTACCCAGGCAGAGCAGGGACGGCTTATTGGCTCCAACTTTGTTACGCCCCTAATTACAGCTCTGTAAAGCCCTGTTTGCATGCAAGTTCCTCTCTGCTCCCCAAATACCCTGGTATGATGCTGCCAAGAGGGATCACAGAATCACCAGGTTGGAAAAGACCCACCAGACCATCGACTCCAACTATTCCTATCAGTCGCTAAACCATGCCCCTCAGCACCTGATGCAGGTGTGGAGCTGGGATGCTTCACCAAAAGCTCTATTTTAGGAGTTTTAGGGAGAAAAAATATTTTGTTCTGCAAACCTCTAGGCTTTCTATTTGAAAAGCAAGGCTGGCTCTTCTGAGTGCAACAGGGAAAAAGGAAAAGAAAAAGGTGGTGGTGGGGGAAAGCTCCTTTTTTTAGGAGAATGAGAAGCGTTTTGTGCGACTGGGGTTGGGGGAAGGTATGAGCAGGGTGGGGAAAACCCATCTCGCCAGGTTTGCTCCTAAATTCCCGGCTGGGATGGCACAGGGATGTGATGGATCCAGCGTTGTGCTCCAGCCTGGGGTCTGGGGGAGTCCTGCATGGAGCATCTCCATCCTCCTCTGGCCGCGGTGCCCAGAGGGCGGCACTGTGGCACCAGGCACGGTCCAGCCCCGAGCAGCCCGGGTCTGGCACCGCGTCCCCCCAGCATCCCGGGAGCTGCCGGGGGAGGGGAGCCGGCGGCAGCCGGGCTGTGTTGCTGGGGAGAAGGGCTGTGATGAAATCGCTATATAAAGCAACATGACCTCATCTCTTCCCCCGCGCACCGGGAGCCGAGTGCTCGCCGGGCGGGGGACGGAGCTGCGGAGAAGGAAAGGATGCAGGAGGGGATGCTGGGGTGTCCTGGGGGTCCAGGAGAGGATGTTGGGGTGTCCTGGGGTCCAAGAGAGGATACTGAGGTGTCTCGGGGATCCCAGCAGGAGAGTGGAGAAGGAAGGGATGCAGGAGAAGATGCTGGGGTGTCCCGGGGGTTGCAGGAGAGGATACTGGGGTGTCCCAGAGATGCCAGCAGAGGATGCTGGGGTGTCCTGGGGGTCCAAGAGAGGATACTGAGGTGTCTCGGGGATCCCAGCAGGAGAGTGGAGAAAGAAGGGCTGCAGGAGAGGAAGCTGGGGTGTCCCGGGGGTTGCAGGAGAGGATACTGGGGTGTCCCAGAGATGCCAGTAGAGGATGCTGAGGTTTCCTGGGCATCCCAGCAGGAGATGCTGGGTGTCCCGGGGCTGTGGTGAAGGAAGGGATGCATGAGAGAATGCTGGAGGGTACCCGGGGTCCCAACAGGAGATGCTGAAGGTCCTGAGGCAGCAGAGAAGGTGAGGATGCTGGAGGGTCCCTGGGGTCACAGGAGGGGGTACTTGGGTGTCTTGGGGCTGCAGAGAAGGAAGGGATGCAGGAGAAGATGAAGAGGTGTCCCGGGGGTCCCAACAGGAGATGTGGGGGTCTCAGGGCTGCTCCATCCCAGCCCACGGAGGGCTCTGCTCCCCCAGGGATAATGGGGAGCACTATGCACCCCAGAACTCTGCTGCCCTCCTCTTGCAGAAGCTTCTCTATTCTGGGGAAGACAGGAGTAGCAGGTGCTCAGATTTCCCAGCTGGTCTGCAGAGGAGGTGAAGGAATCCAGGCACCAACGCTCTGGGCACTAATGCCCAGGCTAGGCAGGGAGGGGCAGCAACAACAGCATGAGAAGGATGTTTTGCTTTCTGAGCACGCAGGAGTTACAGGTCCTCCATCCTCCCCGTGCAGTCAGTGCAGCATCCCCAACAGGCACAGGGCTCCCTGGCAGCACTGCAGCGGTCACTTCCAAAATCCTGCCCAGCCTTAGGAGACTCCCTCAAGCCAGGGGGAAAATCTGCTGGCTTTGCTGGAGCCGGGACAGGAGCTCTGAGCAGCTGCTGTGTCCTTCCAGATTTTCATCTCCTACCACAGCTCCCAGCACTGGGCAGAGAAATGCTATAATTATTTTTTTTCAAACTGATTGAAAGTCCTGAAAATCCTCAACAGCCCCAAGAGACTTGATGCTCCCATGCCTCCCCATCTCCTCAAGGAGACATGAACAGGTAGGGCACAACCTGCATTTGCTAGCTCTCAGCCAGAGGAGCTGATGCTCAGCCCTGCCAGAGGAATGCTCTGCAAACAAGATGGGGATGATGTTCCTGCTGGCATCACAGCAGAGCCCAGAGCTGGCAGCCTGTCCCCACAAACAACCTCCTGTAGACCAGAGACCCAGTAGTTCTTCCTCTGGGCCCTGCTGGAGCCCAAACAGGGCTGCTCCATCCCTACTTCCCAAGGACAGGACAAGAGGGAGTGGCCTCAAGCTCCAACAAGGGAGGTTCAGGCTCAACATAAGGAAAAAATTCTTCACTGAAAGGGTCATTAGGCAATGGAATAGTCTACCCAGGAAGGTGGTTGACTTGCCTTTCCTGGAGGTGTTTAAGGTGTGGGTAGATGAGGTACTGAGGGGCATGGTTTAGAGATTGGTGGGAATGGTTGGACTCGATGATCCAGTGGGTCTCTTCCAACCTTATGATTCTATGATTCAAACAGGGCTGGGATGGGCAGGAGAGCACCTCTGCTTTGGGTCCTGAAGAGGCCCTTTCATTGTGCTCAGTGGAGTAAAACATCCCTGCCAAAAAAAAAAAATATATATAAAAGTGAGTTTTCAAGTTTGCATGTCCCGTGCATGAGATGGTAGAGGCAAGAGTCTTGTTTCTCTTCCTCTCCTCTCGTGCTCCTGATGGTCCATCCCTCCAGCACCCCATCTCTGCCAGCAGCCTACCCACAAATGCCAAGCTTTGTCTTGGGGGATGGGGAGAAATCAGAGCCAGGGCTGGTGGATGCTGGAACTGAACCCCATCTCAGCCAGGGAGGGAAAACCAGGTTCCCACTGGGGGTTTCAGCTTCCCTGCAAATACACAAATCATGCTGGTGTTTGGCAGAGGTTCCAGGAAAACTGCTAGAAAGTGTATGGAAAAAGAAGGAGGGGCTGAAAAAGTTCAGGTGTTGGTTTTCTAACCCCCAAATCTTAAGGTGTCAGAGAAAACAGAGTGTTTTCTACGCTGAAAGAGCATCTGAACTTCCAGTGAGGAGGATGAGGAACCCTACAGGTCAAAGTGGTCCTGGCTGTCCTGGGGAGCTCATGGACATTGTGTCTCTGGGGCTGGGCAGTGCAGGTGCCCGTCTGAATTGTGCTGATCAAACCCTTGCCCTGTTCCTGGCCCTTTTGGAGCCCTTATCCCCCAGGCTTTGGGATGAAGGTTTTCCCATCTGTGTGGTTCTAGATGCTGGGCTGAACCTGTCCCCATCCCGGTGCTGTTGATGTCCTGCAGGACGATGGCATCTGGCTACTGGCTAGAGCCTGTGCACCAGAATTGGTATTTCCATGTTGGATGATGAAGAAAAAAACATTTATAGGTACAAAAAAAAAAAAAAAAAAGAGAAAGCAAAGACAGAGTTCATCAATAAAGGGGGACCAGCAAAACAAGCATCTCCACAGCCACCTGGCTAAGATGCCACCAGGGCGAGCAGGTGAAGCAAGGATGGGCTCACAGCCGGCTTATGCTGGCTCCAGAGGAGAATTAATTGGTTTAGGGTATTCAGTGCTTGATTCAGTCCATTATGCCCTGAGAGGCAAGCAGAGCCATGCAACATCACTGCACACGGGAGTCAGAATCACGTGGCGGTACCAAAAAGGGACTCAACGAAACACCACAGCCCCCCAGGTGCTGGGGGTACTCACCAAAGCTTTGCAGCAATCAGCTGACCGTGAGCCCTGCTGCAGCCACAGGGAAGGAGTGGGCAGAAAAAGAAGAAAGTGGAGTTTTAAGGGCTTTAAGTGGCAGTAGCAGGGTACAGCACTCCTCCTCCCCCTGGGTGCTCTCTGTGGTGCCCCAGTGACAGGTTCCTTCATGGCCTGGGGGCACATACAGGAGGATTTCCAGCCTCCAGCACTCCGACTGTTCCCTGTGTGTGGCTCAGGGGCTGTTTGGAGCACAGGGGATGGGGAAAATCATAGAATCACTAGGTTGGAAAGGACCCACTGGATCACTGAGTCCAACCATTCTCATCAATCGCTAAACCATGTCCCTCAGCACCTCATCCATCCGTCCCTTAAGCCCCTCCAGGGAAGGTGACTCAACCACCTCCCTGGGCAGCCTGTTCCAGCACCCAGTTACCCTTTCTGTGAAGTATTTTTTCCTGATGTCATCCACAAGGTTCCCAGTGCCTGTGAACTAGAGACATACAAGGCCCTTCATAGAATCATAGAATCATAGAACAACCAGCTTGGAGGGGACCCATCGGATCTTCTAGTCCAACCATTCCTATCAAACACTAAACCAAGCCCCTCAAGACCTCATCCACCTGTGCCTTAAACACCTCCAGGGAAGGTGACTCAACCACCTCCTTGGGCAGCCTATTCAGTGCCTAGGGGTGATGTCTTCTAACCCCCATGCTTGGTTGGGTTTCTGCCTGCACCCCGTGAGATGTGCCAGGCAGCGCTCTCCTCACTGCTTCTGCTGAACCTGGAAACTTGGGACCTTCTCTGGGCAGTGGCAGCGGAGTTGTGAGTGGGCTGGTGGATGCTGGAGCTGTTCAGAGTGGAGGGACCTGAGCTTGGGGAGGCTCTGCATGGCAATGGCTGCAAGGTCTTGTGTGTAGAGGCCAGGCAGAACTTTGCCACCACTGGGTAGGGGTTGTCTGCATCCTCATCCCTCCTCCCTAGTGGGAGAATAAGGCACAGAGCCCCTTCGAGCTCCCTGTGGCTCATTGGGTACCCCATATGTCTCTGATGGGGTTGAATCTACCCAGCACAGAAACCTCCTGCATTTTGGATACCCCGTGCCCTGATCTGGGTTCTTGGGTCCCCCACTAGATTATAGAATCATAGAATCACCAGGTTGGAAAAGACCCACCGGATCATTGAGTCCAACCGTTCCTATCAAACACTAAACCATGTCCTTTAGCACCTCGTCCACCCATCCCTTAAACACCTCCAGGGAAGGCGAATCAACCACCGCCCTGGGCAGCCTGTTCCAGCACCCAATGACTCTTTCCATGAAATTTTTTTTCCTCGTGTTCAGCCTAAACCTCCCCTGGTGGAGCTTGAGGCCATTTCTTCTTGTCCTGTCCTCTGTCACTTGGGAGAAGAAGCCAGCTCCCTCCTCTCTACAACCTCCTCTCAGGTAGTTGTAGAGAGCAATGAGTTCTCCCCTCAGCCTCCTCTTCTCCAGGCTAAACAACCCCAGCAAACACCACGAGCCTTTCTTGGGTAGTACTGGGAAAATCTTCCATGGTAGCAGGGCCGGGCAGCAACCGCTGGCACCTTGGGGTGCTGGAGCGAATCGGGCGGCAGCGCGAGGCGGATTGGAGCCGGTGTCTCCAGGCGTGCGGTGCCTGTGCTGCCATTCCTCACGCTTTGATCTCGGCCTCGGCGCAGAGCAGTCTGCCTGGAGACATGCTCACATGCCCGGGAATTAGGTCAGGGCTCGGTGGGGATTAGCGGGCGGCGGTGGGTCCCGTGTCTTTCCTGGAGCTGCTGCCGGGCAGAAATGGCTGGGGTGGAGGGGAGAGCAGGCCAGGGGGCCTCGCTCCGCTCCCCCAATCACCAGGGCTCGGATGCCCAGGGAGGGAGCACATCCTCATCCCTGAGATGCCAGAGAGGGGCTGGAGGCCTCTGAGGGCTCTTGTTTCCCCTGGACGAGCTATTAGCCCCACCACAATGACTTTACTCCCGAACACAAGGCGCCCCAGTGCCTGCTGCGCTGCTTTTTATTTATACCTGCAGTGGAAATAAACCCTGCATCGTCAGAGTCTGGCAAGAGGCATGAGCTCATCCCTTATATTTGGTGGTGATGAAAGAAGGGTAAATAAATGGCAGCGGCGCAGACAGCCCTGACAGAGCCATTGGGATGAAGTGGAGGAGCTTTTGTCATCCCCTCTCATAGCTGTTGGGGAACCTGAGAGAGGGATCTGCCTTTGGGAAGCAGGAGGAGACTGCCTCACTGGTCACCCTTGAAAGGGGGTCCCAGCAGCACTGCCCTGGCTGAGAGCAAGTACATCGAAGAGAAACCCAGTTGGGAGGGTGTCTGGGGCTGCCAGGAGCTCCCGTGCACGGGCAGGGGGGTCCTGGCAGCTGCTGAGTCCCCAGCACAAGCTACCAGCAGGCTGGCTGAGAGATCTTATAGTGATGCTGAATCAAATCTGAGGAAAAATTCCCTGATTTGGTGTATAGTTCCCCAGGAAGCCCCCAGTGTGGGGTGTCCAGGAGTCTCAAACACCTGGTTGGCTCTGTAGGGTGTACAGGTCCTTGTGCAAGCACCATCCGTGAGGATGGGAAGGTAGCAGCCTTCAGGGGCAGACAACAAGGACATCAGAGCAGCACCAGCTGAGAATTAAATCTGAAAGTTTTGGAAGGGGTAGGGGAACTCCTAAGTCAGTATTTAAGTCAGCCCCAGGGATGGGTAGCTTTGGTGCGCCTCTACCATGGGGACAATGCGTCACATTATAGAATCACCAGGTTGGAAAAGACCCACCGGATCAAGTGCAACCATTCCTATCAAATACTAAACCATGCTCCTTAGCACCTTGTCACCTTGTCCACCCTTCCTTTAAACATCTCCAGGAAAGGTGACTCAAACACCTCCCTGGGCAGCCTGTTCCAGCACCCAATGACCCCTTCCATGAAATTTTTTGCCTTATATTCAGCCTGAACCTCCCCTGGAAGAGCTTGAGGTCATTCACTCTCTTCCTGTCCCCTGTCACTTGGGAGAAGAGCCCAGCACCCTCTCCTCCACACCTTCCTTTCAGGTAGTTGTAGAGAGCAATGAGGTCTCCCCTCAGCCTCCTCTTATCCAGGCTAAACAACATTGTGGCAGCACTTGGTGGCCAAGGTCCAGCTTAGCCGGTAGGGCTGTGTGAGAGAGGCTGCAGGGTCTGGGCAGGGTCTGCACCCTCTCACACCACTGACTGGGGATGTGAGCCCAGCTGTCACCTGTGGCCACATGCAGGGAGCAGCCAGTGACCGTGACCTGCTCAAGCACAACCCCCGTAACTCCCCCGCACCACCTCTTGACTAAACATCCTCTGCGTTTACCGAAATTCTGGGCTTACTCACACCTCCCGGGCTGGCTGCAGCAGCCAGGAGAGGTCCTGATGTTTCCTGCCTGGTCTGACTCAACCTAAAATCCCAGCACCCCCTTTCCTCTGCTGGGATGTGGGGGTCTGGCATCCCAGTGGGAGGAAACCCATTGCTTTTCCCTCGGCTCTGATGGTCATCCTCTACACCCTAGCCCTAGATAAATTCCTGCTTTTCTTCCCCCATTGGCAAATGATGCTCTCTGCTGGTCCTTGGCTGATACCAGCGAGCAGGTTATGTGCTGGAGGGAGCTGGTATGGGGTTGGAGTAGGGGTTTTGGGGTGTATTCCTTCTATTTGTGGCAGGCGATGGAATCCCTACGTCATTCCCCTGGGGGAAGGGATGGGAACATCTGGAGAGCGGTGGGAGAGCACTGACTCATCCTGCAGCATCATTAACTTCTTATAGCTGGTTATCATCTCCCTCTGATAAGGAGAGAGAAGTATCCGTGGGGTCAAGCCAGCATAATTGGCTGGGAAGGATCCAGGATTAAACCTTCCCTAGATGCTGTCCAAGCCTCCCTGCGCTGCTGGGGCGCAGCTGGTGCTGGGGAGCACCTTGGAGCAACCCCTGGCCTCACTCTCCACCTAATGGGGAGCCACTGACCAAGGGAAGGAGGGGAACTGAGGCAAGAGGGTACCCCTGTATCTCCAGGAGGGTGCGGGCAACAGGCTAATGGTTCTTTCTAGTCAACATGCCAACGAAAATGTTGCCATCCGCAATCCATCCTTGTTACCGGGGTGTGAATCAGCCTGGCCTCCCCATCACGCCTCTCTCTCTGGGTAGAAAGATGTTTTCAAGTCTCACTTTGAAACCGGCTGAGCCTTCCCTTTGAACGCCCCCCCAAGCCCATGCCTAACAATTCAAATGAGTTAATTAGGCCGCAGTGGAGCCTGGGGCTGATCGCCTGGGGCCAGTGCCCTGCAGCCGCCCCTTTCCTGCGCAGAAACAGCTTGCGGCTGCTCTCCCCAATTTGCACCAGCATCCTTAAGGCGAGTGACAGGTCCCTGAAGAAACCTCAGCAGCAGGCAGGAGAGAGCAGCCGGGCTCCCCCAAGGTGAGAAGGGGGTTGGGGTTTGCCTGGTGCATCCCACTGATGGCAGCAGCTTCTTGTCCAAGCAACGAGACTCTGAGCCCCTGCAGCGGCATCCCTGTGCTGCAGAATTTCAGCCCAAAGTGGGGGCTGGAGCATCTCATGGGAACCCTGGCGCTGCTTTCCTCTCCTTACCCAGCTGGGCCCAACCTGCCAGTTCAGTTCTGCAGGGCAAGTGCCACCAAAATGAGGAATTGGCTGTCATCCCTCTGCAAATCCAGGTAGAAACAACACTTTGGGCCAGCTGAAAGAGTCCAGAAGTGCAGCTGGGAGCTGGGAACATCAGCTGGACCAGAATGGGGCTGGGGTGCAGGAGGCAAAAGCTGGCACATCCCTGCCCACCTCAAGGATGCTGAGGGCAGGGTGGCCCATGGAGTGATGTGGTGACATCAGAAGGTGCCCTGAGTCACGTTTGAGCACTCGGTCCTGCCCTAGAGTGGTGGCGTCTCTCCCAGCTGTCCCCACGCTGCCCTGGGGCACGGTTCTTGGCAGAGTGGGTGCCTCCTCCTGAAAATGAGGTAGCGTCTCCAGCAGCTGGGTTAAAGGCTTCACTACAGGCATTGGTCAATCTGTTTTCTCTCTGGTCTCTGAGCCAAATGGCAGACACTGGCCATAAGGGACCCACTGCAGCTTCTTGTCCCCAAGCAGGCAGAGGGGAAGGCAGGCAGGTTCCCACGATGTCTGACCCATGGTGGGGACACCCCAAGAAGAGAAGATCAAGGTCAAAGTGAGCAAAACTCACTTTTGCCAGGAGTCAGGAAGCTGTTCCCCATCCCAGCCCTGCTGGCCAGGCTCCTCAGAAGCCTAGGAAATAGCTTTTCCCCACTCTTTTGGGCTTATTACCCCAGAAGGGAGCATGGCTGCATGCGGTTGGTGAAATGGTTGGAGACTTAAGGTGCTTTCAGCTGGAAAATGCTGGGCTGAGCGATGCAGTATCTCTGAAAATGGCACTGATTTTGGTAAAGCAGCATCTAGGGGTAAAGATCCAGAAAGTGGAGAAGAAGGGAGCTCAAAGCAGGGCAAGCCCATCATCTTCTCTGTCACATTGAGCCATTTGGGGTCTGACACATCATCTTTAACAAAGTGCAAAATTTGCTCTTTTTTCAGTAGTGTCATCTAGAAAAAGTGAGAATATCGGTTTCCACACACAAACCATTTCAAGCAATCCCAAATATCTTGGGCTTTTTTTATTATTCCCACCCCCCACCCCGAGATTTTTCCTGCAAGGAGAATTTCAAAACATTGCATTTGACTCCAGTTTGAATCAAAGGTGGATTTTGAAACCTCCCGATCTTTGCTAAAGGGACTGTTGCCCTCTGAGTAGTCACCTCCTAGCCCAACTGGGCTGAGAGACCTCCAAGAAAAACACATGAAGCAATACTAAAGGATGCTGAGAGGATTCTTGCCCTGGAACCCTGGTGAAGCAACATCCCTGCACCAGCCCGGCTGAGGGGCTTGGATGGACGTATCCCCCACCCTTTGGTTCTTGCAGACCATGGGACATTTCTGCCCATGGGTGGTTTCCCCTGGTCCCTGGAGCATCCTCCCCACCTCCCTCAGGGCAGCTGCCTGTCGGAGCTGGGAGAGCAATGCCAGCTGGGGCATATTCACAGTGTTTTGAGCTCACTGGGGGATGGATGACGTGTGCTTTCAGCAATGGGCAGTGCCTGGGGAACGTAAACCCACTGCATGGATGCATTTTCCCAAGCAGTTCCTCCAGAGCTGGGGTGACACAGGGAGCCTGGGACAGCTCTTCAGCCCATCCCAGGGGTGCTGACCTGTGGTGGGACCTAAGGGGGACAGCAAGAGCTCCCATACCACATGCTGGGTGCATAGTGCACATGAGGCTCTCTGTGGGCACATTTAACTCAGGGTCAGTGGAAACTGGGGCAGGAATATTTTGCTGGGGGGTGAAATCCTGGACTGCCACACCTGGGAGATGGAGGCACGGGCAAAGAAATTGGCACCCATGTCTGGAGGAGGGTGTGCAGTGCTGGAAGAGCCCCAAGCTCCACGCCAGAGGGGTAGCACCACGGGCTAAGGGCTCCTGCTGGGTCTCTCCCTACAGATGCCTCGGCTGTGGACATGGACTTGTACGATGCCCAGACGCTGGCAGAGGCCCTGAAGTGGTACATCCAGGAGCTCCCATCGCCCCTGATCCCCCCAGCCCTGTACAGCGACTTGGTCCACATGGCTCAAGGTAAGCACAGTCGGGTTACCCTTATGTCTGGGAACTTTGTGGGGCTGGAGGAGCTTTGGAAAGCTCTTATTAAGGCTCCCCAGCATCTGTAGGGTGATTCCCACCTGCATCCCCATTCTGGATGCTGCACTAAGGGCAGATCCCAAGAAGGACCACTGGAAACATCCCCTGCACTGGAGTGACGCAGCTCCTTTTGTGAGATGCTCAAAGAAAGTGAGAATAAAACAGATGGGGAGCTTTGCCTTGGCT
Source organism: Coccyzus lansbergi (assembly GCA_033558105.1). Taxonomy (NCBI): domain Eukaryota; kingdom Metazoa; phylum Chordata; class Aves; order Cuculiformes; family Coccyzidae; genus Coccyzus; species Coccyzus lansbergi. The sequence goes on from JAUMJK010000662.1 coordinate 185,965, forward strand.
GTGGCAGGGTCTCCTCCTGCTGCAGTGCCCAGAGGAGGAGATGCTGCCTGCTGGGATGTGTGGCTGCCAAGACTGGGTGATGCTGGCCCCAGAAGAAAGCGTTGCTATAATATTTTGGCTCTGCTGCCTGGGAATTTTTTACTGTAATCTTGTTAACTTTTGGCTTTATATGGGCATAGAAAATTCTCTGCATTTTCATCTTAGTGCCATTAGGAAGTGCCTTTAGGTCCTTGCAAGCTTTCCAGTCTCTGTGTGAATGTACAAGACCATCAATGTGTCGGGCTTTTTGTCTGTGTGTTGGGGTTTTTTTAAAGTAAATAAGGTAGGGCTTGTATCCAGGTCAGCGAAGTCCATGGAGGTGGTCAGAGCTTTGCTAGCCTGACTAGACACCCACAAGTCTATGGGACCAGAAGGGATTCACCCAAGGGTGAAGGAGCTTTTGAAGGAGCTGATGGATGTACTGGTCAAACCCCTTTCCATCATCTTCCAACAGTCCTGGAAGACTGGGGAAGTTCTACTGGACTGGAGTCTGATGTTGTGCCCATCTACAAGAAGGGTCGCAGGGAGGATCTGGGGAACTACAGGCCTGTCAGTCTGACCTCAGTGCCAGGGAAAGTCATGGAACAGGTGATCTTGAGTGCTATCATGAAGCACATGCAAGAGAACTGGGTGATCAGGCCCAGTCAACATTGGTTTACAAAAGGCAGGTCTTGCCAAACTAACCTGATCGCCTTCTATGACAAAGTGACTCAGCTGCTGGGTGAGGGAAAGGCTGTGGATGTATCTTCCTGGACTTCAGTAAAGCCTTTGACACAGTTTCTCACAGCATTCTGCTACGGAAACTGTCAGTCTCTGGCCTGGACAGGCACACACTTTCCTGGGTAGAAAACTGGTTGGGTGGCCGGGCCCAGAGAGTGGTGGGAAATGGAGTTAAATCCAGCTGGAGGCCAGTTACAAGTGGGGTTCCCCAGGTCTCAATGCTGGGTCCAGCCCTGTTCAATGTCTTCATCAATGACCTGGATGAAGGCATCAATTGCACCCTCAGCAAGTTTGCAGATGACACTAAGCTGGGTGGAAGTGTCGATCTGCTGGAGGGTGGGGAGGCTCTGCAAAGAGATATGAACAGGCTGGACCACTGGGCTGAGTCCAACGGCATGAGATTTAACATGGCCAAATGCCGAGTCCTGCACTTGGGGCACAACAACCCTGTACAGCTACAGATTAGGAGAAGTCTGTCTAGAAAGCTGCCAGGACGAGAGGGACCTGGGGGTGTTGGTTGACAGCGACAGACCATGACCCAGCAGTGGCCCAGGTGGCCAAGAAGGCCAATGGCATCCTGGTTTGTATCAGAAATGGTGTGACCAGCAGGTCCAGGGAGGTGATTCTCCCTCTATACTCAGCACTGGTGAGACTGCTCCTTGAATCCTGTGTTCAGTTCTGGGCCCCTCAGCACAAGAAGGATGTTGAGGCTCTGGAACCAGTCCAGAGAAGAGCAACGGAGCTGGTGAAGGGGCTGGAGTACAAGCCTTATGAGGAACGGCTGAGAGAGCTGGGGTGTTTAGCCTGGAGAAGAGGAGGCTAAGGGGAGACCTCATTGATCTGTACAACTACCTGAAAGGAGGTTGTGGAGTGGAGGGAGCTGGGCTCTTCTCCCAAGGGACAGGACAAGAGGAAATGGCCTCAAGCTCTGCCAGGGGAGATTTAGGCTGGACATTAGGAAAAAAATTTTCACAGAAAGAGTCATTGGGTACTGACAGAGGCTACCCAGGGAGGTGGTGGATTCACCTTCCCTGGAGGTGTTTAAGGGACAGGTGGACGAGGTGCTAAAGGACGTGGTTTAGTGATTGATAGGAATTTTTGGACTCGATGATCCAGTGGGTCTCTTCCAACCTGGTTATTCTATTATTCTATGATTCTATAGTCTATCTTAAAGGGAATTCAGGACTAAAACCTGTTTCTAATGAGTCCCCACAGACCTGCTCAGCATCTCCCAGTCTGAGGCACCACGGACATTACCAGGCACATATGAGGCCCTTTCCCACCTTGTTAGATAGGACTTGAACCCCTCACCACCTCTGAATCCAGGATTTCCCCTTTCACAGCAGCTCTTGTCTTGTTCTCAGTTGCTGCAGTGCCCTCCATCCCCGTGCACTTCTTCCCTGCCCTAAGCCAGATTAGCTCTTGGGCAGATCATGCTCTTGGCTGACTTAAGAGGCACCAAAAAATCACCCGTGGTCAAGCCAGTGTGGCCTTTTCCTACCTTATCCCAGTGGGAAAAGGCAACAGGGTCTTTGTGGCCTCCAGCACGGCAGGAGAGACACACAGGGAAGATTAGGGATAACTCACATCCTGTCAGAAAATCATAGCATGGTTTGGGTTGGAAGGGAGCTTAAATATCACCCAGTTCCAACCTCCCTGGTACAGGTAGGGACACCTCCCACCAGATAAGATGCTCAAAGCCCCATCCAACCTGGCAGTGCCTGCCCTCCCTTCCCTGTGCAGGAGAACAGAGCCTGAAGAAATACCCACAGGACTGTTGGCACCAAGATGCTGCCTTCCCCTCACCCATTGGAGAGAGCAGAAATCAAAGGCTGCCTCCCTCCCAAGGATAAAAAAAATAAAAAAAAAACAATTAGGAAGCAATTAGCTGGGTTGCCTTGTTAAGCAACTTCAAAGGGAAGCGCCTTTCCCTGGCAGCCTGCGCCAGAGCTCTGCTCCTGGCACAACGGGTGCAGGAGGAGGAGGGGATAGGAATGGAGGCAAAACCAATGGGGATTTCTCTGGAGCTTTAAAATAAAAATAAAAACACAAGTCTTTGAGGAGACAGTGCTGGGTTTTGGCATTCTGCCCTTGCAAACAGGCTGCTTCTGCCCTACTCAAGGCCGCAGCCCGGAAAAGTAGCAAGCTGACCATCTGCAGAAGGAAAAACCATCCCGAAATCCCCTCATTGGCTGTGGACCTTCCTTCTGCAGCATCCCGTGGGTGCAAAAAAGCTGGGATAGGGGAAGGCTGGAGCTAAGCGGAACATCCCCTGAGAGCAGCCAGGTTGTGGACCTGATCCAGAAGGCATGCTGGAGCTGCCTACCCTCCAGCTCTGGTGATGCCTGCCCCAAGGAGGGATGCTGGGAGCTGGCTGGGCATCAGCCAAGCCTCAGTCTGGGTGCAAAGAGCCACAGGGAGCTGAGTCAGCACCCGGCCAAGCTGCACTTTGAAGCCAGATGAGAGCAACAACTCTGGGGACGTCCCTGTCCCTCACAGACCAAAGGGCCAGACCAAGGAGGGAATGGAGGGTGGCTGGAGAAAGGCTGTTTCCCGTGCCTGGGGCAGGGCTGCGGTTCCAGGCCACTGAGCTCACAACTCACAAGATTGGGGAGCCCTGGCCAAAGCTGCCAGAGGGCACTGAGGACACCAGGGGACACCGGTGAGAACACCACAGGGCTGTGGGCTGCTCAGGGCACCTGTGACGAGGCTCCTGGTGGCACCTCCATGAAGTTCAATACCATTAGGTCCCTGCTTTTACTCACATTGCCAAAAGTAAGTGCCCTCCAACCAGCCACCCTCACATCACAGGGGTAGAGAACCACGCTGAGAGGACTGCAGGGACCTTGCTATGGCTTTGCCTGTAGCTGTCAGCTCAGGTGTAGGGTAGTTTCTCCTAAAATCCTTTCCCCTCCCAGCTTGCTTTTCATAGAATCACCACCAGGTTGGAAAAGACCCACTAGATCATCGAGTCCAACCACTCCCATCAGTCACTAAAACATGTCCCTCAGCAACTTGTCCACCTGTCTCTTAAAGACCTCCAGGGAAGGTGACTTAAACCCCTCCCTGGGCAGCCTGTTCCAGTGCCCAGTGACCCTTTCCATGAAATATTTTTCCTAATGTCCAGCCTAAATCTCCCTTTTACTGCAAGGGGAGAGCCGAGCTTCTACATTTGGTAGGTCTTTGGCCACGAATTCCCAGACTGACCTTTCTTCTCCTGTTTCTTCTCTGCTGCAGAGACCTCAGGCCTAGAGGAGTGTGGCCAGCGAGCCCGAGCCCTGCTGGCCCCCCCAGCCCTGCAGCAGCCCCAGGCACTACTCCTGCACCAGCTCATCTGCCACTTCCACCGCCTCTGCCAGAGCACCCGCAGGAGCCGCCTCTCACCCCGGCTCCTTGCGGAGCTCTTCGGGGAGCTGCTTCTCCACCCTGCAGCAGCCAGGTGAGGTGCCCCTGCCACACATGGTACAGGTGGGGTGAGAGAAGGGTGCCTGCAGCCAGGCACCAGCTAAACTGGTTCTGCTGGATGACAGCCCACCAGCAGCTCAGCCCCGGAGCATTCCAAAGGGAGAAGCCAGAGACAGGAGCCCCGATCCTAACTGTGATGCTTTGCCATCCATTGGGGCATCTGGCTATGATCCCAGCAGCATGGGGTTCTCCAGCAGGGCTGAGCTGCTGGCACCTTCATAGACTCCCTGCTTCTCCCTGCAGCGCTGAGACAAGCCCTGAGCTTCATGCAAAGATCCTCGAGTCCCTCATCATGGCTGGTGAGATGGCAGAGGTGCCAGCAGCCCCTGGTAAGAGATGCCCGGTGCACGGTGAGGGTGGGGGGCAGCATTGGCAGTGAAATTTGGGGAGGAAATAGCAGCAGGTTGTGGGGCATTTTCAGTGGCCTGTGTGGTGACAGGAAGGTGCTGTGTCTCTGCGGTGATGCCCAGGCTGTGCTGACTCCCTGACCAGACAAGCTTTTCCCACATTCCCCTCCCTCCTTTCTCATCACAGAGACTGGTTTGATAGGAATGGTTGGACTCGATGATCCAGTGGGTTTTTTCCAACCTAGTGATTCTATGATTCTATGGTTTGGGGGCATTTCTTTGCAGCCCCTCAGAAGGTTTGCTGCTGTTCTATTGCTTAATGTCTGTGTTGCTGCTCTTTGGTCCTGATGAGGTGCAAGCAGGGACGGTTCTCCCATCTTGGGGACTCAATGTGCATGGGTGCTCTCAGTCAGGCTCTGCTGCTCAACTTGTTTTAGTGAATAGGGATCTGACTGCAGTCTGGGAGAAAAAGACTACCAACACAGCCACAAAATGACAAGGTGGTGCTTGCTTCAGGACCAAATCCAGGTTTATGATGTTTTGGTTTGCATATAGTTTTCATGTGTACAGAATTGCACTGTGTCCATCAACACACTGCTGGGTATTCCCAGGATGGGGAGGAGGGATGAACACTGGTCGTCCACCCCTCTACAAGTGGAGAAAGGAGCTGGGAGCATGTTTTCTGCACAGATCAATGACCTCACTCAGCCTTCTCCCCCCAGGACTGCAGTTCTGTCCCTTTTGTTACCAATACCGGCATTTGCCTCCAACACCTCTTTGCTTTTACTCTTTTATGGTTGGACTCAATGATTCAGTGGGTCCCTTCCAACCTGGTGATTCTGTGATTCTATGATTCTACTGTGGTCGAAGTCCCAGCCCTCTGCTGGCCACCTTCTCTTGTCACATCGCGCTTGCTTGGTGGCATCTCTTGCCTCATCAGTGTCCAAACCTGAAGCATGTGCCCCTTGTGATCTCTGCAGCTCTCCAAGGATGGGAGACGAGTACTCCATTTGGGCAGGGATGCATGTGGCAGGGAGGGACAGTCTTTAAGGACCACAGAGGTCCACCTGTGTGGGATCTCATCTCCACACTGCCACAGAGATCCAGCTGTGTCCCCGCACCGAGCTGCCCAGACCCCCAGGAGGCACAATTGCTTCCAGCTGTCCCTCTTGGAGATAAGTCAGTGTTGGCCCCAGTGAGTGCTGTCTCCTCGTGATGTATCTGTGTCCTTGTCATCACCCTGCTTCCCTAGGGGGTGGCCGGGCCAAGCAGGATTACAACTCTAAATATTCCTCATAAATCAGCCCTTTCAGACCTGTCATCTTATTTATTGCTCTCCCCTGAGATCTCGCCCACGAGTTTGTCGAGATCTGCACGGTTCTTCCACCCGCTGATCCAGATGTTGGACAGCTGCAGCCCAGCGATCCCCAAGGTCGCTGCTGCTGTCCCTGGATCCTCTGCTGTCACCGTTTGTTCCCACCTGGAACTCAGCAGAGGGGTTGGGCAAGACTCTGAGATCCTTATCCCCTTTCTGCCTCAAAATCTCTTCTACGAGCGTGTCCTGCCATGGGCACCCCACAAGTGTGGGGCAGGACACAGGTTCACTGCCCCATGGACTGTGATGCTTCGGGACTTCACACAAGTCCTACCACCTCCCCTCTCTCCGCTGTGGTTATTATTACTTGGCTGTCATCACATTAGGATGTTGGGAAGCTTAATTAAATGCCTGCAAAGCATTTTGGAGAGCTGCGGATGAAAGACGCTATATATAAAGCGCGAAGAATTATTATTAGCAGTGGGGTCCGTGCCCCGGCCCCACTCCCATCGTCCTGGCCCCACTCCCCCGCTGCCTGCATGTCCTGGCACTGTGATTATTTTAGTGCATGTGTGGAGTTGCGGTTTTATAATTATACATGTAAAATAGCTATAAATACCCTGCAATAACACGGCGGGCGTGTGTGCATAGCACAGGAATAGGAATCGGTAGCTGACACGGAGGAAACCGCGGTGTGACCTCATTCTGACTCAGGAGTAAATATACATCGTGAGAGCAGTAGCTGGGGGGGGCGGTTTGGGGCAGCTGGGGGAGTTCTGGGGCTGTAGAGGGACAGTGGTCACCTTGGCAGCAAGGTCTATGTTTTGGGTTAGGTCTGAAGATAGCTGCTAACCCTGGGGAAGCTCTTGGGGTATTGGGGTTCCTCCTCTGCTATGCGTCCTGGGGCTGATGGTAGAGGCTTGGATGTGGAAATGATCAAGAATAAAAATGTAAATTATGAACTCTGGTTCCTGGAGGGGCTTCCCGGGGTGGATTCACTCTCATTAAGTTTGCTGAATCCCTTTTCCTCAGGCGCTGCTCCTGGCAGGTCTCTGTAGCTGCCTGTGCCAAGGGAAACGGCATGGGATGGGTCTGGGATGGTTCCTGAAAGCTCTTCCCACTGGCTAGGGAATGCAGCAGTCGGGTCATGCTGGAGGCACTGGTTTGCATGGAACTGTACGCGGGTTTGAGTGGGGCAATGTCTTGGGTTGGTGGCAAAGCTGGGACCGAGCCTCTGGGGCCAAGCAGCCACATCCAGGCCACCTTCAGCAAGGTCCCGGCGCATGGTAGTTGTCCCCAGACATTCCTGAGTCCTGTGGGGACCCAGGGAGACACACACAGTCTGCAGCAGCACCCCCAAACCCAGAGGCCACCACTTACCAAGCAGGGTGAGGGGGTAGGGGAAGGCAGAGGGAAGAAGTGATGCAAATACCAGCTCAGCTGAAGGAAGATGACTTCATCTCCTTTCCTCTCCTGGTGCTATTTATAGACACTTTAATTTACTCCCTTTTGCTTTATTATCTCTCCAGCAAGCCGTTATTCCTCAGACAGCAAGATGCCTTTACTCACCATGCGGCACAGAATTCTGCACTAAAAAATCCCAACCCAACACCAAAAAAAGCCCCAAATATGACAGGTGGGAGGCAGGAAAAGGCAGCAGAGCACTAGGGGCAGGAGCATCTCTGTCCTGTGTTGTAGCTTTTGGGAGAAAATGAGAGGATTTGGGGTCCTTTTGGGGAAAAGAATTAGAATCAAGAAAGGGAGATGTCCCCCTTCCTCCTTCAGAGCAGTGGCTGGAGGGGACGGGACCAGCGGTGCTGGAACACCCTCCTCACCCCAGATGGTGTCTGTTGTTGCGATGGACCCTGCAGAGGCAGGTATCCTCTGCTCCAGCAGCACCACCAGCTCTGCCCCTCTTTATGTGGGGCAGTGGTACAATGTCAGCAGCGGGGAGCAGGCTCCAGCACCAGCCCAAGCACCTTGAAAACCTCTTCCCAAACAGCAGGTTTGGCAGCTTTGTGCCATGGGGAAACTGAGGCACACCTCCCCATGGAATCATGCTCCCAGCAGCTACAAAATCCTACAATAGTAGGATTAATTAATTTAATCCTACAATAGTGGGTTGATCCCCAGATGCCCAGCACCATGGCCCCCCACAACCTACTGCTTGGCAGGGATGGAGGTCACAGGGCTGCTACGGCAGTACTGGAGATGGGTGACATCCCATTACGTCTTGTGATGTGACACACTGGGCACTTCCCCAGCTGGGCTCCACACTGGCACATCTGTGGCAGCATTGCCATCAAGCGGGACGGCCGCATTAAACCAAATTAGAAATATCTGGCTTTTAAGTTTTCGATTAGCATTTTTGCTGTTTGCTTTCGTCTGGATCCAAGGGGAAAAGCCTGTCCTCTCACTCTCCCCAGCTCACATGTCAGCGTGCCACGGTGGAGATTACAGTCTCAGATGTGCAGAGGGTCAGAAGTGAGCAGAGGGCTTGCCAGGAGGGGCCAGCCTGGGGGTGCAGACCCTGGCCTGCCTGGGATACTGGAGACTGTGTCCACTCACCGCTCTGACTGCATGGGAGCATCCTGGCACAGCCACAAGCAACCCACCGCTTGGCCTGATGCACTGACTGAAGAGTGCCTCTGGTTTTCATTAGCCCATAGGTTTTGATCCTCTTGGGGCTGTTGATGGGGGTTAAAAATAGCCAGGAAAAAAAAAAAAAAAAAAAAAGTCAACCAAAATCTCCTAGGTGGAGGGCAACATGGGGCGATTGTGGCCAAGTGGTCCCAGACTCCTGGTTCTGCCTCCCCTCGTCTGCAAATAATACAGAGAAAACAAATTAACATAGGAAGAGGGGGCAGAGAAGAGAGCCAGAGTCTACCTACAGATGTGAGATAGTGGCTAAAAATAACAGATCCCTGAAGGCACAGGGAGGAACACGACAGGGATCCACACTCCTGCCATCCCAGAAGGCAGCCATGCACCTCCCCAGCTGCTCCAGCCATAATGTAGCCCAGTGCAGTGAATCCAGAGAGGCAAAAGCCTCTGAGATGGGATCAGCAGGGAGGTGAGAGGTGCAGACCATGCTGTGCAGCAGGGAGAGATGCTCCTACCTGCAGCAGGGATGGGGTCCCCCAAGCACACAGGGTGCCCAACTGGGAGGCAGCTGCTGCCTGACCCACTTGCAGGCAACTGGCGGGCTGATGGGAAACCCCAGGGGTGCTGCCTCCGCAGCTAACTTCAGCCCGTGTTCAATTAATCATGGAGTGGGAGGCAATCATGGCAAGCCCAGCCTTTGCTGGTGCCTCTGCTGGCTACCCTGCCTGCCCTGTGCTCACTTTTGAGATCGAGTTTGGAGGAGCAGTGGGTGCCCCTACGCTGTGATTTTAGAACTAGGATTGACCCTGGTGCTGCAGTCACCTTCTTCAAATCAGCTTTAAGCAGCTGGAGCAGCCCACGGAAGTATGGCCCACAGTAAACCAGGGACAAGGCCACTCTCGGTATCTCCTTGTGCCTCAGTTTCCCCTCCTGGGGAAGGGAGGTTGCCTGTACTGCTCAGACAAGCTTACCAGATTGCCTGCCTAGGATGGGAGCAGAGACACTCCTGCACTTGGGGCACAACAACCCTATGCAGCTATAGACTGGGAGATGTCTGGCTAGAAAGCTTCCTGGAGGAGAAAGATCTGGGGGTGTTGGTTGACAGTGACTGAACATGAGCCAACAGTGGCCCAGGTGGCCAAGAAGGCCAATGGCATCTTGGCTTGGATTAGAAAGAGCGTGACCAGCAGGTGCAGGGAGGTTATTCTCCCTCTGTACTTGGCATTGGTGAGACCGCTCCTTGAATCCTGTGTTCAGTTGTGGTCCCCTCAACACAAGAAGGATGTTGAGGCTCTGAAGTGAGTCCAGAGTAGAGCAATGAAGCTGGTGAAGGGGCTGGAGAACAGGCCTTATGAGAAATGGCTGAGAGAGCTGGGAGTGTTTAACCTGGAGAAGAGGAGGCTAAGGGGAGACCTCATTGCTCTCTACAACTACCTGAAAGGAGGTTGTGGAGAGGAGGGATTTGGACTCTTCTCCCAAGTGACAGGGGACAGGACAAGGGGGAATGGCCTCAAACTCTGCCAGGGGAGGTTTAGGCTGAACATGAGGAAAAAGTTTTTCACAGAAAGGGTCATTGGGCACTGGCAGAGGCTACCCAGGGAGGTGTTTGATTCACCTTCTCTGGAGGTGTTTAAGGGACAGGTGGACGAGGTCCTGAGGGACATGGTTTAGTGATTGATGGGAATGGTTGGACTCGATGAACCGGTGGGTCTTTTCCAACCTGGTAATTCTATGATTCTATGATTCTATGACACCCAGCAAGAGGTGTTTCAGCCAGCCCAAGTGTCTGCTGCACACCCTGGTCAGTGTCCCTTCCCTGACGGTCACCAGCTGTGGCCCCTTCCATCCCCAGGTTGTGCAGGTGGCCATGCACAGTGCCACCAAGCAACACTGGGGCAGGAGCAAATGCATTTTGCTCCAAGTCCAACAGCTTCCCTGACATGAGAAGGGAAGTCTGACAATGCCGTAGGGATATGGGGTGCTGCCATGGGGTGATGCCATAGTGCTGCCATCCCTCTCCTCACAGCAGCCACAGCCCTGCTCCACCGATCTCGGTGTCAAACACATGGTGTGGTACAACCTTCCTCTATGACAGGGGGAATGGCTCTTGACGGAAAGACAGTTCAGCTCGGATTGAAACCCTTTCCCTCCCCACATCACATGGCTGGAGCTGATAACGGGCTGGATAACCCCAAGCATTGTGTGCGTCGCCAGCCCATGACCCACCAGGGGTTTCACTGCCGGAGAGGAAACGCTGCTGTTCAGCAGGTCAGGATTTGCAGGGAGCCTTTGTGTGTGCTGGTGCTGGGGTGTGGGGCTCCCCTGCCGTCTGGGCTGCCTTCCTTTCTTTTCACTGGCACATGAAGTTTTGGGATGGCTCCGTCAGATCCTCACTGGTGCAAACCAGCACGTGCCGCCCAGGCTGTACATCTATGAAAGCTGCCAGCTCAGAAGAACTTGGGGTTCAGGGAGGTTGTCTGGCACAGTCAAGGTTTGCCCCATGGAGTTTGCAGGGTTCTCTGGATGGGGTTTTGGACCTGGGATGCCTCTGCTGCTCCAGAGGGCAGCTCTTGGAGGCCAGGCTTGGCTGAGCAAACCCTCCGCATCTAGGTCAGAGCCACTGGCTTTGCTGTCCCAGCCCAACCAGGGCTGCCTCGCTCCTTACACCAGTTGCTCATTGAGCCAAAGTGCAGTAGCGTGCATGCCAGTGCACGTGTCCTCTCGGCTCCTGCCCTCAGATGCTGTCTGGGCTGGAGTCACTCTTCCTGCTGCGGTGACTCCGGCTTCACAAAAGAAGACAGGGAGGGTGACAAAGTGCTGGTCGCACTGCCAGCAGCAGCCAGTTTTCCTGTTTGGCACCAAAGCCAGGAGCATCCTCTCCTGCATGGTGTCATTTCTGTCCCCTGCAGCCCTCCTGGCAGCAGTGTATTGCCCCACTGCCCTTATGGTCAGGAGATGCCAGGAAAGGGCAATTCTGCCCACGGGGGATTTCATACAGGAGCAGGAGGGCTAAAGGGTGACTGATCCGTTTGTGATCCCACCACCCTCTCCCTGGACTCTGCCTCCCCTGAGAGCATCCCAGCTCTCTTCCAAAGGAATGGGAGGAGGCAGGCTGCCTGGCACACAACATGAGCAGCTCTGGGGAAAGGCAGGATTTGTGCTTCCAGGAGGGAAAATGAGTCATGGGGGGCCGGCAGGGCCATGCCAGCGGCTGAGCGTGGGACCGGGGTAAGCGGTAACTGTCGGCTGCTATCCGGGAGGTCAGGCAGAAATGCTCTCGCAGGCTTTGTCTGGCTTTAAAATCTATTAACGTCATTTTGCCATTCGAGCCGAGAGCGGCACAGGCAGCAGAAACATTTGGGCACAGCTCAGATCAGAGCAGGATTTCAATTACAGTAATCAAAGGTGACACAGATAAGAAACCCCTGGTCTATGAAGCCACGACAGCTGTCCTCTGGCTCAAACTGGCACCCATCCAGAGCAGCTCCATCAAAATCACTGAAGTGGTACTAGGGTAAAATTGGATTGTGAATCCATTTTTGTCTACTGTGGTGGGAAACGCTTTCCCTGTGCTCTTTGGGGAAGAAAGCCACCTTCTCAGGGAGAAAGGTGCCAGGCATGGAACAGAGGAAATTGTCCCTAGCAAAGGCATTGTTCTCTGCCTGTGGATCACAGAATCATAGGATAGTTTGTGTTGGAGGGGACCTTAAAGATCATTTAGTTCCAACCCCCCTCTCAAAAGGTATCTGAACAGGCTGGACTGCTGGGTTGAGACCAATGGCATGAGGTTTAACACGGCCAAATGCCGGGTCCTGCACTTGAGGCACAACAACCCTATGCAGAGCTACAGACTTAGAAGAAGCCTGTCTGGAAAGCTTCCTGGAGGAGAAAGATCTTGGGGTGTTGGTTGACAGTGACTGAACATGAGCCAACAGTGGCCCAGGTGGCCAAGAAGGCCAATGGCATCTTGACTTGGATTAGAAAGAGCGTGACCAGCAGGTGCAGGGAGGTTATTCTCCCTCTGTACTTGGCATTGGTGAGACCGCTCCTTGAATCCTGTGTTCAGTCCTGGTCCCCTCACCACAAGAAGGATGTTGAGGCTCTGAAGTGAGTCCAGAGAAGAGCAACAAAGCTGGTGAAGGGGCTGGAGAACAGGCCTTATGAGGAACGGCTGAGAGAGCTGGGAGTGTTTAGCCTGGAGAAGAGGAGGCTGAGGGGAGACCTCATTGCTCTCTACAACTACCTGAAAGGAGGTTGTGGAGAGGAGGGAGCTGGGCTCTTCTCCCAAGTGACATGGGACAGGACAAAAGGGAATGGCCTCAAGCTCTGACAGGGGAAGTTTCGGCTGAACATAAGGAAATTTTTTTTCACAGAAAGGGTCATTGGGCATTGGAACAGACTGCCCAGGGAGGTGTTTGATTCACCTTCTCTGGAGGTGTTTAAGGCACGGGCAGACGAGGCACTGAGGGACATGGTTTAGTGACTGATGAGAATGGTTGGACTTGATGATCCAATGGGTCTTTTCCAAACTGATGTTTCTATGATTGACTAAACCCTTCCACTGCTTTTGTCTCTTGTAGTTGCAAATACCTCAGGTGGCAACGGGCCAGCAAGCACCACGCACCCCAGAATGGTGGCCATGGCTCCCGCTCCTGCCATATCTCACCCCCTCACCCTGTTGGGCTCCCACCACCCCACACACCCACCGGTGACCACAGCCACGGCCTCGCAGGACCTTGGATGTGGCTGAGCTGTGGGGGCAGCCGCTGGGTCCTTCACACAAGGGGCCCTTTCTGCTCCCCACCCTTGGCACGGCAGGAGAGAGCCAAAACACTGTGGCTCTTTCTGCATCCGCTGGCCCCGCTCCAACCTGGACGAGTGTCAACTGCCTGGCTGCGGCATGTCCCCCCAGGGAGTACAAGCCCTCTCCCAAACACTGGGGGCTTGTGCGAGGCAGTGGGGCTGAATTGCAGGTCTGTGCAGCCAGGTTTGCTGGGCAGAGAGGGAAGGCGAGCCGCTTGCCTCATCTGTTTACCTGGAAATGAAGGCTGCGGCAGGCGCTTTCATGCCGCAGCTAACGGGATGGGGAGTGCCGCGCTGCGCCCAGCCTCAAACAGCCCCTGGCCTGCCAGCAATGGGGATGTGGGCAGGGACCTGGCACAGCTTCTTCTACCTCTACGCACCCATGCAGTGCTGGACCCTCCTGCCCAATACAGGGAGGGAGGTAGGGATGGACCATCAAAAGTCCATCAAAGGATGCTGGGCGTCCTCTGCCCTGCAGCATCGCTGTGCCAGGACTCTACACGGCTCCCCTGCATGTGTCTCCACGCCAGCTGCCTACCTCCACGTCATCCATGGAACTCCATTCCTGGAGCTGTGTCCCTGACTGGCAGGTTCCCACTTCGGCTGCATGTCCCTATACCACCTGGGACCCCAACCTCACTGCATGTGTTCACGCTGAGAGAACAGGGGTTGTTTAGCCTGGAGAAAAGGAGGCCAAGGGAAGACCTTATCACTGTCTACAATTATCTGAAAGAGGTTGTAGCGAGGTGCATGCTGGTCTCTTCTCACAAGTGATAGTTGACAGGATGAGAGTGAATGGCCTCCAGTTGAACCAGGGAAGATTCATATTGGATATTAGGAAAAAAATTCTTCACCAAAAGGGTTCTCAGTCACTGCAATGGCTGCCCAGGGAGGTATCTGAGTCACCATCCCTGGAGGGGTTTAAAAGATGGGCAGATGAATTGCTCAGGGATATTGTTTAGTAGTAGACAGGCATGATTTGGTTTGATAATCTCAAAGGTCTTTTCCAAACTAGTGGTTCTACAATTCTGTGCAGTCCACAGTCTCCATCCTGTACTATCCATAGTTCTCTGCACTGGCCCTGGGGCCCAGAGTTGACTGTGGACACCCGTACCAGCTCTGTTCCCACATAGGCTGTGTTACCCTGTACCAGTGGAGCCCCTGTACCAGCAGTGTCCCCAGGGGAGCAAGAGAACTGTGAGAACAGCACCAGGAAGGCAGGGACACCTATGCAAGCATCAGGTTTTGACCTCTTATGAGGAAGGGCTGACACATGAACTGCCAAGGAGGAACAGGGAATGATAGTGTCTTCATTAGTGCCTGGATGCATGGGGGTTAACAAAGCTGGCTCACTGTCCCCTGGGTTCAGGTTGCCTTATCTGTGTGTATCTGTTCCTACCTGGCCACTGAAAGCAGGGCCACTAGAGCAGCTCCAAAGCTGCACAGCTAATCCCAGAGCCTTGCCAGATAAGGCAGGGACCACTGCCTCCACCAACACCCGCCTGTTCTGCAGGGCCAGGGGCATCCAGCTGAGCCTGGACCTGCTCCTGCCCCCACACTGGCTGATGCTGGATAGAAGCAGAGGCCCAAGGCAGAGGTTTGGTGTGCTCAGTCTCTGGCAGTCATACACACAAGGCTGGGAGGCAGGCACTGGCATTGCCTCTTATCCTGATCTCAAGGCTTGGTGACCTTCCAGTTCTCCCAGCAAAGCTTTGTCTGCCCAGTTCATCTGTGCCTTCTCAGCTCATCTCCATTTATCCTTTTCTTCAGCTGAAACAGCTACTGACCCACAGCTAGGGCTTGAAAGTCTCTGGATAAAGTCTCTGGGACCTCGTGGCTGTGCTCTGGGGGTCACTAAGCAGATTTCTCCATCTTTTGGATACTTTTGGCATCTGGGGAGGGGGGCAGATGGTGGAGGAGCTGGGGTACCCACAGATGCTGGCATCTCAGTGAGCGGCCTGGCACCACATTGTCCCCTGGGGATATGGGGTTGGGATTAGACCGTTCGAGCTCATGCCATGCAGATGTGCTGCTGCACCCCTGCTGGGCATCCTCAGCTCTTCCCAAGTACCTGGAGGACACGCAGGTCCTGGCTGCCCATCCCCAGTGCTGTCACCAGGGTACTCCTCTGGCTGGCCTCTGGCCTCACTAATCCTTATGTCCTGCCTTAGCCCTTCATGCCCTGGCGTGGGAGGAGCATCCTGGGCTGTGCTTCGGCACCATCCCAAATTTCCAACCTAGGCGTGCACAGTCCCATGGCAGGGCCTTTATTTTTTCAGCCACTTCCCTGTTTTCTTTGCAATCGGGCTCTTTTGCTGGGTGGCAGCGATCACAGCAATCTCTGTGCTGCTGAGCAAGCTGCTCGCAGCACAATGCTCAGACCCAGGACCTTGCAGTGGCCATCCTGCTGTGGTTGTGGCCGTTCACATCTCAGATGGCTCCAACCCTCCCTGGCTGTGGCACAGGGAGGAAAAAAACATCTGACCTGGGAACAGGAGAGACAGTTTGGCTCTGTACACCCCCCAGCTGCTCTGGAGCCTCGAAGGCTCCCACTCCCCCTTGTGTATGCAGACACATGAAACTGGGGAGAAAACAGAGCAGTGCAGCCCAAAGTGATGTCCTCAAGGGCTCCAACACCACCAGGGCTCTCAATCCAAGGTGAGATGCTACTGAGCCTGCTGAAGCAGCAGCCAAGCATCACCAGTGGTGCTCTGGCTCCAACACCAGCACTGCCTGCTCCCAGCCACAGCTTCTTCAGAGCATCTTCTATCACTTCCCAACCTCACTATGTTGAGATTTTAAAGTTCTGGAGGAGGTGGCTTGGAGTAGGCTTTGCAAGTTGCCAGCAGGAAATGATGGCAAAGGACACGAACCCCAGGGAAAAGAGAGCGGTCAGAGGAACACAAGCCCTGGGGCCCCTGTGTGAATGGGGGTTGGTGGATCAAAACCCTCAGTGACCTCGTAGGCAGATCTGCTTAATGTTTTTTGCCCCCAAGGCTGGCGATGTAGGCAAAAGGCTTCAGCACAAGGGAAAGCATCCCCACCCACAGCTGCAAAGCAACATTCACATTTCAGAGTGGGGAAAAAAAGATGAAACTGAGGTGAAGGTGAAACTCCTTCAGTAAGTTGGTGCAGGGTGACTTGAGACAAAGTCTGGGTGGGGGCTGAATCTCACTAATTGCCAGTAACATCATATTTTGAGGTAGCCCAGAACATCCCAACTTTGTTGGGGTTTTTTGAATCAGCAGCCAAATGGCCATGTCTGCCGTCCACTTCCCCCCGTGAACAACCAGTTGCTCACTGCTGACTGATTTCCTTGATATGAAGAAGTACTGGGAAGAAATTCAGCTGGACTGAACGAGAGTGGGGGTCGGTAATGCAAAAAGCACCAGCCCAAGCTGGGCCCTTAAAGGAAAGGTTGTAACTGTGGGGTTGCTGCATGTTTCTGAGGGTGGTTCTGGTCTGCAGCCTCCGACAGCTGTTTCTGCAAAAGCTTTAAATTGAAACATCTGGAGTGCTTCAGAAAGAGAAACCTGAGTGTTTCTGGGTCCAGAACAGTTCAAAGGATCCAAGACAAATTCATGAGCCATCAAGCTTGACCTGAATCTGGTCTTTTCAGCAAGTAAGCCAAAAGCTCTCATCCAAGTTGTTTCCTCCCAGCTTTTAGTGGGATTAGAAGTGCAGTGTCCTGCACTGGCAGGCATCCCTCCACAGCGAGGACATCCAGCCTCTGAAATCCCTTGGCACTGGCCCCAGAGTCCATCTCAGCATCCTGATGCTTGCTGCTGCTATCACTTCCAATTTAGACCTTCTCGTGGCAGAGACCAATATAGAAGCACTTTGCAGGATGGCGCTTCCCCTCTCTGGGGAGCTGGTGCTGGCGCTTCGCTATTCTCACTCCCCAGCTCTGACGAAGACCAAGGAGCTTGAATTACCTTTTTTTCCAAGAAGGGTGGATTTGGTTTGCAGAAAGATAAGGGCTTGGGAGCAGTTGTACTGCTCTGCTGAGCCTTTTGCCATCTGAAGCAGCTTTTGGTTTCCTACAGGATGCCTCTCTCATAGCCCACATCAGCAGGGTTGGGAGAGGGGTGAGGGCATCTCTTGGACCCCCAAGGACGGGAAGGGCAAGGAGATGGAGGTGAAGACATGCAGGTCTGTTCCCATGTCCCTGTTTTGCAGGGGTGGGGGAAAGCCAGCCCAGCAAGTGGAAAGCTGGTTTAGGGAAGGTCTTGGGCATATGGTTCAGTGGTGGACTTGACAGTGCTAGGTTTACAGTTGGACTTGCTGATCCTAAAGGTCTTTTCCAACCTAACTGATTCTATGATTATAAATCCCGCTGTGCCAGCCATGGAAGGCCCCTGGTCAGCCTTTCCACAGGACATGCTTTCTCTGCCTGAGGTGCCACCCTGACCATCCCCTCACTGGGGTGGTGGCCATGAGCTCCTGCAGCATCCTCCAGCCCAGAGGTGGAGAAAGCCTCATCTTCACCATCCTCCCTCTTTCCCTTCAGGGAAGAAATGTAAAGGCAAAGAAATCAATGCCAGGGCTGGATTGTCCAAGGTCTAAGGGAGGAGATGCCTCCCCAAGGTGGGGCACTGATTATCCCAGCTACCCAGGTGAGGTCTCCAGTTTCTAGTATGGGACTCTGCTCCTGCAGGTACTTTGTTCTCAGGGAGGCATCAAAAATTGTCTCAAGGTGCTCCTGCTCCTTGCCCGCAGAGGCTGGAGAACTGGGTCTCTTGGACATGGGCTCCTCCCAGCTGAAAACCACCCTGCAGAGCTCTGCCAGGGGCTGGATGTCAGCTCCCATGACTGCATGGCCAGTCATCCCTGTGCCAGAGACACTTGGTCCCCAAGGTCTGCTCAGTGGCTCCGTGCCAAATGTTTTTTTAAGTGATGGCTTTGATTTGGTGTCCTCGTGGCTGACACCTTGTTCAGGGCCACACGGTCACTGCCTGGGCAGCCTATACCGTCCTGAGCATCCAGCACTTGAAACCACAACCTCTCAGTAAGCATCCTCCCTGGAGAGGCCACTCTCTGCAATTAATCCGGGCATGGTTTATGCTAACGACTCTCCCCTCTTTAAATTATAAATGGCCCTTGGCATGTGTGCACACAAACACACGGGCGTGCGCAGAGATCCTTTAAGGCCATCATTAGCTGTAATTAGTGGGATCTGTCACTCATCTTTGGCAGTTAACGATGAGCCCTGAGTCAGAGGAATCCGGTAGCAGATAAAATAAACACGATTTCAAACAGTTTGGAAATAACAAGCCCTCATTAATCAGACAAGCCCCAGAGGAAGCGCTTGGAAAAGCGGCAGCTTCTTTGCCGTTGCCCAGAGCAGGGCTGGGTGGGCTCCGTGCTGCACCCCCATCCCACCCCCTCCATGAGCCCTCTCTCCAGTGGGAGTGGAAGGCAGGATGCTTTCTTGTTTGGCTGAGATGTCAGAGCCAGTCAGCTCGAGCAAGAGGCCTGAAAACTGGCAAAACCCACACAAAATGGCTCTTCTGCATGGCCCCTGTCTGGGTGAAAGCAGCTGAGGCAGGATCTGGCCCCGAGGTACAGGTGGGGGCAATGCCAGTGCCCCACGGTGGCAGCAGGCGCTCAGCTCCGGGTGCAGATGAAGCAGATCCAGGGCAGCACATCCTCAGCCACCACTCACCCCAAGACATGAAAGGCTGGACACTGAGGGTGTGATGGAAGCAGCAGCAGCATCCCCAGATCTGGCCACACAGGGCACAGCAGGATTTGGGGAAGGGCCTAGTACGAGGGACATTTCCTAAGGAACAAGGGAAGCTGGGGAGGTTTCTGGCTGTTGCAGCTGCTAAATCACAGCATCTAGGAGGGGAATGGGACACACAAGGCTGGATTATTGTGGTGGGTTGACCCTGGCTGGAGGCCAGGTGCCCACCAAAGCAGCTCCATCACTCCCTCTACTCAGCCAAACAGGGGAGAGAAAATATAAGGAAAAGCTTGTGAGTCAAGATAAGGACAGGGAGATCTCTCAGCAATTACTGTCACAGGCAAAATAGACTCAACTTGGGGGAAAAAAATAATTTCATTTATTATCAATCAAATCAGTGTAGGGTAATGAGAAATAAAAACAAATTTAAAAAACATCTTCTGCCAACCCCTCCCTTCTTCCCAGGCTTAACTTCACTCCCGATCTTCTCTACCTCCTCCCCCCACAGTGGCACAGGGGGACAGGGAACAGGGATTGCAGTCAATTCATCACACGTTCCTGCTGCTCTTTCCTCCTCAGGGGAAGGACTCATCATGCTCTTCCCCTGCTCCTGTGTGGAGTCCCTCCCATGGGAGACCATCCTCCACAAACTTCTCCAATATGAGTCCTTCCCACGGGCTGCAGTTCTTCACAAACTGCTCCAGCGTGGGTCCCTTCCAAAAGGTGCAGCCCTCCAGGAACAGACTGCTCCGACGCGGGTCCCCCACGGGGTCACAAGTCCTGCCAGCAAACCTGCTCCAGCGTGTGCTCCTCTCTCTGGGACCACAGGTCCTGCCAGGAGCCTGCTCCAGCATGGGCTCCCCATAGGCTTCTTGGGGTGCATCCACCTGTTCCAATATGGGGTTCTCCCCGGGCTGCAGGAGGTCAGTCTGTCTCACCACAGCCTAAAACATGGGCTGCTTTGGTTCCTGGAGCATATCCTCCCCCTCCTTCTCCACTGACCTTGGTGTCTGCAGAGTTGTTGCTCTCACATGTTCTCATTCCTCTCCCCAGCTGCAATTCTGTAGGGGTTTTTTCCCCCTCTTCTTAAATCTGTTATCCTAGAGCCTCTATCACCATCAATGGCAGCAGGTCTGTCTTGGAGCCAGCTAGCACTGGATCTGTTGGGCATAGAGGAAGCTTCTAGCAGCTTCTTACAGAAGCCACCCCTGTAACCCCCCCAATACCAAAACCTTGCCACGCAAACCCAATACAATTATATTACAAAGGAGCAGTCCATCATGGGGTATTTAAAATAATCCGCTTAGATGAACAGTAGCAGATTTGGAGTGCTAAGGGAATTGAAGGAGCTGTGGCTTTGCAAGGCTTGATCAGATCTAGTTAAGACACCACTTAGGACAGCATATCCCATCCTCGCTGCCTCAGGGAACAGGCACATGGCACCCACAGCCCCTGTAAGGCCCTCACCCCACCGTGGAGGCACCCAAGGTGACACTGACCACGTTGGAATGGGTGACAATGGCCTGTGGCATCTCCCTGGGAGAGACAGCAGCTTTGAGTGGTGCCAACCCCACGGTACAGACCAATGGGCTGGATTAGGTACGGAGTGTTGGGTTCCTACAAGGGGCCAAGCCCACAAAGAGGGGAAGGAGGTTGAACCGACACTTGGGAGTCCAGGAGATGCTGGTGTAACTCAGCAGCATTTTCATGCCACATCAAGCTGCCCAGTGAAATAGCTCGGTGCAGGGGATACGAGGAGGGACACCTGCACTGCCATGGGATGGGGATGCAGCATTTTTCACTCAGTTGGAACTCAGGGGCTGGCATGGGGTCCCACACAGGCTAGAATGGGACGGGGGTGGGGGCTTGCATGGGCTGTCGGTGCCTGTCTCTGCTTTGGTGGGGAGCTAGGTCTGAGGATGTTCTGAGGAAGGGTGTCCCCAGCTGGGCTGGTCTGTCCTGCATGGGCTTGCAAGCAACATAGCATGTCTAGTGGCTGCAGAGGGGACTGGCTCACTAATGCCATGAGCTAGGGGGTCCTTTGCTGCAGCACAGCAACCTGGGGTCTGTATGGGCAGAAGCGTGGGCTGTCTGAGCACCCCTGAGCATCCTCACACTGCTCCTCTGAGCCACGCTGAAAGCTCAATCCCAAGGAAACCATCTCAGCCCAAGTTTTCATCCCATAGTCTTTATCCCAAGTATACTTCCTAAAGCAGATGGTTTCCTCCTTAAACTGGCATCTCCAAGCTGTTCTGATCCAGGCTGAGTTCAGCCCATGGTAGCCCTGCAGAGCCAGACCCAGCAGTAGCCTCCCAGAGCCAGGCAGCATTGCCAGACGTGACCCCAACATGAAGCCACCACACTGCCCACCCCTTTACTCCAAGGGAAGGTAGAGACCAATAACTATATTATATATATAGTGTGTGTTCGTACGTATATATATATATATACACACTATATATATAACAATAATGCCTATGAATTCCAAGTCCGCATGTCAGATTAGGCCATAGGACTGTTTACCCCTCTCCTTGCCCTTAACCTCTGCCCTCTGTCCCCCCCTGACCCCACTGCAGTGCCACGCTCAACACGAGAACTCACTTCTGTGGGTTTAACTGCTGTCCCCAGCTCCCCTGAGCATTACTCCAAGGGAGGATTAAGGTTAACGAGCTCCTGGAGCCACCCAGCCCTCATACCTCCTGGGATGGACCACTCTGTCCTGGCTTCAGAGAGGGCACTGTGCCCTGCCACCCCCACAGGGCTTGCTGCTGTCCCCCCTCAGCCCCTCAACCTTTTCTCTGCCAGTAGACATCTCACCAGGGTTGTGCAGCATGCGCTCATCTCTCCCCAAATGGACACCCACGAGCAATCTCTTGGGCTTCAGGGGTTTCCAAGCCTCTCCAAGCATCTTCTGTTCCCTGAAAATGCCGGGGATGGAGACCAGGGTGGCCTTGGCTCCTACCTCCTTTCTCCCCAGTCCCCCAGGCACGGTGCTTCAGGTCGCCTGTTCCTAGATAGCTCTGGGTTCGTGACGACTAGTTTGAATGCATGAAAAATACCTTAATCCCTGGTAAGCCCCTGATCCCTGCCTGCCTCGTGCTCCCCATTAGAGACCTCCACTTGGGTCGTTGTCCCCAGGGAGAGGTCACCTGTGCACCCTTCAGCCATGGGGACAAGGGACCCTCTCCAGGGCACCCAGAAGCTGCAGAGGCCAGCATGCAGGTGCTGGTTAGCCTTGCCCAAGGAACCCTCTGTCACCTGCAGGGGACAGGGTCCCAGGGATGCTCCTGCCATAGGGTGGGATGGTCAGGACAGGTAGGGTCACAGGCAGAGCTGCCACCCTCCTGTGCCCATCTCAGTGCCACCAGCTCAGGAAGAGGTGTTTTATGAGATGACTAGATTACCGTTACCTATTTTTATATAGTTAGGTTTTATTTGTACTTGTGGTTCCTGTATGCTTCACAGCGAAGCCACCCACCCATCCCTCCTCAAATCCTGCCTCATCCCATCCAGGGAGCCTCCCCCAGATGTGGAAATGGAGGAGCCTGCAGTTTGCAGGATGAAAGAGGGCCCTGGCTCTGCCCCCAGCCCCATTTCCCGAGCGCTGGGAGCTTCTGCTGCCTTTACCTGCCCTGACCCACAGCTCCGTGAGCTGTAATCCCACTTCTGCTGCACTCGCAGGATCAGAGGCTGCCAGTGCAAAATGCATCCCGCAGAGAAGGGGGAAAGGGGAGGTGGCAATAAACCCTAATGACACCTTGGGGAGTTTAGGAGGGGAAGGGTGACAGGTTCTCCTCAATCTCTTGCATCTCTAAACAGACGAAAGGAAAAAAATCCCCTTTTGCAGTAGTGACTCCTATATTTATAAGAAACAAGGACGATGCTGGGATAGAGACTGAGCTGAGCTTTTAACCAGCCAGATTACACTTAGCAGGAACATTTACCTCTGCCTCTAATCTGCCTGCCACAAAGACTTGCTAACTCCTTCCCGGATTTAACTGGAAGGTTTGAACTCTTCCTGCAGAGGAGAGAGTTAAGCCCGAGCTGGTGCTGGGGGGCTGTGGGGCCAAGGTCAGCATCCCTCAGGTTTATACTGGAAGTTTTAGCCCCAGACTCATTTTTTTATGGCAAGCTGGTCCTGCAGGAAGGACAGGCAGGAGAGGGGCAGGAACTGGGAACCTCTCAGTCCCTGTAAGGACTAGGCAGGTTTCAAGCCAACCTCCTGTGTTGATTCCTGCAGTGAGTAAGCTCTACAAATGACACCAGGTGCACGAGAACACCCTGCAGCCAGCTCCATGCTGGGATGGGGCTGTTGCTAGAGAACGAGAAAGCATGCTTTGGTCACCACAGCTTTTGGGTGATCTAGATATGTCCTCCTGGGACTGTTGCCTTCCAAGTTGAAGCACAGAGCTCCTGCTTCTGCCACACTTCATTAGCCGCTGGTGTGGGGCTGAGCAGTGACGCCCATGGGCAGCGGTGGGTTCCTCCTGTCTGAATCCACAAAGAGGCTCTGAATATCACAAACTTTAGCTGTGCTTTGCCATCCCCACCAAATCCTCGGATCCCCTCTCCCAGGGGAAAAAACTCCTGATTTCCCTTTGGAAACCAAACAGTGCTGCACACAGTGGGGGAGCGGAAAGGGAAGCAGGGCTGCTGCTGGACCACAGGTCAAAAAACCCAGCCAGGTTTCCGTCCTTGCTGGCAGCCCTGAATTGACAGCGACCTAGCCGCGATGTGAATGGAAAATTAGCCATCCCTCATGATGAGCCCCCTCATAATGAGTCCGATGGCCGTGTGGTGACATCCTGTCCCTGCAAAATATAGCAGCATCCCCCCTCCAGTTCCTCCTCCTATACACCTGGCTCCAGGTGAGCATGCCCCGAGGGGTCCAGCAGGCAGACAGTGGGGCTCTGACCGGGGGCAAATGGTTGCAATTAGAGGCTATGTGGTGGCAAGTGGATCTGCACCATCTGGCTGTGAAGAGTAGGACTTGGCTATGGGGGGAAGCAGGTCTGTGGGCAGGATGAGGGATATCCCTCTGTGCACAATCTTCTCCCCTACCCAGCCCTGGCAGAGCTGGTTCCTGTGGGTGCAGCTCCACGGGCTCCAGAGTTGTACAGGGACCCCAGAAATTATGAGAACCATCCCCACCAGCACAGAAGTGGGTGAGCTGGGTCTGGTGTGTGTGTGCATGTGTGAGGTATGTGCCACACACACCCAGGAGCCCACTCCCGTTATTCCACTTGTGTTCTTTGCCTGCTTCTTCCTTAGCAAGAAGTCCACCAAATTTCAATGCCTTCACCCAAACAAAGAGCAGCAACCCATGGAAAACAATGTTCCTGTGGGCCAGGGACTGCTGAGACCCTCCGCTCCCCATTTTCCAGCCGGCTGGGCAGGGGGCCAGCTTGGCTACCATGGCCCTTTCTGCAGGCAAGGCTGGCAGATTCACCACAAGCCATAGACGGCCTGGCTACCGCTTACAGTAATCTGAGTAAGTTGTTTCAGGCAGAGCATTTGTAGTCCTGCAGGCAGCAAGCCAGCTGTATCCTACTGCCACCGTCTTTTGGAGCAGGCGTCTCTCATTTCCAGCACACCCTTGACTTTCCCAGCACCGACCCACTACACGTCAGCGCCTGTCACCAATGTGAAGCCGCTTTCCCAGAGCTTCCCCCATATTCCCAGAGGCAGCTGATGTCTCGGGAGCTGCATCTGCCATCACCCTCCCCTGCAGGAAAGCCGTCGAGGAAGGATGCTGAGGCACTTGGTGTGCACAGGCATAGTCCCAAAAGCTGCTGCTCAGCCACTCTGTACTGTTTCTTCCTTCCATCACTGCCCTCCAGCCATCAGCTGCAATCTCCAGCAGGACTGGGGGATTTTTCTGCTTTTTCATGCAAATGTGAAATCTTTGTCCCTGCAGTTGCCAGTGGATGAACCTGAAGGGTCACTCAATCATTTCTTTAAGGCCTTAGGTGGACTTCATGTAGTGAAGTTGCCTGCTCCATCCCTCTTCATAGACAGTCAACCCCACACACTGGGAAAAGGCAAAATGTGGTTTAACCAGCAGAGTTTCTCTGAGCCCTCAGAATCACATTTTGCATTTTTCTTTCCATTACCCACAAGGATTTTCTCTCTACACATTTAATGAGTGAAAACTATCAAGGATCTCATGACACCAATGATTGTAGAGCTTGGGACTTCAAGGACTGTCCCACATCTTGCTGCTCATTTGCACTCTAGTGGAAGTCCAGAGGAAGGTGAGGCTCATACTGTCAAAAGATTCAGTGGGGCTGTGCTCCAAAGGGTGTCTGACATTGCTCATAGCTCCTTATTTAGGGGTTTTAGTGTCCATTAACTTTGTCTCTCATGGTGCAGCAGCTCTCCTTACCCTACCTCTCCCCCTTCTACTGTTTTATCTCATTTAATTCCTTAAAGCACTTTTAAGAGGCCATTCGTCTGGGAGATGTCGCCTCAAACAAAGTTGCATTGTGTACATTTGGTCAAAGCGAGATAAGAGCTTCCAAGTGACAGGGCAGTAAAGGTGGCTTCTTCAGGTACTGGCAACGCTCACAGAGCACACAGTGTTCGTGATGTGTTAACTCACTGGCTGGGATTTGCATAGATACAATACCCTTCTTCACTTTCTGGCAGGTTCTTGGCAGGGAAACCATTGTATTAAACCTTAAACCAGTATGTTGACCTGGCAATTGGTATCGCACTATTTACTTTGTCCTTCCTCTTTTGCTTTTTGGAGACAATACACATTTTAAACATTGTCAGCAGAAAGCAGGGCGAGAGCTCACCCTTTGGGTGTCCCACTCCTCCTGGAAACTGCAGGCACCAGCGCTGGGGCAGCTGCCAGCTTTGCCTACACTCTTTGCTGCAAAGAGCTCACATTTGTGGCACTGAGAAACAAAAGGGTTTGCACTTCGGTCTCTGCCAACTTATGTGTTGTGAGAAAGACCTGGCCACCTTTTTACCCAAAAGCTTTGTACTCAGCAAAATCTGAAGATGTTGCAAGTTTTGTTTGATCATCAAGGAACAGAAGAACAGATGTCCAGAAGGACATCTGGAAATCCTGAATGTGAACATCATGCCGGCACAGCTCAGCCCTAAGGCACATGATTAGCAAGACCAACGCTCTTGGGAGGATGGGGACCTGCCACACATGTGCTGCACAATCCCTCTGTGCACTGGTAGTAAAGCTGATGCCTTCCAAATGCTCTGGATTTGTTGCATGTTTAGAGGACATCTGTGCAGCTCAGACACTGATGGACTCATGCTTCCAGCAAATGGCTGAAGGATTTACCTGGTGTGCTTGGAAGCTGAAGTCCATGCTGTGGTGGCCGGTCTGCCAGTGTGTGCCCACCGACAGCTATGACATTGCAGCCAGGACTTAGTGAATCTGGGACATTCAAGGGTTTGATGGTTATAAAGTCCCTTCTGCTGGTGCAAGGTGATATGGTGGTTTGCAAGGACAAAGGAGATATTTTCCTCTCTGTTTCCAGAGGGTGCTTTGTATTCCACAAGGCAATTGTGGCGGCAAGACAGAGTGAGTTCTCAGTGCCCTAACATCCCACTTGTCCTCCAAGAAATTAATATTATTCTCTTGGGAACCCAGTGTTATTCAACCAAATTCACCCTTTGGGTTTGGAAATCTTCAGCAGGCAAAGAACTTTAATGAAAGGGACAGACAAAAA
This sequence comes from Coccyzus lansbergi, assembly GCA_033558105.1. NCBI lineage: Eukaryota > Metazoa > Chordata > Aves > Cuculiformes > Coccyzidae > Coccyzus > Coccyzus lansbergi. The sequence continues at coordinate 212,641 of JAUMJK010000662.1, forward strand.
GGGATCTTAAGGAAGTTGATGTGCAAGCTGCCTTTGCTCAAGCCCTCCCTGCCCATCGCCTTGGCTGGGCAAAGAAGGTATTGCATCCATGTGCTGCTTTTTAAATTATTACCCTCCACAGTACTGTTTGGTTTATTTCCCTGCTTAGCCTTCAGAGGCTGTTCTTCTTGCGCTTATTTGCTGTTAAGCAAAGAAAGCCAGGGAAAATGATCTCCAAAGCAAATAGAGCCATGTTTCCATTTGGGAAAACTTAGAGGGAAAGTGCGTGTAGCTAAGCAACAATGCATGATGGTAAATGGGTCATTTTCCAAGGCATGAATTGCATGTGGATAACTGCAAGGAAAACAACCCCAGCCAACACACTGCTGCCACTTGAATTCTTGGCCTGAGCAATTAATAAGAAATGAGATGACTTTTCAATAGCCCCAAGAGCTTCCTGGGTTGTTACAGGATTTTTTTCTCCCACTTTAAATCTCCACCCAAATGCTGGATGGGAGTCTTCATTACAGCCTCTGGGCAGAGCTCTGAGTATGAATGCATTGCAGCAAGGTTCCCTGGGCCCGAAAAGCAATGGGTCAGATCTGCCACATCTCAGGGAAGGGGATGTGAACAGGCGAGTCCTATGGCAGGACTGAGAACCCAGCCACAAGAAACTTCCTCCTGTTTAGGGGCCAGAGCAAAGCTGGTGTTTGTTTGGGCATTAGCATCAAGGCTTGTTCTCAAACCATTCCCAGCAGCACGCAGGGATAACTTTGCTCAGTAGCCTTCCTGGGAAACTAGATACTTTTCACATCAAGAAAAAGGGATGTTTTCTTACAGTGGGCTAACGTTATGGATATACAAGGGTACTAGTACTAGAATAACTCTGTCTATGGGATTGTAAAACCATTCCGGAAGTCAGGAATGGGAGAGATTGCTGGAAGATAAATAGGTGAGGTCAGGTTTGGCCGGGGGCATAGCATCTGCATCACGTAGCTGCTGTGTCATGGTGACAATGCCTGGCTCAGCTGAGGGTACAGGATTAGGGAACCCTTCAGCTTTGCATCGCAGTGCATAAAACCTATTGTGTTTGGTTTGGGTTGGGTATTTTTTCATAATAAAAGCAAACCTACAGAGTTCAAGTTTTGCATTTGCAGAAGTGACCACTCAGCTGGGCTTTTCCAGAATTCCTCCTGCTGGGAATGCTGCCACCTTCAATCCAGTGCTGGCAACTCAGCCTGAAGTCATCAGATGGGATGGCAGCAGAGTAGGGATAAGACCTCACTTTTCCTAGAACTGCCATTGATTTCACCTTCCTGCCGCCTGCATCACTGGCTGTGATCAAAACATATCCTGCCATGTTTATTAAGAAGAAAGAGTTATAGCAGGAAGGCATTGGGATTATTTCTTTCCTCCATGAATAAGGTTCTACAGTTCCTCTTAAAATCAGACCCAAGGAATTTACAGAGTGGTTATTGTACATTCCTTGGGAAAAAAAAATCTGAGCAAGTAGTTCCAGTGCATTAGAGCAATGAATAAAGGAAGTGAAAAATATTTTAAATTCCTATACAGGGTTACATTTCAAAAATGTCCTGGTTTAGTACATTAGAGCTGGGGGGGAGCTTTTTTTCTCTCTCTTTTTTCCCCTCTGATTTCTCTGAACTTGTTACAAGTCTCCTGCCCTCGCCATTTCCAAGTGACTAAATAGAGAGAGGCCTGGAACGATGACAGAGATGTGAAGTGCACAAAGGGACTGGAGTGTGGTCCGATAATTCTGTAATTGGAGCTGCTTGAGGCAAAATTTTTTTCAAGCCAGTATAAATGGGGATCGCTGAAACCCTTAACAATCGGTCTGTCAGGCTGCTTCTTTAATGGATTGCTCTGTTTAACTCTCTCTGTTTATCACTGGCAAGATGACAAGAGAAATTAGTGTACTGGAAAATATAAGGTAACTGGCAGCTCCCCAGCCCATTTCTGTGGCCCCGCAGACCCTGGGGTGCCACAACACTGGAGCCGGGCTCACCGGCTGTTCTGCTGCCTCTGTTGAGGAAGAGGAGGGGAGCTTGCGACCTCCTGCCCTTCCTAGGGGTAGGAAGAGTTGCAGGAATAAGCTGCATCTCTGGGACTGACATAGTGAAGTGTGTGTAGACGAGGGATGTCCTCCGCAGCCTTGGGGTCCCTGAAGCACGGTGCACAGCTGGCTGCAGGCTGGGATCGGGGTGGGGAGAGGACCTAAGTGTCCTCCCAGGGCCAAGCTGCAAACCTTTCATCAGCTGCAAACCAGCTTTGTCTTCTACTTTTACACTATGGATACTCCTTTCTTTTTTTTAAGTGCTACAGATTAATGTCTGTCTTCTGGGGGCACTGGGTGTAGGATGGGAACACTCGCCTGTTAGAGAAGATGCTTCCAAATTGAATGTGAGTTGTGTGTGAGCACATGTGAGTGCGTGCAAGCGTGCACTGCTTTGGAGATGCTCCGACACCTCCATTGTTCACAGCCAGCCTCTGAAATTTGGCAAGGATGATGCCCCGAGGCTAGAGATGTACCTTTCGCTTTTCCCATGAAATTCCATTCTGGTTTGGCTGAGTTATTAAAAAAAAAAGGTTGAAAATCACCATTTCCCTTCTGCTGCCTGCATTCCTCAGGAAAACTTTGGCAGCCTGTCAAAACAATAACTGAACGTGAACTTTCTAAAGAGCTGGCCCGGTGCTGTCTGCCAAAGCAGCAATTCAGCACAGCTCAGTGCAGCGTGTCCTTTCCCTCACCCCTCCGTGCCCACCCCCTTGCACACCCATCCGCGGGCACCCTTCGGCGCAGACGTGTCCACCCTGGACACCAGTGGGCAGAGCACAAGGCTGGCATACGCTGCAAAAGCCACACACATCATCTCTCGCTTCACAGGGGAGCAGCTTTCTGCTTCCAGTACTAACCGTCACTCCTGCAATTTTGGGGCAGAAAAGTCTGGAACAGTAAGGAAAGGCCAGTCCAAACTTTGCTAAGCAATACCTTGAATCCAGCTGCAATAACCTACATCATAGACATTTATTTAAAAGATCTTATTCCTTTTTTAAAATGTTATTTCCTATGTTAAAAGAATGTTGTTTACAATGTAAAGCCAAGTGCTTTTAAGTTAGGAAATGCCTAATGTATGATTCCTCACAAGCTCAACTCTGTGTGCATGCTTTGTGCTACAATCTTTACATACGTGAGCCCTTCTTTCAACCTCATTCCTTATTGTGTGCACACTGGAGGGAAGAGGGCACAGGCAGCTCTGGCAGCTGTAAATAAGACACTTCCTAACACTGAAGTGTTTAGTTTTAACGTTTTTGCAGACCACATATTATTCTTTAATACAGGTTTTTAAGGCAATGTATAATTTTCAAACCAAAGCACCCAACTTTGGCACACTTGCCAGAGTTTCTCCTTACCACAGAAATGCAGCTGCATCTAGGGTAGAGTGAGGCAACTGTTTTACAGAGTATTAGGACATAAAATTACACTAAAGCATAGAGGAGAAAGCGTATCCCTTGTTAGAAACATGCATTACATTTCACATGAAGGTGCAGGAGGATGCAGGGAGGGAAACTACTTCTAGTTCACCTCCACAGGGGTTAATACGCTTAATCTGTAGTCCTGGGGGTATTTTATGGGCTCAGATTGTAAAATTCAAGGGAAAGATGGTTCTTGCACTGTTGTTGTGCTGCCAGCACAGCATTGGTTCAGGAAGACAGGATGAGTGTCTACCTTTCCCACCACCTCTTCTGCCGGCAAGCCCCAGGTTTCACTTGCAGAGCACCGAGTTGCACTGAGATCCCAGGGGCAGCGTCTGAACCAAAGCAGAGTAACTCTCCTGCTTCTCTTGTCTCCTCATCACCAGGAGGTGAGAAACAGTTAGGAATAATCTGTTAACTAAGCCAAACTGCCATAACTGGTTGTTCTCGTGCTGTTACTTGCAAACTGTGGCTGCCCCTGTGGGAAGCTGGCCACCAGTTACAGCAGATAATCCACAAATCCCAGTGTCTGTGCACTGCAAGGCTAGTAATTTTGTGTAGCATTTACTGCTGGCCAGGGAGTCATCTTTTTTGACTCAAACGCAGCCCTGCCTTCTACAAACTTCCCTTCAGCTGGCACTGAGCTTGTGCTAACAGTGAAGCTAATATTTGGGTCTTGGGAGTGGCCAAGAGTCCCCAGTCTGCACCAAAAATCTCATCATTTTTGTGCGTTTGGCTGGCAGTGCTGTGGATCCAGCCCCCCTCCCTCCTCCACCTCTCCAACTATAAAAGCCTGTTGTGGCCTACATTCAGCTGTCAGATATCACATTATCATGGCTCGGCAAAGAGGAAACCAAGCAGTTTGGCACAAATGGCTTTTCTGTGTTCAGCCTGTTTCATCCTGGGTCCATTCGACTCTTCTTGAAGCACATGGAAGAGCACAAAACTTCAATATTTAATCTTGCCTTGAAATGCAAATTGTCAGATCCAAGGAAATGAAAGTGAATGAATGCATGGCTGTCAATGTGGGGACATCGAGGAGGCAGCAGAAGTTTTGCTTGTTTCTTGCCTTTCAGCCTTGGCATGGGGCACCAGGACTGTTTCTTGAGCACTGTGTCCCCTAGTCAAACGTCATTATCACCAGCATTTTATTTCAGTGTTTGAACGTAGGTTTCCCTGACCTGGGATGATCTGGTACTCAGTCGGACCTTGAGCATCATTTGAGCACGCAATGTGCTCCTAGTTTTGTTTCTGTTCTCTGAGGGCACTGGATGCTGGATACTCACACTTTGTGCCCATGGAGAGGAGATATGCAGTTAGAGATTTTGTGGTGTCTAAGGTGGTAGATGTGCCTTCTTTTCCCTCCCCAGCATGCACATGCACACAGCCACTCACCCCTATTGCAAGGCAGGCACTTCAGAAGGAAAGGGAGCACTCCATGCGTGCATGTTGGGAGCCAAGTAATCCTGGATATATTATAAGCACAGTTTTGAGAAATAAAAACACATTAATATTCTGTTCTCTCAAGGCATTATCCTACTGTTTACCATTACACACAATCCTTTGCCTTAAATTGCATCTTTGATTAAAGCAGCAATGAGAGAAACCACTGCTAATAACAAAATGTATTCTGCTTTAAATCACTAAAGTGAAAACATCAATAAGCTGTAACCATCAGTGCCGCCATGAAAATGAAGGCAACCACCATGGGAAACAGCAAGGATGAAATCCACTTTGCCAGCATAAAAGCCAAGTAATTAGGTCTTATGTGGGTGGAACTTATAATGAGGTGCAGGAAGGGGGAAAATGAATTTCAACCCGAGCCTCCCTCCCTCTTTCCTCCCTCTGTCAGAGCTGCTAATCTAAGTTTAAGAGCTGCAGTAGGGACAGCAGCCCCATTTCTCAGCAAGGTGGGGTCTGCAAAGCAGCATCCCCATCTCCACGTGCATCCACCACTACCCTGTGGGACGGCTCTGCGGTCCTGCCCCACACACCATCGGTGGGCAGCGGGTGGTTTGTACCCGTGACACCAACTTAAATTTCACTGGGGGAGAAGAGTGTGCTTCCAAGGAGAGCATTTCACTTTGCGCAAGCCTGAGCTGATATATTGTATCAGCCCAAGAAATTTAATTTAAAAATTAAAATAAGGAATCATATCTGGTTATCAAGGATTAATCAGAGTTTGTGGATGGGGATATAAAATTAATTTATCTACAGTGAGTTATTTGAATCAAAGCTCTGTGCTCCTCTGCAGCTGCCCGTCCCTCAAGGAGCTCTGTTACTGGAGCAGCGCTGCTCTCGATTACTTGCCGTGGAAGTTGTGATATATCAGCAAACTTTAGCTCGTCTGCACCCAGCTCTTCCTACATACTCTTATGTTGGATATAGCCTTTCAGTTATTCCATGTCGCAGTCCCCCTCTGGTTCACCTAAGCCAGGAGTTACATTTTCAGGAGGCGTCTACCTAGTGCTAAAGCAGAAAAAATTACTCAAAACTCACTCTTCCATGGTTTAAAGTGCGAATAAAGCAGACAACGTCTTGTGTGCTGGATTTTCTAGCATTCCCTGATGTCTGCACAGCAGATCAAGGTGCTCTGCCTGTCCTTGTGCACTGGTTGGAAGTCTACAGAAAGGGGTTTTCCTTAATTTCTCAACAGCTGTCATTTTGCCTTTCTTTCGCTGCATTAGAACCGAAGCTGAGTGCCGAGCTGGCTGCATTTCTGCCTCCCACTGGTGTCTGGCCATCGCGGTGTGGCTGGCAGGCAGACTAAGGTTCAGTTTCGGATGTGTTTGGAGCTCAGATTTATCCCAAAGCTTCTGAGATGTAGCCATCCGATTTGGTGCCTTTTCCTCTGCTTTTTTTTTTTTTTTTTTTTCCACTAGTTATGTCACTAGAAGGAGTGTTGCGTCTCTCTGGAGGTCACGCTCTAGCGGAAGGCTGTGATGCCCTCTGAAATGCTCAGGTTATTATACGGAACGTGCCACAGGCAGCTGCCAGGGACTGCAAATTTTGCCAGGGGATTCAAATTAGACGTTAGGGAAAATGTCTTCACCAAAAAGGTCATCGGACACTGGGAATGAGGTGGTGGAACCCTCATCCCTGTAGGTGTTTAAAAGATGGGTAGATAAGGTGGTCAGGGACGTGGTTTAGCAGTGAACAGGTATGGTTGGACTCAATGATCTCAAAGGTCTTCCAAACAAGTGATCCTGGACTTCTGGGACTCTATGATTTTGGGATTCTGGGCTTCTATGATTCTGGGATTATGAGATCCTGGGACTCTATGATTCTGAGATTCTGGGCTTCTATGATTCTAATAATGGGATTATTAGATTCTGGGATTCTATGATTCTATGATTCTGGGCTTCTGGGACTCTGAGATTCTGGGCTTCTGGGACTCTATGATTTTGGGTTTATATGATTCTGGGATTATGAGATCCTGGAACTCTATGATTCTGGGCTTCTATGATTCTAAGCCTCTATGATGCTGGGGTTATGAGATTCTGGGATTCTATGATCCTGGACTTCTGGGACTCTGATTCTGAGATTCTGGGCTTCTGGGACTCTATGATTTTGGGGTTCTGGGCTTCTGGGATTATGAGATCCTGGGACTCTATGACTCTGGGATTATGAGATTCTCTGATTCTGGGTTTCTGGGATTCTATTGATTCCGGGATTCTATGATTCTGGGATTTATGATTCGATGATTCTGTGATTCCATGATCTGCACAAGGCAGGCAGAGGAGCACCCAGGTTTCTGGTAGCAACACAGCAGGCAGCTGGGGGGTAAAGCAGCGCTTGGGGAGAGGGACACAGGCAAGAGGAGCCCCCGCCCCGGCCGGACTGGGGAGCAGGACCGGGGGGCGCCCGCGCCTTCTGCCTCCCCACCTCCCTCCGTCTTTCTTTGTCCCGCTTAGTAACTGGGGCTGGCAGCCAATGGCCAGCGAGCCGGCCGGCTTCGGCGGACGCTGATTGGCTACGGGGCGCGGGGCCCTCCGCCAATCGGGGCTCTCGCTGCTCCCTCAGACAAAGGCAGCAGCTCTGGCAACGGGGCCCGGGTCCCCCCGCCCCCCCGCGCGTGCTCCGCGGCTGCAGCCCCTTGGCGACAGGCCAGCCGAGGGACCTACCACCTCCGCGGGCGGGGGGGGGAGTGGGGTGGGAAAACACAGCGAGAGACTCTGCTGAGGTGGCGAAAGGGAAAAAGGGAGAAGTTAGCAAGCGACAATTTCTTTTATTATTTTTTTAAGATTTTTTTTTTCCGGCTTGCCGGAGCGAAGAGAGACGATTCCCCGCTCAGCTTTTTCCAACCCCCCCCCCCGCTTTCATGTGAATCGGTGGAAGCGCCCGCTGGCGCGCCCTCGAAGGGGTTAAAAAGCCGCGAGGCCCCGCCTCCCCGGGCCGCCGCGTGGGCGTGTCCTCGCGGCGGGCGGGCGGCGGTTGGGCCCCTCTCGAGCCGCTTTAAAATGAAAGCGAGCGGCGCCGCGCAGAGCCCGGGGCCGCCACCGGAGCCGCCCGCACTCCCGCAGCCAGCGGGGACCGGCACCCACGGCACCTCCAGCACCTGCCCGCCCAGCCCCGAGCCCGGCCGGCACCTCGCCGCCCGCCCCGCTCGGGCTCCGCGCTCTCCGTTGTTGTCACCCCCACCTCCTTTCTCTTCCTCCGCCGGCGGAGAGGATCCATCCCCACACCGACATCAACCCCCTTTTCTTCCTTGCCCTCCCCCTTTTTTGTGCGCGGCGGCGGCGTTTTGTTCGCTTCGCAGACTCGGTGTTTGAAAAAAACAAAAAAACAAAAAAATAACGAAAATGGCGATTTTTTAGAGAGAATTCAGGAAAGTGGCTTTTTCGGTGGAAAGGTGTCTTTTTAAACGAAAAAAAAAAAAAAAAAAAAGAACAGCACTCTATGCCTTCTACCCCTCCCGAACGCGGGTCCTGCAGGGCAGCCGCTGAGGTGGCTTTAGTATTCTGAATTTTTTTAAAATTAAGTTTAATTTCGCGATTTTTTTTTTTTTTTTTTTTTTTTTTTGCTAGAACAGTTATTTTAGAGCGGGGTGGATTCTTCGCGGCGTTTTCCCTCCTCCTTCCCCCCATTCCCCCCACCCCCCCTTTTTTTTTTTTTTTTTTTTTTTTCACTTCCATTAAAAGCCGAGAGAGAGACAATCTCTTATTTATAAACCTGCTGGTTCTTGACTGTCGCGATGTACAACACGGTGTGGGATATGGACCGCGATGACACGGACTGGAGGGAAGTGATGATGCCCTATTCCACTGAACTGATATTTTACATTGAAATGGACCCTCCAGGTAGGGAGCCGAAGCCTGTGTGCCTGTCTGTGCCCCCCCTCATTCCTGCCTCCTCTCCCTTCCTGCCCCATCCTCCCTTCTCCTACTCCTTGCAGACTTTTCCCCCTTTGGAAAAGGACAGGGGGGAATCTACAGAGGTGAAAACGGGGCGGTGGGGGGAGGAATAAATATCTGTAGTTAAACTTTGATGCCTGCATAAACTTTTCAGGGATTTGAACCCACTACCTCCTGGGCAAAAGTGGTTTAATACTTTTTGGGTTTTTTTTTTTTATTCATGGGGGTGGGAAGGTAACTGCGATTTATGGTGCCTTTTGGGAGGTGGAGGGAGGCAGGAGTAGGAAAGCTGCTCGCAGCCCTTCTCCCGAGTCTCCTTTTTTTTTTCTTTTTTCTTCTGAACATTATTGAAAACCGTATATTTTGGCTGTGTTCACTTCTAGAGGAGTGCTTTTATTACCCTCTTCACCTGTGTGCTTTTATGTGCCTGTAACACTTTGATGGTAGTGATTTACCTACCTCCATTCAGTTCCAGTTTAATCGCTTTTACAGTCTCCGAGACCTCTTTTTCTTGCCTAGCTCTCTTCCAGCATTGACAGATGAGGTGTGTGTTGTCTCTGGGTTTCAGTGCTGGGGGACTAATACTTGGGAGTAGGCTGGAATCCATCCCTGGAGGCACTGTTACTTTGATAACGCTTAATAACCTTGTTCAGAAGGGTTTGATGCAACTTTTCCTCCCCCCACTCTCAGATAGATTGCCAGTGCTGAAAATGAAGGAATGCGTTGTCCCCTCATTGCCTGAAGTTTTTAGATGGGACAGAAAGTTTCTTTTGTGTCTGAAGAGTGAGGGAAGGCTTACAAGGAGAAGTCTTTCTTTGGTAATGAATTAAAGTAAGCATAAATGGGTGCTGGTGAAACCGTATCTATACCTGTCAGAGTCTAACAGGCTGAGGGCAGTAAGATAATTGAAGGGCCTTTATGTTCTCAGGTCTCTGATCTGTATAGCCAGCAGGTACGGTAAAATATGCATCAAAAATCTTAGCCTGCAGAGAAACTGATAGTGAATAAGTGCTTCTAAGTGGTATCTCCTGTGTGGTATGTACTGTTAGACTTTCAAAATGCGCTTTTCAGTCTGTGCTTGAATTGTGGCTTGTATCTCCAAGTGTGGTTTAATCTCTTTGTTTCAGTGCAGTGAGCTCTTTTTTTCTCTCCTTAGGTATGTGGTACTTTAATTAAAGAGAAGGAGGGAATCATCCTGAGATTTTTGGATCTCAAGGACCTGTACTCACTTTCCTTGGTAATTCTGATTCTTTAAAAACTGGACAGATCTCTTAAGACACTGAATACTGGCCACTACTTGATAAATTCTTGTATAGATGACATTACCAATTTTTAGATGTTGCTCCTGAAAGCTAAAGTTCAGTCAAATCCGTTTGCTTGCCTCTGTGAATTTCAGAGTTTCTTCCTTGTAAAGGCTTTTGATTTTAACTATTCATGAGATTCCGGTTTGTATTTTCCTGTTTGGAGCGAACAAAAACTCAAGTCCTATTGTAGGTGACTTAAAACAATTGATGTGGGGGGAAATAAAGAAAGCCCCTTACATGGCTTAGTATTCAGAAGCTGCTAAAAGGGGCTGATCTAGCTGAACAGGTCAGAAAAGAACTTTTCAGTATTTCTGCTGGAATATGGCCATACAGCTTTGGAAATGTACATGAAGAAGTAGCACTTCTGTCATGAACAATGTCAGTCTCTCCATTATTGAAGCCCACTTGTCAAGGATCAGGGCTGCATGATCCAAACACCAGTTAATAAAATGACTTAATGTTTCATGCTGATCCCTGAAGTAACTTGTCTTTTTCATATTTTTAAGCTGGAAATGATGCTTGGCATGGTCCCCATGTGCATGTCCTGATTCCATACAAATGTAACTTTGAAGTTGCAGGTGGAAGGAGAGTGTGGCAGAGGTCATCTGCATTTTCCTTGTCCAGAGATGGGATGGGAAAGCATTTTCTCGTCTGGGATGATAGGTCATCCCTAAGGGGAGTGTGGAGGAATTTATTTGGAAGACTTAAACACTTGGCGTGCCTTGGGATAAAGTCACTGCGTTTGCACCCGGTAACAACCACAACTCCATTTGGCCTGCTTCCAATGAAAATTTGTGAAAGTTTTCAGTGTAGCATTCCCCCGTGCAGTGGCTGGAGTGCCTGAGCAGCTGAATGGTGGCAATATGTTTTCTCAGCAGTGCACAAACTAACAATATGCAGCGAGCGTCCCTGCAGCCAAAGGAGGCAGCACTGTCTTTTGTTCATGGAACTTGCGTGAAGAGATCCCTGCTTGGTCTTTATGCTGCCGTATTGGGCAAGGACTAATACCAGGAGTCAAGTGTCTGAAATCTTGCACGGCTGCTCGTGATCACATTTTAGTGCATCTAAACTTCAGACAGAAGACAAAAGCAAGGTGAACATAATGTGTGATGTCACCTGTAACCTCTATGTCAAGCGTGAGGATACTGTTCCTTGTAAAGGGCCAGTAGACCTTGAATTTGTCTTGGCAGGCTGTCTTAATACCCACCTCAGCGTTGCCCAGTAATAATGCAGAAATAAAATCCTGTGATGGCAGGCAGCCTGCAGCTCAGCCATAGCTTCTGTCAGGCCTCAGTGCACCTGCGCCAGCTTATCAGTGTGCTTGTGTTTTCTGTCCAGGATTGTAGATGTACATGGATGCTCAGAGTGGGCCCTGAAACAGCTCTGCTAGAAAGCTTGCTCAGAAGTTTAAAACCAAAAAACTTGATGCCCCTCTCACTCTCATGTGAGTTTTCCCCAATTCCAGCAGAGGCAGGATCAAGCAACAAGGGATTGCTAGCTTTCTGCTTGCTTCAATCCATCTTAAACATGGGAATGGAACAGTTTTCCTAAATAAAGCAGTAGAACTGGGGATTCTGTTCTGTCAGCCTTGCAAAACATGCCTTAGAGCAGTACAACTAATAGAGGAGCAGCAGTGGTGACAACCAGCAGGGTGACTCCTGTACCCTAATGCTTTTTGCATCTGCTTGCATGTATTTTGGCATAATAAAATGTATCGCTGGCATAAGGTAGGAGCTATATGTGGCAAAGAACACTGGGTGCAACTAAATAACTTTCAGTGCCTGAAGACAAATTGGAACAGTGAGCTGCGTATTGCTAACAGGGTAGCTTCTAAACTTCCTAATCAGGAGTAATTTAGAGTACTGTAGCCATAGCAGCATCATATGCTCGTTCTGGCATTAGGAAACTGACTGTCAAGGTTTCACATGCATTTGTTTGTTCTTGCTGTGGGTCTCGCTGTCTGAAAAGTCAAGGAAATAGCTTACTGGATTGAATAGAGTTCTTAAAGACATCTGTTCAGGTCTGCAAAAAGTTTTTTGGCGATGAGTTTTTGAACACAGGACATTGAATTGACTGCAAAAGTTACAGGAGTACCTAAAGCATAACTACCTATGTACTGCCCCACTACTAGTAAGTAGGACTAAGTAGTATCTTTCCCTCTGTAGATCTGGGATATATTATCAGTCGTGTTGGTGATAAAATGTGTAATCGCTGAATACATTTTGTCACAGTTGGATGAAAATCACTAAGTGTGTTCCACTGGGATTTCAGACACAGATGTCAGCAAAGATATTTGGCTCAGCTGCAAATTAGAGTTTAAGTTTCATTTGTGTGGGTTCTGAAGAAAACCACAAGTTTAAAAGTAGTGTTACTAATGCAGAAAGGTCTGTCTATTAATGAGCAGATAGAATAAGTGTTTGTCCTAAAGATGTATGAAAGCTACCTTTTTGAATCCTTTTAGTCCAAAGCATGATTGACTGTCTTTGTAACTTGATCCAACTGTCCTTTTCCAGAATGTTACTCTTCCTTGCCTCCTGTGTTGAGACTGGCTGCAACAGTGCCGTTGTTAATAAATGCTCTCTCTTAATAATTAAGAGAGACGAGGGCAACATTAATCTATAGGCTGCTCAGTTTCATCTACATTGCAAAAGCAGTGCTGCCATTGTATGAGTGAAACACGTATTCAAGGGGAAAAGTGTATTTTTTCATGTATAGTTTCTGTTTTCTTCTCATATATAATTTGACAACCCTTGTTTTAGTGGAGGGATACTATAATTGTAATTTGGAAAACACAGGGTTCTGATCTCAAGGGCAGTGTTTGCTCAGATATGTTGTATCATTATCAATGTTATAGTGGGAACTGAATGTGGCTTCTCAAATGGGGTTTGCGGTACACAGTAGCCAGATGTAGGTGAACCCTGCATATCTATGCCTGATTAGTTTTCCAGTGGGACAACAGATGCAGATTTTAATGGCATTGTCAGTATTGTCCTTCAGCTTATCTGAGCTGACTCCACAAGTTTATCAAAGAAAAGTTCTGGCTTTAGACATCTTAAAAAAAAAACTACTAGTGCATTTAATCGAGACAGCAGTGCTGTGGCAGCAACTGTCTTCACTGCAAACTTAAGTCTTGCTGAAAGTCAGGTTTCCAAAAAAGCAGGTGTTGGGGGCTGAGAGTTTTCTTAATGCAGAAGGGAAGATTGTGCAGGCCGAGTTGGTGCAGGGAATAAAAAAGGTTCCATTGCTTGTGTTCTGTATATCCTGGAAAATGGTTTGGAGTCTCAGCTCCGATGAGGACAATGATGTGAAGTGCTTGTATTCTGTTCCTGTTACACCTAGATTTCTCTAGTGGCCTTTTCATTTAATGACTGCTGTAACTGCTTTTAATCTGATTGCATTTTCAGGCTTGCTTTTGCATTCCTTGCATTTGGTTTTCATTTTGATGGCTCTAACTGTTAAAGACTATCACTCATCAGCTTTCAATTAAATACATGAAACCAAAAAAATAACATCATTAATATAAAGTGAAATGATGCTTTGCTTGAGATGGGAGAGCCTGCTTTAAAAGGCTGGCATTTTTGTTTATCAGTAGGCTTTCAGATGATGTAGAAATAGTGTGTGTGGGGGGAAGCTTGCTTGAGGGAGTTGTTCAATTCTGTGTTCTGTAAAGTTGCAGGTTTATGCAAACTAAAACACAGGAGAGCCTTCTGAGAAGAAACCAAGCACTCTGCCATGTGTTTTGCAAGGCAAAACCTGCAGTGAATGTTACTTCTGCAATCATTGTTCCAAACAGTTTTTGTATTGCATGAAGCCTCTACATGACAGGAGTTAATCACTGTGGTGCTTCCTTCTACCTCCCCTGTTTAAAAGGGGAAGGCTCTTCTTGCAGTTTCCTTTGGGGAATATAATTTTCTCAAGCAGCAGAGTTGACTTGTGTCTTTGTCATTGCCTGCATGATATCTTATTGCAGAATGAAGCTATTTGGGCTTATCTTTGCCCTACAGCTTGGGAAAACAGAGGCATAGCTGGTCATACACATCTGCGCCCAGCACTAAAAGCAGTTGGGTGCCTTACATCATCTCATGTTGGTTGTTTAGTGAGTCACTTTTGGGCAGAGAACACTGGAAACAGCAGCAGAAAGAATACTTTTATCAGCATTCCTTGTATGTTTTAAAGCTTAGGCATTATTATTGTCAAAAAGACTGTTAACTGTGTTGAAACAGGTTACTGTAAAACTCTGGCTCCATTAAAGCAATAGGTGTGTTCTAACTGGATTTTTGGGAACTCGTTTTTTGTAAAGTAGGTTGCTGAGTAATGCTTAAAGAACAGACTCTGCTCATGTACTAAATGCCCCTATGGAAATTAGTCAGATTTTCTTTTTTTCCTTCTGCTTTTCATCTCATTTCTTCTGACAGGTTAAAATCTGCACAATAGCTAAGTAAGCAAGAATTCTCTTTTCCACATAATCTAAACTACGAAATATGAGCTGGTGCTGGGTCCCCAAACAACGTGAGTGAATGTTACCTCTCTATAGAGATTTTCATTGTTCTTCACATTTGCTGTGATTTTGCAATGTTTCACTGAATATTTTCCAGTACCTTAAATTCTTTCGGTTCTTCTGGAGTGGCTGCGTACAGAAAGTTTTATAAGAATTCATACAGTTCAAAAGCAGCGGAGTGGGAGTGGTGCCTGTTATAGCCTTTCCCAAACCAGACCCCAGCTGCCCTGCTAGACACCAACCAGCTGCCTGGTGAATCCTGATGCCGAAGCACAATGTGCTCTGAAGTTTTCTTGTGGCTGAACAGGATCCAGGTTCTTCTCTGGCTTTGAGTCCAGCAGCACACTTGAGATGGCTGCCTTCCATTCAGCACTCTTTGAAAAAGGAGATTGAATACTTCGACTGCTTCAACCTGTGACTGCTTCCAACCTTCGCCCAGGCTCTCTACCAGTTTTTGTGAACTGGAAAAATGTTATTTTAATGATAGTTCATAGGAATGTTACTGCTTCTAAAATCAGATATCCTTGGAAGTTGAAGTGTGATTATTTAGAAAAACCTTGAAAAATGTCAGGTTTCTAAGCAAAAAAAATTTGGGGTTTGGACAAATAAAAAAAACGTAAGTCAGTATTCCCTTCTTGTTTGTTCTTTCACTATAGTATAACTTCAGTTTGGGGTTGGTATCACTCTCAGAGTCTTGTACTTCAGGTCAGCTTTGTCATTCTAAACTTAAACCTCCCATTCCTTTCTATTAGCTGTCACTTACTCTATTGCTTTCCTCCTCTTCCCCACAAAAGGAAAAATCCCCGGGAGCCATTTTTCCAGGGTTTTCACCTTTTGTAGCCTTATCCTAAATTTCAGCCTTCATAGTCCCTAAAATCTAATGCTGCTTGTGATAATCATCGCTTTTTGAGGAATTCTTACCTTCCTTGCATCCCTCCCTCCAAAAACCCAAACAAAATCCCCTGAAACCAGAGCTGCTGGAGTGGAGCTCTACGAAAATGGCTGTAACGAGGGAGTACAGCCTGTGAGTTTGGGTGTGTTTTGTTTGAGTGTGGGCAGTGGGGCTTACATTCCAACACCTGCGCCAGGAAAATGTTTTGGGGGTGATGTGGATGAGAAGTTCATTGACAGTACTGTGTGTGTAAGTTCTATTTTCTGTTACAACCTGAATTTGTACATTGTAATTAGATTTCCCAAGCTGTCGGTACTCGATGTCCTGTGCAGTCACCTTGGGGACATCGTAGGAATCTGGCCTTCTGAGGAGGAACTGCTCCCGGGTGTCATATTAGAAGTCTTTGGGGTATGTGGCATCTGCACTCTGTTTTGTCTCCCATCTCCAAAAATACTCCTTTGAAGGATACAAAGGATACGAGGAAATTTGAATCAATGAGATGAATGTTGAAGAACCTTTCCCTTTCAAGGCATGCAGTTTGGTCTCTGTTTCAGGAGAGTGAAAGAAGTCAAACTGCTTCTGTGAAATGGATTTAATTAAAATATTTTGAAGATCACTGTGTACTTGAGCGAGGAGGTTGAATCCATTTCCTTTGTTACACCTTGAGATCTGAACAAGAGCAGTGGCCCTGCAGTCTGAACTTGGTGAGACAACCCCATGGCTGCCATGAAACACAGCTGCTGCTGAGGGCCCTGTGTAGGACTCTATGGGCTGCGACTTCTGCCTCCATGGCACGTCCTTCAAGATCAAGGTTCTTGGAAAAGGTGATGCATGGCAAAACATACAGCACTTTTCCTCTGAATGCGTCTCTAACTTCAAATTTCTTCTGGAGTGTTGATTTGAAGTGCACCTTTGGATCTTTATTTTGATGGCCCTCTGATAGCAATTTAGGTGGTGTTGAAATATTTCTACTTAGAAAGTTTGGCATAGCACAGAGGCAGATAGTGTATAAGGAACAATTTTACATACTGTTCTGAAAGGTTGGTAAACCAAAATAAAATGCTGCTTAGAGAAGCAAGAGTCCCATGTATTTACAGCTGTATTATTGTTTTTAAGTAGGCTCTTGTGCAGCAAACTTCTCAGCAGTGCCAATAATTTCTGTGAATTGATTATCCTGTGAGGTTTGTACCTGACATCTGGATGGATGGTTAGTCTTTGAAGTATCTAGGGAAACAGCCTTGGACTGGTTTTATTTAAGATGGCTTTTTCTTGCGGCTTTGGTAGGTCTCCTAACCATAGCGTGTTACTGCTCAGGCCTTACTTTATTCTGCGTCTTCTACAATAAAAAGCTAGTTCTTCATTCTTGATCACAGTAGCTCTGTGCTGATGCTAAATTTGTTCTTATCTAAAATCTATCTCCATGAATTGACTAAAGGGTATTTTTTAATAGCTGTTTGAAGACTCAACCTATGGAGGGGTAGAAAACTTGCTGTGGTATTTCTTTTGTGAAAGCAGATGAGGAACAGCTTTGGTTAATAAATGAAAAGGAGAATCTATTTGCTCCTTGCATTTTATATCTACTTTATTGCGTAGTCTTCTAGACTATACAGTACATTGGATACTGTGAAGTACAATTGTTCTTATCAAACACTTCAGATTTTAATGGACAATAAAATGCTGCCGCTGACTTTCATCCACAGAGCTAGTAAAAAATAAGGTCTACTGGCTTGGAGATAGTGCTGTTCCTTCCTGAAGCAAGCTGAACATGTGATGCTGCTTTGTAACAGTCTTTCTGAATGAATAATCATGGTAAAACTTCTGAAACTTTGCAATCGTTTTGGTATCCATCTTATTAATAGTGTGCTAATTATGCTTGGTAAGTAAAAGACAACTTGTCCTTTTCATACTTCTCATGTTAACTTTGGGAGAGGCATCTCAACCCTGTTGGTCATGGAACCTCTGATGCTGCTGTAGCTCTTACACTATGGTTGGAAGGAAAAACATTTTTAATGGAATAGTGAAAGTAAATGGGAAGTTGCAGGGTGGGGGACGGGCGATTGGCTTTGCAACTCCATGTGAAGACTGGAATGAAGAGAAGATACTGTGTTAGTTTGGTAATACAGAAGTCAACAACCTCTGTGAGCATCTTCCATTTCTTCCCTTTCAGCCCATGAAGTAAAAATCCTTGATAAGTAGTGAGAGGTGCTTGTGAAATGCCCCAAAGAATTCTGAATATGAGCCAACATCTTCAAATGCTGTTGTTGTCCACCATTCTGCAGGTGTCCCTTAGCAGATACTCTTTTAACCTGTGCAGTGGCTGTGGATGCTTGTCAAGAACGGAGTGCAGCAGGAGTCTGGCAGGCTGCAGGAAGTGAAACAGTGGTTGGGAGGTGTGGGAGAGGACTGGATAGCTAGGGAGTTTTCAAACAAAACAGATCTTTATCAAAAGAGCCAATTAATCAAAACTGAAATATTTCTTGAAGGTGTTGGTTTTTATGAAAGTTCATAGAAACACAAGCAAAGCTATAATGGGAGTGTTTTCATTGGAAGCCTGCCTGGCTTTCTGCCAACTTGTCTGCTGTTTTCTGTAATGAGATATTGAAAGACTTCAGTTCTTTGAATATGTCTTACTTTTTGGCATCTTGCCTGTTTTGGGGGAGGAGAGCAAAAATGTGAGCATGCCTGAGGTTCTGTGGCCAGCAATAATGCGATCAAGTAGCTTCCTTCTCTGTCCCTTGAGGAGCTCTCAGTACGTGTTAGCTGCCCTTAGAGGAAGGGCAGCTTCGAAGGGCAGTGGTGCTCAGTACTTTGCAAAAGGGGTCTTGGCAAAAGAACTGACAAACTGAGGTGAAGAGCTGCCAAGATAACTTACCTGCCAGTGGTGGTGAAGGAGCTGCTGTTAGCAGGTGCGCAAGACCCTCCTTTTCATCAGCTGGAAAATCTCACTGCTCTGGCTTGCACACGGAGTACACCATTTCATGGAAATGGTGTGCAAAAAGCACCTTTGTTCAGCATATACTTATTTCCAGATGTCTTGAGGGGATCTTGTGCAGCAGGGCCAAGTGCAGGACTGTTGAAGGAGGAGAAGATTTTGAGTCTTTATCTTAGAAGTGTTAAAGAATTCAAGAGAGAAAGTGAGAAAATGAGTTAGGCTACAGAGAACAATTAAAGATTGAGGAGATTTTATTTTTTAAAAGCCTATCCTACATTTTCATTCCAAGCTTCATCTGTACTTCCAAAGGGAAAACCCTCCTGTCCTTAAGGACTATGCCATTAAAATGTTAGCTAGCTTAACTGTGGACTACTTGCATGTTTCCATAGTAATGACACTTCCTAGAGCTTGATATTACAGTTTGTAGGGTATCTACTGTACATCAGGCTTTTTGAAGCTGGGTAAACTATCTTGGAAATCCTCTGATCTTTTTACTGCTTGTCACTATGTTGGGAGAGTGGGTTGAGAGCATCAGAAAGAATAACAAGCTCATGAAAGTGATGAGTGACTTAAAATTGACTGTATCAAAGTACTTGGTAGTTGTAATAGTAAGATAGAGTTAATGCTGCGTTTAAACCGGCTGTGCTTTCAAATATCTGGCTTGCAACTCTTGGAAAATACTGGAAGAAATAAGTATGGGGCCATTCTTAGACTAAGTGGCATCTGCCTTAAAATTGCTAATTGGAGTTTAATTAACTGGCAGGTTTATCTTGTATGCACATACTGCAGACGGAGAAGAAACAGGCTGCTTAACTGGATACTATCTGGGATGTAGCACTTGGAGACCCAAGGCATTCTTCTTTTTTCACTCCTGAATTAGTGCCATTGAAAACCCTCACACCTAGGGCTCCGTGGCTCTTGGATCATGTAAATTTGTGAAGTTTTTTATTCAAAACCAGATTGGGAAAGTGCATATCTCATGGAAGTGATGGTGTATGTTGCTGAAGGTAAATGTGGGATTAATACAGACTCCTATTTTCTACAAGCGACTTTAATTTAACTAAAAATACAATGGTGCTAAACTTCAAGATGTTTGCCAGCTTTCTTGGTTGTCTTGGCATTGGAGGTAGTTTGAATGTCAAGGAATCAAGTCAGTTAAAACCTGAGTAACTTTCTTTAAAAACCAATTCTATGCGGTCCAGAAAGCATTAAAAAAATAAAATGGGCAAAGCCTAATCAATAGGATTTTTCTCCCTATGGCCTTGTGCTGCAGTTCAAGTGAAGCTACCTGCTGGAGCCACATGGCACCCACTGGACTCTGACGTCAGCAACATCCGATCCCAGGCCCGACTTGCATTGGCTGTTGCCGCCTCTACTCCATGCCCAGCCCTTTTTTTATTTCCCTCCTTCTAAGTGACACTGATCTGGGATTGGCATTTAGCTCAAGCTAGGCTGCTTGGGGAAGCTAGAAAGAGGACACTAGAGTTGCTTAAAAAAAAAAGAGATGCCCACTAGTGCATGAGGGAGAACCAGTCTGCTCTCATCACTGTGTGCCAGGCGGATCTTAGGAATGCACTCATGCGGGAGCAGAAGGGTCCAGCTGAGCTTTCACCTTTTGGGTTTTGGAAAGATCTGTGCCGTAAAGCTGTCCTAGAGACTTGGTATGGAGGGATACTTGTGTATCTGGTGCCAACAGCAAGTTCTTTATTAGAACAGACAGATCCATTGTGCTGTTAATCACTTGAGATCAATGTTCTTTCTCTCCCAGGAAAAAGGAGGCAAGAAACCATCAGGATCGTTCACTTTAATCAAAGCTTGTTTTGAGATAAAGTAAGATTGTGCCTGTGGCTAGATCAGAGTTGGACCCAGTGACATGGAAAGAAACACAGCTGCTCTTGAGAGCATTTCTGTTGACTTCAAGCCAGTCTTATTTTACTTTACTGTTAGATTTTAGCTCACTAATGTTCATCAGTTGAGGTATATAAAACTGGATTTTTCTTTTTTTACTTTATTTAAATCAAAGTCTGCAGGCTCTTTAAGGCTTTCTGTAGCATCTCATAGAAATGTCACAGCATTTCTCCTGCCAGGGTGGTTAAGTCTTGGTACTAGTTAAAACTATTTTAGGATTCCTTTTCTAGCGATCAGTTGGGCCAGCGTTATGAGAGTGGCAGAGTGGATGCTGCTCTGTTACAGGCTTGCTGTGGTACTACAAAATGCTCCTCTTGTGTAATCAGAGGTTCTGGGCTGTGGGGTTTAAAACTACCTTCATGCTGAGATCTCCATTTGTACAGACTACAGCCCTATCAGGCTGAGAGAGTAGCCAAGGAATGCCGAAGTGGATGGGCATGTTGGCCTGCTGGGTAAAGCAATAGCCAGGGTCCAGTTCTGTGTCCAAGATGGGGAAAAATCCACTCAAAGAGCTCAAAGTATTGAAAGTAAAGAATTAGATTCATAGCTTTCTGGAAACAGGATCCACCCTTGCAAATACTTTTGTATTTTTAAAATGTGCAAGCTATTAAAAAGCATTTTTCAAAAGCCTATTGTGAAAAGAACTGGCTTCTATGAGTCAGGTTTTACAGGAACTGGTCCAAGCCTTATTCTTCTCCCTGGAAGAATTTCCTTCCAATTTTCTTGTGCAGGATGAAGTTTTGCAGACACCCCCCCAATAGCGAGAACTCATACCTGCATATTAAGGAAAGAGAGAAAACCCACACCTGTAGTAAGGACACTTGGTGTGAACAGTGCATCACAGAATCGTTTGGTGGGAGAAGACCCCCAGGATCACCGAGGTCAACCATAAACCCACCACTGCCAACTCCGCAACCAAAACATGTCCCAAAGCACCACATCTCCACCTCTTTTAAGTGTCTAGTGCTCTGTGTCCGTATGCCAGACTCCTGTTCGTTACCTATGTGGTCTCTGGTAGTTTGCTTTTCTGTGCCCCATGCTTTGGTCTGAGCCCTAACAAAGCTGTTAAATAATTCCGTGGTATATAAGGGAGCAAGAATTAATATTACAAGGAGGGCTAGAGAAGTATTCGAGTACACTGGAGAATACTTGACAGCCTCTTCTGGAAATCTCTTACACCATAAAATACCTTGAAGTTTTTGATGTGTCCAGACCTTTGCTTGCAAGACCCAGTGAAATAATTTCTGCTGCTGGTATAGTTTTTTAAGAATTCTTGCTGCCGTTGTGTGCCTTCTTGTATGAGCCTCCATGCATTTGTTGATGATTCAGTCTGCAAAAGATTCTGAAGTAGATCAGAACATCTGCAAGTTTTCTGAACTCTGATTTACTGTCATGTGCAGACACCAATGAGACTTGGAACCGCTGCATCTATCCCGACTGTAGAGTATATGAGACAGAAGAGCTCAGCGGTGAGGTGGGGAGGAGGGAGGACTTGGAGATGCTTTCTAATTCAGGAACTTGAAAGAGGGAGAGGGAATAGCACAGGGCACAGTAAGTGCAATTGATTCCACAGGCTTAGACTGGATAAATGCAGGTCTGACCCCACAAAAGAAGAGTGGAGCTGGGAGTTTCAAGCAAAGTAGGGTTAGAACTGTCTTGCTCTCAGTGATTTGTACAGATATTAGGTGTTGTACAAACAGCTGTAGTCATTGGGCTAGGAGTAACCAAAGCCTTTTAACCAGGAAGCTACTTCACTGAATCCAAAGGTTTTCACCTTCCTTTTATAACGAGACCTGTTATTGCCTCTCTAGATATGTGCACACCTGAAAGTTCCCAGCTCACCTCATAAAAAGAACCTGTATGCTGCAGTTGAATGCTCCGTCCCACAGAATGAATGCTGCTATCTGAATCAGGTGTTTGGTCAGCAGCCCCAGGGTGCAAACGTCTGGGTCAAGGTTCAGATTTAGTTTAGATTGGCTCGATTAAAGTATCTACTGGTTTGTCTGAGAACAGTGAAGTTACTGTGTCAGATATTCAACATGAAATGGTATTTGGAACTGCAGTTGGAATACTGTTTTCCCTTCTTTAATGTGGGAGGTGTGGCTCAGAGGTGAGCTGAGGGCTGGTGCCAAGTAGCACACCTCTCAGTGTTAAGCCATTCCACTCTGGAGCTAGAGATAAAGATCTTCTTTCTGCTCCCTTTATTTGTATTTCTGCTCGTACGCTGGGATTGTGTGCAGCTGAAAGATGGCTGTTGTCAGCATGTGTCAGGTCTGCTCGCTGATGGTCGTGTAATCTGATGGCCGGGGCATAGAGCTGGGAGCACAGATGTGCAGGATCTGACTTTAAAAATGTGCTAGGAGCAAATCAATATGTGTAGCTGCTTTCTTATTCTGAATCCAAATGTTACCTGCCTCTATAAAACACTGTTTCATGAAATGCCTTAAAAATGCTCAATTTCAGTGGTTGTGTTCTTGATGAAGTGTTCAGCCTCTGTAAAGCAGGGGAGAGCACTCAAGACATCTTTCTTGAAGAGAACAGTGTAATGTGTTTCTGCTGACAGACAAGTCTCTGCCAATACACAAGTGTGCCTGTGGCTGCTGCGGTATTCCTGATATAGGGCTTACATTCAAGACCATGATAAAGTTGGAGCAAACCCTGACTAAATAGAAGGATCTTCAGTGCATTGTGTGCCTTTACATTGTGTAACCTATTCTGGGAATAGAAGTAAAAGCCTGTTGGCCTTGAATTCAGAATCGAGGAATTCTGGGCAGGTATGCACTAGGCCTACAGATGTGTGATTCTGCCTGTCTTTCAGGGATTTGTAGGATTCCCTTTCCTGTGGTAAACATTTTAACTGTGTAAAGTGGTGTAGGCACTCTAGTAATGACCTAATGTCCTTATTCCCCTTTCTTGATCCCCTTCCTTTATCACCTCATGTCTTGTAGTATTCAGAGGGTCATAGCTTTTATTCCTCTCAGGAGCCTAAATGACAAATCTTGATATGAAACAGGACCCTTGGGTCTGTGATGGAGCCAAGCCATCACTTTTCCCACTAGCAGTGTTTTTCCCTTTGAAAGAGAGCCCACCTGTTTGCTCTTATGGGTTGCCATAAGGACTGGTGATGCCCGAGCAGCTGGAGTTTTTCCATAGCAGTGCACAGTGCTCTCCAGGCTGTGGTTTTCAGACACAATGCACCTTTGTCACTTGTTTGGAGGTTTAGGCTGTGATTGCCCTTGTAGTCATGACTGAGCCAGTCTTCCTTTTAACAAAAACTCTCATTTCCTTATACTCCTTCCCTTTCCCCTCCCTCAAGCACATTTGGTTTGAGTACCAGGAAATTTAGGATCTCGCTGCAGATGTTGACTTGAAAATTATTTTAAAAATTACAAATTGCATTTACTTAGAGAGCTTGAAATCTAAGTTCACAACGCATATTTTCTCTTGCTTTTTCACTGTCACATTTCATTAACACCGTGGTGATTATTTTCCCTTGTTTACCTTTCTTTAATCTGTTTTTCATTTTCAGCTCTTCCGCCAAAGCCCCCCAAGCCAATGACTCCTGTCAATACGAATGGAATAAAGGACAATTCCAGTTTCTCTCTGCAGGAAGCAGAGTGGTACTGGGGGGACATCTCAAGGTAAACAATATTACTGAAAAATATTATTTAAAATACATTAATATGTTATTTAAAATAGAATGAGCCTCTAAGGCATGGGTTTTTTTCTCCTGAAGTCTATTTCAGGCAGCATTTTAAAGGAGGGAAATACTTCAGGACTATACTTGGCAAAGCACCTGAATGCAAGTATTCAGTTGGATTCAGGGCTTGTGTTTGGTGTTAGTGTTCTGGTGCAGATATTGACAGTATTATTGACAGTTATTTGGGGTTTCTAGATTTCTTCAGATATGTGAAGCCTTTAAAAAAAGAGAAAATTACTTTATTCCAGAGAAAAGTGCTTCTGGAAGCACTAGCTAATATGATTTTGTAAGCATACAATGGTACCAGGCATACAGTCCAGCAAACTCTCAGTAGGAGGTTTGCTCAGAGTAAAAGGAGTTGCATTCTTATTTTTGGTTTCTTTAACAATTTAGTTAAAATTGTGTCTCTATTAATTTTTATTACATGGTGGTATAAAAAATGCTAATCATCACCAGCTATACAGAGGAGATAATACAGACCCATACCAAATAAATTAAGTTTTCCCTCTTAAGGAAACCCTTTTCTCTGCACTTGAGAAAATGGATAACTTGGGTTAAGTTCAGAAAATGAAGTGCTAATTTTTAGTATACTTAATTGCATAAAAGAACTGAAGTGTCCCGTCATCTCTTTCCCTCCTAAGGCACTTCTGAGGAGTCTAGAATTTGGAACTGTAAGGGGAAACGTGAGCATACTGGAAGTGCGACCAGGAATTGCTCAGACTTGTGCACATAGTAGTTTGAAACACTTTGTCAGATAGGGGCAAGAAGATTGTGTTTGCCACAGTAGTTCATTGACATTCTGAGAAGGGAATTACAGTTTTCATATCTTTATTGTACCACCCTTATCTTTAGAAAGCAAACCCGGATAGATCTTGCTTTTGAAGGGCCTCGGCAGTGATATATTTCTGTTAATTCTAAATTGTAGCAGAGTGGCAAAACCTGATCACAAAAGCCACTAGGCAGGGTTTGTTTAAAACTGCTCCATACTGGTATCAGTTTATTGACTGTGGATTTGTTCCTCAATTAACAGTGCACGTGATGGCAGGAACTAATGCAGTACAAATCACATTGGAGTGGCTTTATTAGATTAAAATGTGAAGATGGAATTGTTTATGACCTTAATTTGACAGCCAGCAGGTATGAACTGCATTGGGCTGTCAGGGCAGAAGCCACGTTCTTCAATCAGGAACTTGTGCTGAAGATTTTGTCATAAACTCTATGGTGAAACTTGCACACAGAAGCCCAAGCCCTTAGGTCATATCTATCTGTTCAAAAACGAGGAGGGTATTAGAGTTAGCTGGGTCCGATCTGTAAAATGTCCTGAAAGGAGTAAGCAGATATTCACATGATACTTAATAGGAGTCAGACTTAATAACAGAACAGTTTTCAGGTAGTTAAATCAAAACTAGGGCTATTTTGTAATAGTTATGTTCCTTGAACAAAAAAGCTGTTGTTAATTTTTCTTTGTAAGACTTAAGTTGGCTTAGATAATGTTGAGGCTACCTGATAAACTTCAGTTTCCAAACAATTGCATTAAAAACTGCTTAGTGCTTCTATGAACCTGTGAGAGAGCTGTTACAAAATGAGATATATAATCTAGGTGAAATGGTCAAAGCTGGAGAGAGGCTTAACTCTTCATCTGAAATAATTTTCTTGATACTTACCAGGTACTCACTTTCACTAGAAGATTTCTTGATTTAGCTTAAAGCTCTGGACTGAGTATCTTTTTGCTTCACTTTTAATTAAGGAGAAGTTGCACAGAAGCTAGCAAGGTTGTAGTGGTTTAAAACCGCCATAAATAAGATCAGAGTTAAGCCAATAATGAGCCTCTTGAGACTAGAACTGTGTTAAACTCTAGACCCCTTTGAACTATGGTGCTAGAGCCCATTTCTTAAGAGGTCGGGACTGGCTTCTCAAAGGCCACCTGTTTCCAGTATGGACTTCAAAACCTGAGAAGATTACAGGGAAAGGTTGTGAACTCTGAGACACAGCAACTACTGTTGCTTAAACAGAGATTTCATCCTAAGTGGCATTTGACTGCAGCTGCTTTATTTAGTATAACTACACAAGTTAAGACTTGCTTTGGATGGTCTAGAAGACTGGAAAGCATGAAAGAAGATTGCCCGATGTTGTGCAGACTGAACTCCTTACACATGCTTGTGTTACTGGCTCCAGTATTGATACCTGTGGCAAAGATGATCATGTTCTTAATGCCTCTAATTTTACCTTCCTTTTCGTTCTCCAGGGAAGAAGTAAATGACAAATTACGAGATATGCCAGATGGAACATTCCTGGTGCGCGATGCATCAACCAAGATGCAGGGAGACTACACTCTGACATTACGGTAAGAATTGAGTAGTTGTAGTCCACATGATAAAACCTTGAGTTGGCTAGTTGCTATACCAGTGACTGCCATAGCTGTGTAAAGCTGACCTGGCTCAAGCTGAGAGTTTTGAATGCAATGTCTCTGTAAAAGAAGTATCTTATGTCTTCTGATTTAAAGTTTAGGAAATACTGAATTTGAGCTGTATTCCTTTCTTCATTAAAATTGTCTGCAAGTGTCAGAGTTCCCAGAGCTGCCCCAGCCCTGCTTGCTGCAGTTAGACAGCAGACCTTGCAACTAGCTGCTGGTGTGTTGTCCAGCCTGGCCAGCTGCTTGCCTCTGCCAGGCTCCCAGGATTGGTTGTTAGGAGCGAACAGGCAAGGCACATAAGCCACTGCCTCTGTAGCACACCTTTGGGAGTTACTATGATACAGAAGACGTTCGATCGTGCTGTGAAAGTCCATTGTCTTAATGGCAGGTTTGATCCCAAGGGTGTAGTTTAAATTGTGCTTTGACTTGTGCTTTGAAGTTCATGGCTTGTGCACTGAGGTTTGGCATGATTTGGTTATTTTGCTGAATGCAGACGAATTTAGGAACCAAAACTGAGAGTACAGGAAGAACAGGATCTTGCCTAAACAGCCTGTTGGTGAAAAATGGGAAAAAATAAGCACTATATTTGTGGAAACTACTAGAATGTGTAAATCTGATAATGTAAAGTGCTAAACTTACAACCATCTTGTAATCCTTAAGGATTTTGTTCAGGTTTGTGTATCCTGTGTTAGCATCCATAGCTCAAAAGACTTGTTAATCACTGTGTAAATGTATACTTGGTTGTATACTATTAGTGACCTGAAGTTGCAGGTTTGGGTTTTCATGTGGCTCCTTTGTTCAGCCTTCAGTGTCTTCCTTTTGCCTTGCAAAACTTCTCACAAAGCTAGGTCTCAAATACCATAAGCTGGCTCCAGAGTGAACTCATGGGAAGAAATGTAATCTGGGCGTTGCTCCTGTTCAAATAATATCTGATGATAATTCTGTGTGTATTGACTCTGAAACTACCTAATATCTGCTAGTATGTAAAGAACCGCTATGAAGGTGGACAGTGTCAAAGCCACTGGGCCAGGAATTTCACTGTTGTCTTTGTTAGCAACCTTAGTGTTGAAGAAGGGTAGGAGGTACACAGTAAAACCTCTAAATGACTATACTGCTTTACAGGAAGGGTGGCAACAATAAGCTGATAAAGATCTATCATCGGGATGGAAAATATGGCTTTTCTGATCCACTGACATTTAATTCAGTCGTGGAACTCATTAACCACTACCGCAATGAGTCTCTTGCTCAGTATAACCCGAAGCTTGATGTGAAGTTGATGTATCCGGTGTCCCGATACCAGCAGGTAAGATCTTCATCAGATCCCAATAGCTGTTAGTGCAGACAGAAGACCAATTGCAAGTGTGTATGAATTTAGTTTTTTTTCTGTAAAGCCAGGAGTTGTTTTGAAAACTGAGAAAAGAGGTGAATTTCCAGATTTTATCTCTATTTGCTAATAATAATGGGTCTTCCAAAAATTACTATTCAAGCTCTTTCATTTTATCAAATTTCCAGTCTCTGTGTGGCAGACTTGAACCTCTTTGAGAAGCTTTTTTTTTCCCCCCTGTTTGGACCCTTCAGGCCCCTACGAGCCGTGTAGGTGCTCACACTGTTCTTAGCCATGCAAGTTTTTCAAGTGCATTTTTTAGACTTTCATTCAGTAGCCTGAAATTTTGTCCTGTGTTAAGCAAGAACTGCAGAGCTTTTTGGAAAAAAATATTCTGATCTTTAACTTCAGATTCCAAGCAATTCACTTCTTCCCCTATCTAGTAGGGAATAGTGATTCCAGACCTAAGCTGTAGTGTATTTTTGGAAGCTTAGGGTTTTGACGTAGTTCTTGGTGTTCCATAGTTCCAGTTCCTGCTGTCTGTAAACTGTGGAACTCGTTGCATGAAGGAAGGGGGATTTAGGTATGGAGTTTGTGTTATGTCAAAAATTGATTATAAAAATTATCTTAATAGTTGTAAAATGTAAATGTGCATGAGTGTACAAATGAATGCTCTTATGGAAAAGCTGCTTTGCTTGAAGACTTAATAGCTTTTTGTATGTACAGGATCAGTTGGTGAAAGAAGATAATATAGATGCAGTAGGTAAAAAGCTTCAAGAATACCATGCTCAGTATCAGGAAAAGAGTAAAGAGTACGACAAACTGTATGAAGAATATACCAGAACATCACAGGTTGGTTCTACTTTAGCTTTCTATAGGGTCTATTTCTTGTTTAAAAAGTAGACCTGTTATGGCTAATAAAGGCAGACCAGGCCTAGGTCAGAAAATACAAAGAAAAATCTTAATTTGTGGGGTAGAGCAAGGTGGTTTCAAAGTGGTGGAAACAGTGAATATTATTTGTTGCTGATAGTCCTAGAGGTAGGGTATGAAGCAAGCAAGAAAGAACTGAGCTTCCTAGTGTAAGGTAAAGCAGTGGAGAAGGCCATCAGCTACAAGATTTGTACTGCAGACTTAAGTTGAGTATTTCCAGCTGCTGTATGCTGCACTGAGAAATTGTGGAGGGGTTGATCCAGGTTTTTTTATGAAGTCAGGTTCAAACCACATACCAGATATTATACATTAAGGAAGTGTGAATACAGTGTTTGGACTGCTTCTTGTAAAAGAAGATAGTTCATATATGGGGAGGAGATTTGCTGGCAGTCTTCCTGCAAACTAAGATGGAAAATATGACTAAAATATTTGATGGGTTTGCAGCATAACAGAGAGCATCATTTCAGGAAGAAGGGCAGACTTTTGGGGCCTAAGTCTTCCCTGACTCTACTTGGACATCTGGCTAAACTTAAAACTAATTAATCTCACTTTTTAACTTGTTGGGGGTAGAAAAGTTCATCTTCTCAGTCAATTCAGGAAACATAGTCTTGCATTGTCATGTGTAACATGAACAAATTACGAAAGACTCTCTCCTCACGTAGGAAATTCAGATGAAGAGGACCGCAATTGAAGCATTTAATGAAACTATTAAGATATTTGAGGAACAGTGCCACTCACAAGAGCGATACAGCAAAGAATACATTGAACGATTTCGCAGGGAGGGGAATGACAAAGAGATCGAACGGTATGCTCTCAACTTGTTTGCTTATGAGGAAGAGCTAGTGTCCACATTGACACTCCCATGAAATTCTTTAATGTAATATTGCATCATATAAAACACTTTGTAAACTCAGTATTTTCTCTGAGATCTTTCTCCAAGGTGTGTGAATGTTCGGTAAAGCCCTCTTTTGTCAGGGAATCGCATTGTAGGCAGAAGAGGTGGGAGTTCTCTGGATTATTCTCAAGATCTTAACTTCAGTAAATCAAGAGACTGTGATGAGAACCAGGAAATACTTATTTCATCTGCTTGTCCTGCTTCTATTTGGATTTGCTCAGAATATAATTCAGAAAAATATTCACTTGTAGAGTGTGAAATGTACATAGATCTCATAAATCTTGTAGTCCATAGTCTGTTTTAGTCATGTTCAAAGAACATCAGTATTGAATTACCACCACTTGGTAGTGGATAGTGATCATCTAACAAAAATTCAGTAAGGACCTCGTTTGAAATTGCTACTCTGTAAAGATACAAGCAGCAAGAGCTGTTTCTGGGCCTTTGAAGAAATGCCAGATATGTTGCCTAACTTGACATAGTGCTTCATGAATCATAGTAGGGTATCCTTAAGGAGATTTTTAGACTGTAAACAGTTACCTGCAATGATTTTGTTATGTGATCATGGTGCTTTATTCTGACTGAAGACCAGTTAACAGGGGAAAATGTGATTTTTCTGGACTTATGCCAAAGCTGCAAAGTAAATACTGACTAAAGAGCCAGGCAGTGTTACTCCCTGGTAGCTCTTGACCAGTTATTGAAGTCTGCATTTGAAATCTCGCAGGTACTGACACCTGTGGTGGTGTTGTATAACTGATGTGTCAAAAAGTGAATCTGACTAGGAATCAGTCATAGAATTATAAAATGGTTTGGGTTGGAAGGGACCTTAAATATTATCCAGTTCCAAACCCCCTGCCATGAGCAGAGACACCTCCCACTCAACCATGCTGCTCAAGGCCCCATCCAGTCTGGCCTTGATCACCTTTAGGGAAGGAACAGCCACAACTTCCATGTCTCACCATTCTTCTTGTGAAAAACTTCTTTCTATTAATTAATCTAAATCTTCTCCCTTCCAATTTAAAGCCATCCCCCTCTTCCTATCACTTCATGCCCTTGTAAAAAGGGAAGGAAGGAGGAAACTGTTCCAGCTTACCTCTTAGAGACATATTTTTCTTGCCTCTCCACCAAGAGGAAATATATTAAGGTAAACTGAAGGTGCAAACAATGCAAAAAGGTGGTAGACCTTTAGGCAAGAGGTCTTTCCCTAGCACTTTAACAGTAATTCTCATGTTAAGATGAGGCAGTCAAAGGGAGGAGCTGCTCTTACAGTAGTTCTTGTGATATGTCTATGTAAGTGCTACTGGTAAGGTTCAGTCCTGCTAGGCTGGGTTGACCTCACCTCTCAAATATTACATTTGTTTGCAGGATAATGATGAACTATGAAAAATTAAAATCACGCCTGGGTGAGATCCATGATAGTAAAATGCGCCTGGAGCAAGATTTGAAGAAACAAGCTCTGGACAACAGGGAGACTGATAAGAAAATGAATAGTATCAAACCTGACCTAATTCAACTCCGCAAAATCAGAGATCAGTATCTTGTGTAAGTAAGCCTGACCTGTACCTCAGAATTAGAGCTCTGATGAATCTGATTAATGACTATGTCCATCAGGATAATGGGAATTTAATATTCTTTTCATAACCGAAGTTCTGTGAGTACTACAATACTACATTCTGGCATGGGATGTCTGAGTAATTAGTTGGCCTCTTTGTGACTTGTTTACTTAGACTTGAAGAACCTGCCACTACTAGGTGCACTTTCTGCAACTCCTGGTTAAGATAAATGAGTTATAAACAAAATGTATTATCCAGCTCCTAATGTCCTTGGAGTGGACTTGGTGCACTAGGATTCCTGCAGAACACAAAGTGTCTCAGAAGGTGGTGTCAGGAGGTTAGAAGAAGCCACTGGCGCAATACCCATTTTGTTTTACCAAGAGAAACAGGCAGCTGCCACAATTTGTATTTTGCTTCCTTTCTGGTCTGCTCTGTGCAGAGGCAGTAAGTCTTCCTCAGCTCAGCCCTGCTCTTTCTCCATTTAAGAGATTGCTTTGTGGTTTTTTTTTTCTTTGCTGTGTCCAGTCAAGAAGGTATCTCGGAACATGGTGCAAGAAAATGCTTTTATGGAATCTGTAATCTTTCTATGGCTTTTGCTACTGGAGAACGAACTAAGCTCAAGTCTGCTCTGTTGTGCGGCCTTGTGCCTGAGCTTCAGCTGAGTGTGTAAGAAAACTCACATGTGTACTCTGAAGTAACATATTAATGCTCTCTTCTGGCAGATGGCTCAATCACAAAGGGGTGAGACAGAAGCGAATAAATGACTGGCTGGGGATCAAAAATGAAAACATTGATGAGTAAGTGTCACTATACAAATGATTTTACTGAGAAGTATTCTATTAATACGTGTTTTCTGTTGTGGGGGTTAATATTACAAAACAGCGGTTTCTCAGAAAAAGGACTGTAGAAAAAAGGAGAAATTCTCTAGAGGAGCTTTGTCATACAAGGCAGCAACTCCGCTCTAACATTAAGTATTAAACAAAGTTGACAGCCTGAAGTTGAAACCTTTTCAGATATGTCCATTATGAGCTTGACCTCCCAGTTTGGGTGTGTTATTTCTCTGAGTGATTTCAGCAAAACTAAATCACTCTACTTTTTAATTCCTTTATTGACCACTGATGAAGTTTAATTCATCCTCTCTTTCAGCATGTACTTTGTAAATGAAGAAGATGAAAACCTGCCACATCATGATGAGAAAACTTGGTTTGTTGGGGATCTCAACCGTATCCAAGCAGAAGACTTGCTCTGTGGGAAACCTGATGGAGCATTTTTAATTCGTGAGAGTAGCAAGAAAGGGTGTTATGCTTGTTCTGTGGTGTAAGTCTTATTTTCCTCTTTGTTTTAACTGCTCATTGTATAGATCTCTATCACAGCTCTTCACTTTGGAGAACAAAAGCCAGGCTTAGCCTAGGCCTAAACATTGGAATGTGTTGCATGTTTGCAGGAAGACTGGCATGATAAAAACTCTGTTGCAAGAATGTGCTTTAAATGTGCAATAGTTGTAGTCCTAGCAGTCTTTTCCATCACCAAAGTAGCTACTACAAAGCTCAGAAGTATCTCAAATCAAAGATCTACAGGCATAAGTAAATTGAGGCTAGACTTCCATATTTTTTCCTGTCAAGGAGCACACAAGAAGAAGAAAAATGATCCTGTAAGGCTGTAACATCTTCTGTTCTCATTTTCAGACATGCCCAACTCTAGAATGCTCTCTTGTATCTTTAAGATTGTCTCCTGTGAAGTATCACCATTATTTGTGCACAGTAGTTCTTATGACATTCACATAGCCTTGCATTGATTTCTTGTGTTTTATGCTGGTGTAATGGAGGTCAGAAATACTGATTCCATTATCTAAAAATCCTTCAAGCCTGTTCTGTAGCGCAAAATGGCTTTTGTTGATTTATTTCATATGAGGTTAATTACTTCTTTGAGAAATGAAGGTCTTTCACCTCAAGGTAACTGAAGATTGTAGTGTTGAACATACTTTTTGTCAACGTTACTGAAGTGGTGGGTTCATCAGATACTTCCACTTGGTTTGTATGACACTACAGGCTGGCAAAAGGATGGTGTAATGTTTCCTTTTCCTACATGTGACCAGAACTGCAATAGGCTCCAGTACAGGGATTACATAATAATCGATCTTTCTGGCAGACAGGTTTTTCTAGCAGCTTTGGAAAGACTGTGTTGCAGTAACTCCTTTGCCAAGTTAGGGGCTCAGTCGCTATGGCTTCAGATAATGAACCAACTTGAACCCATGCCGTGCTTAACATTTAAAAAATGCTGCTGGAAGGTTAGTGCTGCATTTCATGAAATAATCTGTAGGTCCTAAGAATTTGTGGGTTTTGGCTTTTCTTGCTTAGTGAAAACATTTCCAGATGAGTTGAGCACAAAGTCATTGCTGACTTCAGGTGCTTATCTTCTCAGTTAAGCTCTTGAATTTTTTTATTTTTTTTTTTTCAAGAAACATTTGGAGAACAATGCAGTAGGGAATTGTGCTGCTGGAACAGAAGAGGCCTCTTATGTGGATTATTATGCAAGAGTGTTTAATCGCATGCCCTGAAGCACTGTTTCTTCACAGACTATATTAATCTCCTCTTCTCGCATCTACTGGGTCCTCCATTATGTAATTTAGTGACTGGCAGGGTTGCTGCGTTAGTAAATTGTTAATAGACTGTCACTTTGGGTTTGTCCTTTGATGTTAACCTCTCCTGTTTCTTTTCCTTGCAGAGCTGATGGAGAAGTGAAACACTGTGTGATCTACAGCACTCCGAGAGGTTACGGGTTTGCAGAACCGTATAACCTGTACAGCACACTCAAGGATTTGGTTCTTCATTACCAGCAGACATCCCTTGTCCAACACAATGATTCCCTAAATGTCAGGCTTGCCTATCCTGTCTACGCACAGATGCCCCCCTCTCTCTGCAGATAAATTTTGGGGAGGAGGAAAGCATTGGCTATCTTGGATTCTTTTCTACAATTTTTATTAGAACTTGGAGGGCATTCTTTCTCCTTAGACTGCTTGTTTTGCACAAGAAGTGATTCTGTGAATGTGAATCAAAAAGAGGCCTAGCAGCAACAAGACAACAACTTGGGTGTAGGTGTCCTGGTGCTACCTTAAAAGCTCAGCTGTGCTTTTACACTGATACTTTTGTTTCCTTATGAGGGGAATAAACAACACAACGCATACAAAAGTACTGGAAGCGAAACATCGTTTTATGGAGATAATTTTTTGCCAGGCACCTTCAGTGGAACTTTTAATTGGATTTTGTTTTCTCTTGTTCTTGTAGAGACAATTTGAAGCCTCTGTTTGAGGCATCAGTAATGTCTTTCAGTCTTAAACTCCCAAGAAACTAGGGGGGAAACTCTACCACAGCAATTCTTCTCTGTTAATTTTAGCAGCTTCACTGCGATTCAGCCGAACTTCCAAAACAGGGCTTGTCTTGAGGTAGCATGGAATCTGGTGAGAGAAGACCAAAGGAATTATGGGAAAGCTTCAGGTTTTTATTTAAATGGAAAAATGCTTGTAAAGAAAAGTTGCTTTATTTTTTTGCCAACAGTAACAAAGTTTTGGTTTCAATGGCACTACAGGTCTTCACTTAAAGGAAACATTTATAACCAAATTGAACACGCCAAAACTTTGTTCGTTGCTAGATTGAGCACTTACGGGGAAGGCTGCATTAGCTTCCACACATACTTTTTACACCAAAACTTGAAACAAATAAAAGGAAAAGCTAAACATTGTGTGGCTTCAAAACACTAAATTTGTCTGATCTGATGTAACTGCTCACTCTCCTCTTTCTTCATCCCTTTCCTCCCATTCCTCAGCTTGGGATTCTGTTTTCAGTCTTTAATGATACCGTGCTCCAGAATGTAAACTAGGCTGAAGCTTGCACTCACCTGTTGCAGTTCTGTTCTGAACAGTGACAGAATTTTGTAATGCTTGATTTTGGTATAGAAGAGGTAGGTGCAATCGAATGCTTCTCAGTGGCTTATTGTACCAATTTTCTTCACAAGATGTAGTCCTTTCCAGTTGTAAGAAGTGAGTGTGCTAATTATAGATCTCTTCCAATTTGTTCTTTGCAAGCTGGGTTCTGAACTCTCACACCACTGCAGCCAAGCCGGATTTTATACTGTTATAATCCAAATTCCCATGTAGTTATTTTTGACATGATGCACAACACAGGAAGGCAAAAGAGCCATACTCCTCAGTTATTGGATGTCTCGTACCATCCTTTGGCCTGGGCTGCTGTTGGATATGGAATGGGTAGTCCTGGGCATCTTCAAGTGCAACAATCATCCAATAAATCCCTTCCCTGAAAAGTACATAAAGCAGCTTATTTCCATTCCGTAAGCTTCTAAAATGAAAAATAGCTAAGTTTGGCAAAAGGAACCGCTTGGCATCAAAATACAACTGGCAAAGTAATTGTTCAGTGCGCAACCTTGAAAGTTACTTTTGTTCGTATTACTGGAAGCGGTTCCCTTGCAATGCACCCATTGTACAGGACAGGAAGCAGACAGTCCTGCAGGTCTGAGAACACTCTAGACCTATTTCTGACCCTGGGGCTGGTTTCCTGTTCAAATGGGTTTCTTTTCTATAATGCCTGGGCAGCCGTGCCTGGCTTGTTGATGTTTAATGTTTACACTAGAAGTATTATTTTGCTGAATGGCATGAATTTACAAGTAGGGAAGTGACAAGGCAAGAGTGCTGACAGCCGTTGCAGGAAGGGTGGTCTGGTTGCCTGGCATGCCTGCGAGATACTTTATTTTATTTTGCACTAATGACCCTGACGCATCCTAGGCACTTTGTAATTGGACAGAGTGCAATCTTCAGGCAAAGAATTCTGTAGTTGCTACTTTTCTATTTTAATTAAACATGACAAAACTTAACCAAAACTGGGGGAGAGGAGAAGGGAATTCATGCAAGTTGCTATGTCAAAGTGACCCATGTTTGCTCATGTTTTCCTTGTCTTGCATTTCTCATGACAAAATGAGGTGTAGCCTTTGCTCTTAGTGAAAATATGGAATGGATTCGTCAGTGGCGCGGCATGGAAATTTCTAAAGGAAGTTATCCTGCCTCTTGGATAATTTGCAGTTCTAATCTGGTAGCTCTAAAGCTGTCATCCTCATGCTTCTTGTACATCCGCTGTTCCCTTGGTGCTGGGCTGAGTCCCACGTGAGGGAAATCAGTTCAAAGGCATAAATGATAGCTGAGCACCTCATGGAGTGTATGATTGTTTTCTCTGCCTTTGCAATCTCACTTACAATGCTAACATTTGAGGCTGATGGGGTACATAATTATGATCCTTGGTTTTGTGACAGAGACAACCTAGTTGAAGTGTTCCACATCTTCCTTGGTTTTACATAGGGCTCAGTTTTGTTTTAAACAAGCACAGGTCTACTTTCAAGCTCATAAATCCTGGCACACCCTCAGAGTACTGAAAGCAGTGGGATAGCGAAGCAGGACTGTCTGAAGTTTCCCCACAGTGGAATCTGACTGATCCTGTGAGGTCTTGGTTCAGGCTCTGGCCCCAGCTCTGCCAAGGCAAATAGAGTACAATTCTATTGGTGTTCATGAAAGGTAGCTTGGCTTTATAGTGGTGTGAGGGAGTTGGGATTCTGGCCTCTCACTCTCTGAGATCTCTTTGCTGATTGCAGGTGTTGTATTTGCTGCAAATGATGCACTTGGAGCCAATAAGCCATCTTGAAGTATTCTTTGAAATTGTGCTTTGCCCAGACCTTCTGCTCAGGGCTGTGGGCAGACTATGTCCGCGTTCCATGTGTTTGGCTCCGTTGTCCTCAGCAGGCTCTCTGAGGCTGCGTTTTGCCACTGTACCTCTGTGTTTGGTTTAGGCACCAGCTGCTACAGTTGCTCCCCTTTGACTCTCATGTGCCATTGCACAATTTCTTTTTGCATCTGTTTTGCACTCGTAGGGCAACTGAAAATAGGTATAAAACCTACTGGCATGTATACGTAGTGTGATCCATGGGGCAAGGGCTCGGTCCTGCTACACTTATTGTGCTCAGCATAATTCTGTTTGCTCAGTGGCATTAGACCTCTGAGAAAAACCGTGGCTTCCAGGAGTTGTTCTACACTTGTATAACTGAGAAAGCAGAAATGGGTCTATGAGGTGCAGGCTTACACCCTAGTATGAAAAGCAGCTGCTAAGCCTAAAACAAATACAGGAAATGGGAACAGAAAGGCAAAACAAAGGAACTCAAGTTCTTTTAAAACAGCAAGATGTGAGAAGGTTTTTTCTTTTAAGAGTCAAAAAGTTGGGAGGAAAGAGGGGGACTTAGTCTTACTGTTGTAGCAGCTGTCTGTTATCGGACTGCAGTTAGAGGAGTACTGAGCTCGTTGACCCATATTGTATTAAATATATAGTTAGAATTAAATAAGTAACATTTGCACAGTGTTAAGGGGAGGGGAATATGTTGAAACTCGAATATGCACAGTTTCTTCTAATCTGTTTTGAAGTATATTTGCAGGGATCAGGGGTGATTCAGTATAGACGGAAATCAGGTCTACTTCCACAGTTGCCACTGGCCCTGTTGCATCAGCCGTTGAGTGCCATGTTTTTGAAGGTAGAAAGTTATAAATCTTTTCACACTGGTTTCTTTATTTTATTACAAGTAATCTTAGCATGGGAAGAACCAACCTAGAAACAGAGGGATGTCCTGACAGATGCTTCACTAGGGTGTGAAGCAATAATATGTAATTGTCCACCTTCTGATACTGGAGCCCTCTAGATTTGGGGTTGTATTTTGTTTGTTTTAATTCTCATCAGCAGTGGATTGGGCTGCTGCTTTGCACCATTGGTAACTGCACTCAAGAGTTACGTCCAGTACAGCCCTCTGTCTGATGCCAAAAATTTAAATGCTCTTTCCACACCCATCACTTTTGATGTTGCAGATGGTCAAGAAGTTTTCCATTTAATGTGATGAGCCTGATTCTTTTCTCACTGACATTAGTATAAGCAAGACTTCCACAACTGAAAGCCATTCCCAGAAAAAGAGCTTGTATGTAATCACACCTGAATTCAAGTCACAGCAGGGCAAAAAACAAAGTTAGTCCTTTGTAAAGCCAGGCAACTGTAATGGGCACTGTGGAAATGAATGCTCACGCTTAGTGCTGTTTTGGGGAGGACAGGGGAAGCAGGAGGGTCCTTGTTACCCCAAGTCCTGGGCTCTCTGTAGCCTGGGGTGACATCATGTCTGTAACTGAATGCTGTGGCTGTTTTAAAACAGCAGAATTGCTATAGGAGTGTCAGACCTTAAGTTTGGAAAAGCCCCTTATTTGGTACTTGAACAATCTCGCTTCTGGTTTTGAATGTCTGTTTATTTTTTTTATTTTTTGTTACACTAACAGGGAATAAAACTCTGAAAACTTAGTGAGTCTTGTAATGCTTGCTGCATTGTGCAGACATGAAACAGGTACTGCTTGTGGATCGGGAGGAGTAAGAGACAGGTTCAAAATGCAGTTTTACAAAGCACTATGATGGGTTGGGGGTTGTTTTGTTTAGAACATGTTTAAAATCAGATTTTCTTGAATATAAGTTTCCTTTTGTTCATTTGCATTCTCTGCTTTTGGAACAGCAATATCAAAATAACATTCCCGAAAAATAAAGATGCTGTGAGGGGAACGGGGGTTAGACTTCCTAAAATTCCGCATTCAAAGCAAATAGCTTTAATGAAGAGGAAAGGTTGGCATCATAAAGCATCCCTCTGGTTGTAATTCTATGAAGCAGTAGACAGACCATGAAGTAGGACCTCCTTGAACCATGACAGGAAGAGGAGATGACAGAGCAGACCCTTCCCTTTGGAATAATCAGTTGTACTCTCCTTAAATGTGCATGCAAGGGAATAGTCAGGAAATTAAGAGACGTCCTTAAGGAGTTGCTTCTGTTTCTTGTGTTGGAAGAGAACTGGCATAGCTGATCCCCTTGTTTCCCTTGGCACAACCCTGGCAGCCAGGAGAAGGGAACCGAGTCGCTAGCCCAGATACACATGGGCCCGTTGGTGAAGCAGCTCGGCTAGCTAAGTGCTGTGTGAGGAGTAGTTTTTGGATGGGGTTAGATGAAGTTTGTCCAACATTTTTGTGAATCTTGCATTCTGTGGGCAGAAATACTTTCCACCAAATGGGAAGGGGGGGAAAAAAAAAATCTCTCTTGAAGTCTTTTCAGCTCCTTCCTCTCTGTTCACAGGAGCAGATCAGGAGTTTTAGCTGGTTGACTGTTTAGATGATGAAAGTGCTTGAAGTGCTGGTCTTTGGTACTGACTCCATTCAATTAATGCAGAATTTGCATTTTTTTTATTGCTATTGGCATAGACTCACTGTATTTTATGACCTGACTCACCATTTGTTTTAAAATTTACCTTAAAAATTGTGATATGAGCTTCAGAGGCAAAAAAAAAGTGAGAATGGGCCCATATTGATAGAAAAAAATGCCTCGTTGATCAACCTGTATTAGAGAAAGCAGCTTTAATTTGATGCCCCCCCTCACCACCTTCCCTTGGGATTGCTTCTGCGAGGTCAGCCTTGGCAAATGAGGGGGATGAGGCTTCCCCTGGTGTTAACCATCGCTGTACCCTGCGCTTGCCAAGTGCTCGTAGCAAGGGGCTTGGGATTGTTTGGAAAAATTATTGCAT
Organism: Coccyzus lansbergi; assembly: GCA_033558105.1. Lineage (NCBI taxonomy): Eukaryota > Metazoa > Chordata > Aves > Cuculiformes > Coccyzidae > Coccyzus > Coccyzus lansbergi. Next base: position 252,455 of record JAUMJK010000662.1, read on the forward strand.
CCAAAGATAAAAAAAGGGTCCAAGGGTGAATCTCATCCCTCCAGCATCGTTCTTGTTGCTTCAGGGGAGTTGTCGGATGCTGGGGGCCAGCCATAAGCTGCCCTCGGGTCTCCGTCGCATGCGGTGGAGTTTCGTGTTCCGTCAGCTGGTTGGGGTTTTGGTCTGTTTTGTTTTTGTGAGTGACTTCTACATCCAGCAAAGATATGTTTGACGAAACCTGTTAATTTTGTATATCTGGCTGTTTATTGCACCACGGGATTGTAATGGTCTGCATCATCTGTGTGTGTGCGCGTGCGTGTGTGTATATGTACTGTATGTATATAGATATATGTAAAATATATTCACGTACACATTTATATGCATTAGCTGTAAGTGGCACTGCCCCTTCAAAATAAAACAAAATTCACTGTTAGCACATTCTGCCATGTGTTCAGGCAGAATTGGGTTTGTTTTTGTCAAATGAAAAGGAGTTTCTTGTGTTCATCTTGCATACGTGCTTCTGAAATGCTGAACTCTGGATTTCCTTGGGGGTCATTTACAAACCGAATTGAATTGGGTTGTTATTGACTCCGGGACAAAGCCTTCACCTCTGTTCCAAGCAAGGCTTTAGCAAAAGGAACCCTTGTGCTCCTGCACGATGCAGTGAGCGTTTGCACGTTTGCGTAGACCCCCAGGCTCCCCCGTCCAGAGCTGATGTGCAATGGGTGGTGTTGGTACGTGTCCCTTCGTGAGTGGACTCTTTGTATAAGGTGTGGTTCAATGTAAAGCATGAGTGGGTGTTTGATCTTGTATCGAGGGCTGAAATAACAGCACACTCCTTTGTACAACCTTTGCATTAATGTTTCCGCTTTCCTTTGAATTCTATTTTCTTTAAGGGAAACTGCATCTGTTAAGAACCTGCTTCTCCAGAAGCTATCGAATTATTTTGTTTTCCAGATGAATTCCAGCATGTAACTTTGGTACTCTTGTTTGTTATTTGTGTAAAACCTGTTCTTCTGTCGTTTATGGTGTAGTTCGGGGGGGAGGGTGGGGTTAAAAAAAAATGGAATTCATGTAGTTAAACTTTAAAAAAAAAAAAAAAAAGAAACAAACTGCTTCATAAGGAAACCAATTGTATGTTAGTGTTTTCAGACAAGTCATCCTGTAGTTTCTAGCTCAGTAATGCAACACTGTACTTGTCACCAGGTGTGTTACGATTTTGCTGTACTTTCTTTTACTAGATGGTTGGGCTTTTAAATCCCAGACACTAAGCATCCTGGGCCTACTTGCTCTAGATCAAAAAAAAAATGCAATAAAAAGTTGCAATAAAGCACATTGACATGTAATGTTTTAGAAGGATGTACTGACAGCTGTTTCTAATAAATTCAGAACTGCAGCGTGATCGGGCTGTCGTGGTGTTAGCTGTGTTTGTGTCTCCCAGACGAGGCCAGGAGCTTCATCTTTAACAGACACTTTCAAAAACAAGGCTTGCAGAGGTCCAGTTTGCTCTCAGATGGAGCTGAAACAGCCGAGACTCAAAACCCTCTTGGGGCCTAAGCAAGGGAGGAATACACGTAGCGCACACATCGTCCTTAATGGAGCCTTTCCTCCTTTTACAATGTCTTTAGAGAGAGCAGGAGGCATCAGCAATGTTTTTGCATACTTAGTTGCTTCTCCTGCCTTCAGGGAGAACCACGTTTGGTGACGCCACTCCTGGTGCTGGGGGAAGAGTGGGAGCTGCAGCGCTGAAAGTGCCTTCCAAAAGACCCAACTCTGCTGGCTCAGATTGCTTAGATCTTTAATTTTGCAGGACTTTTGGATATCACCATTTGCTTTCCTGATTCCTTCATGAGGTCCAGGCAACAAGGCCACTGAAAAGTCAGTGATTTTGCCGTGAGCCTGCCTCTTCCATTTCAATTGCAGGTGTTGGCAGGAGGGTCCTGGCACACTCCAGTGCCAAACTCAAGGCACTGGAACAGCACAGGACCAGGATTTACTGACTGTGCGGCTTCCCTGCAGCCCTGGTTGCTCACGAGGAGGCTACCTTTCCATAAGCATGTTTTGCATTTTCTATTTGAGGTCTTGGGAGTTGCTGGGGAGAAGCATGAGTTGCATGGGGCGGCCCAAAGGTGGGCAACCAAAGGACTTGGGCAAGTTTGTTGGCTCTCAAGGGCAAACCTGGAGTGGCCTCACCTCTTAAAGCTGGGAGCTGGTTGGAATGCCGCAGCAGCATCCTCACAACATTAGGGCAGAGTGGGTCCACACATGGCTCGGCTGACTGGGGTCGTGAACAGCTCAGTGTTTTTACAACCCGATGAGTCGACATTTTCGCTGCCTGCTGAGCAACGTTTTTGCAACCCCCCTCGAGTCAACCGTTTCCCCCAAAATGCTGTGCCAGCATTTTCTTATATTGCCAAGTAAGCCTTTTCAGGTGCCGAGTCAGCATTCCTGCCACCCCTTGAGCCCCAGGCCCCTCTGCCAGCAGGTGGGGAGCACCAAAAAGGACACAAAAAAGCCCCTGGTCCTGGTGCAGGGGGAGCCAGGAGTGCCCCTGTGGACCCTGGAGGCTGGCTCAAGCGTCTTTACACCGAGCTAGGAGGATGCCCTGCATGAAAACACACTGACCTCGGGCCCAGTCTGCCTGCTGCGTGTTCCTCACTGCTCACAGGGGTGGAGGGATGCAGCTATCCCAGCTTCATACCCTGGAGGCGGCAGGAGCCACGTGGGACCCAACAGACGAGCCATGGGCATTGTGAGCTGATACCTGCCACTTTGTTACCCCTGGGTACCCCAATGGGAAGAGAGCAAAGGGGAAACATCGTCAAGAAACTAGGAGGAATTTTTCAAAGCGTTCCTAGGGACTGGCTCTTTGTTGTTATTTTTCATGTATTTCTTTTTAATAAGGGCTAATGAGGTAGAATTACAGGAAAGATATAAGTCACTAATTGGCGAATCATTTTTCAGGGGTTTGCCAGATGGGTCATTTCGTTATGAAAACATTACAGCCGGGAGCCGGCATAGGAAATTTCCAAGCAGCCGCGCTGACTGGGTGGAAAGAAAAACACCTCCCAGCTCAGATGTCTTCTTGGAGAAAGGGCAGATCCCCGGGATTTTTCCATCCTCAGCAACACCACAAAGCTTCCTGCAAGTCCCCTGGGTTCCCCTCTGCAAATCATAGAATCACCAGGTTGGAAAAGACCCATTGGATCATTGAGTCCAACCATTCCTATCAAAAATCAAATACTAAGTCACACACGGTACCACTAGGCATGGTACCACAGGGCAGGGGCACAGGATGGATGGACCTGGGATGCTTTCATGGGGCAGAAGATGGTTGATGCAGGAGATTCAGGGGGAGAGGATCATCCCCATAGTTAAAAAGATCTGAAGGAAAGAAAAAAGTCATCTCCAAAGCCAGTCCTTCCCCAGCCATAATGCCTCGATGGAAGCCATCAGCATTTGACTCAGAGCATCAGGGATCCCCATCGCAGGGGGGGGTTGGAACTAGATGATCTTTAAGATCCCTTCCTACCCAAACTATTCTATGATTCTGTGATTGTTTCAGAAGCCATGGGCCTGTTGCAGCAACCAAGATGCTCTGCTTCTCCTCTCGAAATAGATTTATTTTAGTCTAATAGCTTAGTTTAGTAGACACCGTGTTGCTGGATGGCAGGAGCAACAAGACCACCAGCTGTAGCTCCAAGTACTGCAGACACAGTCATAAATAAATGGCAAGGCAGTTACATGGGCCTGCACAGTGCCTCGAGCTGCCCAAAAGGAGAGGGAGTTGCCTATGGAAACCGCAAGGGATGTTGTCGCATGTCCTCTCCATCCCACTCCAACATGCACGGCCAGTGCATGGGATCCATCAGCTACCTCTGCCAAGAACAAAACAGCTGCACATGGAAATACAGCTGGGGTGGCTTCTTCTCACCCCAGCTCCCACCATGACTAGCGACTGGGTGTGTGGAAAAGTCCCCAAGAAGGAGGGTGCAGCCTGCACCCTCTGCAACCGGGACCCCTCCAGGGATGGACAAGCTGCGCGAGCCCTGCCATACAAGGAGTATTCGCCCTGGCGATGAACCCCAATTCCACCTGGCAAGATAACGCGAATCAGCATTTCACTCCCTAGAGCATCAAGTCCAAGCTTGGAGAAGGGGCCGTCAGCTTTCAAGTAAACCAGCAGATCAGGGTTGGCTGCAGACCTAGAATCCAGGGAAATCTCGTCATCTCACTTGCCAGGTTTCATCCAAATTGGAACAACACATTAAAATATAAAATCTTACTCTGCATGATGCTTTCAAGGGTGGGGGAGGAATACACAACTCAACGATTTAGGTTCAACTGGGACAGTCCCAGTGTTAGCCTTTCTCTACCAGTACAATCCAAGCACCCAGGAAGGTCTGAAGGACAGAGGGTTCACTCTGACTGCGACAAGACAAATTACAAATCACTTTTCTGGTTATTAATTTCTCCCTGAATTTTCATCAGATCTATGTTTTCTGATGGCAAAACTTAATCCCTGGGGAAACCATAAAATTACTAGGTTGGAAAGGACTCACTGGATCATTGAGTCCAACCATTCCCACCAATCACTAAACCGTCTAAATCCAACCACTTTCATGGAGAAGGGACGGGTAGGGTACACACTGCCAGGGCACCCTCTGTGTAGCAGCTTTGTGCTTCCTGAAGACACTGCAGAGCAGGGAAGGAAAGATGCAGAACACCAACCTGGGCCCACCCTTCTACCTCCAAACCCATCCTTGGTGATGGTTCACTGGGTGGCTCCCAGTAAACAGCTCAACCACAGCCACCTGTCCGTTCTCCTCCACACTGAACACTGGCTCACACACCATGGAGCAAAGCGTGACTCCAGCTGCCCTGTGGGCTCCTGCTTTCCTCCGCATAGCTGGAGCTCTTTCCCTTCCCCATCCCAAGCTGCAGGACAGAACCTTGAACTCTCTCTTGGACTCAGAGGAGCGCAGGCAGCCTCCGGCCCTGGCTCCTCGCAGGCAGCTGGCTCAGCCTCCCAGCCGTGATGCAAACCAGGCCCTATTCCCAGAAGAGGGATAAGCAGCAGGAAGAGAAGCATTAACTGTCCAGGGCCCCAGGGGTGAACAAAGGCATGTCCTGGGATGGAGCATTCAGGGCAGACACAAATGCCAGGAGGGCAGGGGCCAGTTCCTGTCCATCCCATAGGTGCTGGGAGGCCAGCAGATAACTCTCAGTCCTGGGCTCCTGTATGGGTTCCAGGGAGAGATCCCAGATTTTTCAGGCTGTTGTCACAGTTCTCTGCCCAGATGAGGTACTCGCAATCTGCACAGCCTGCTTCAAGCAGAACCATCACTGGAGCGTTTCCCAAACCTTTCCTCCTGCTTTCAAGGGAAGGGGCTGGATGGGTGCAGTGGGAGCAGAGCCAGCCTGCCTGACCCGGCAGGTGCTGTGCATGCTCCCGCAGCTCCTCTGCCAAAGGAAATACAAACATCCTACCCAAAGAAAGCACTTTTCATCAGCAACACAGGTTCCCATTTTTGCACAGGGCCGGCCTGTTCTGGGCAGTTTTCCCCACCACAACTCTGAGGTGAGCGAGAGCCCGGAGAGCTTAACAGGCTGGGCTTCGGCCAGAGCCATCCTCCCTACCCCACCTCGGATCCATCAAAACCGGTTACTGTGACCACATTCAAGACCTGGAAAGGACTTATACTGGTCTGATCTGAGACACTTCGGAGTTAAAGGGGCTTAAGTCAGCCTCAGAGTCCTTCCTGCCCTCAGGGTGAGATCTGGAGAGGTGGGTGAGGGGGATGTGGGACCTGAAGAAGTGGGATCTTGAGGATATGGGGAAATGCAGGACCTTAGAGATGTAGATACAGGGGGAGTGAGGGATCTGAGCTTTGGGACAGGGAGGATACATAGAATCATAGAATCATAAAATCACCAGGTTGGAAAAGACCCACTGGATCATCGAGTCCAACCATTCCCACCAATCACTAAACTATGTCCCTCAGCACCTCATCTACCCGTCTTTTAAACACCTGCAAGGAAGGTGACTCAACCCCCTCCCTGGGCAGCCTGTTCCAGTGCCCAGTGACGCTTTCTGTGAAAAATGTTTTCCTAATGTCCAGCCTAAACCTCCCCTGATGGAGCTTGAGGTTATTAGTACATGATACAAGACGTGGTGGATGCAGGACCCCAATTCACTTGCTTTGTCCAAACCAGAGTGTCCCCAGCACTGCAGAGGCGAGGAGTGCCCTGTACCTAGAAACAGTGGCTGAAGGGAAATTCCAGTTTCACGGAGCAGTGCAGCTTATGAAATAGGACAACAAAAATAGCTTAAAGAAAATAAAGAGTGTAACTTTGGCTTAAAGTTCGGGAAGATGTGAGGGGAAGGCAGGAATTGGGGCGGAAGAGGAGGTAAGCAGGAATGTAAGGGCACTTGGACCAACATCACTCACGGAATAATATACCTCTGGGTATTTTATACCTGCCCTTAGATGCGGGCGGGTGGCCGGAGAGAGGAGCAGTGGCGGATCCTTATCCTGCTCCTCTGTGCCCATCAAAGCGGTGCCGCCGAGCCAGAGGCGGGTCGGTCCCCAGCAGCCCCTGGCACCTGTCCCCGGCAGAGCCGGCACAGCTCCACGCTCAGCTGCCCCAGCTGCTGGCACGAGTAAAGTCCACAGGGGCAAAAGTGAAGCCGAGGCCCAGGGAACAAAGCAGCCTTTCACTGCAGTGGCTTGGCCAAAGAAACCGGGGAATATTTCTGTCCGAGAGCTTCCAAACGGTACCTAGCTTTGATCCTGGGCACGGGGAGGGTTGCTAGGACTTTTTTCTTTTTTTCCCTTTTCCATGTTGCTCTCATTTTTTCCTTCCTACTTCAAGGCATAGTGTTTGCAAGTGTTTATAATTTCTAGGAGAAATCCCTTGTTGCTCGGAGATGGAAATCTCTTGCTGGGAGCAAGCTGCACAGCCTTGTCACAGCTTTCGCCCACGGAGCAAGGCTTCGGCAGCCCTTACTGCCAGGGATTTTGGATGCAGCCCCACAGTGTGCGGCTCCCACAGCCCCTCTGACAGCACAGCACCCTCCTTCACACCCAAGGGTCCTCCCAAGTGAGAGAAATCCCTCCACTCAAGGATAGCTGCAGGCGCTAATGTCCCTCATTTTCAGCTCAGAGTCTGGTTTCTGAACCTGACTGATAAATCCCAGCCGCACTCAGGGTGGGGAACCCCAACAGCCCCTTCCTCCCAAACCATGCGCCTTCCAGAGGACCCAGGAGAGTGCGTGCTAGGATGGCCCTTCAGACGATGAGAATGTGCCTCTTCCTTCTGACCAGTCCACGAACCTGCTGGATTTCCAACCATTTTTTTCATCACCTGCTTAAGATCTGCTCCCCAATGCCCAGCTCCAGGGCAGGGAGGGGGCCCTGGCGCCCAGCTGAATCCACGCCCAGGCTTTGGCTCTTCCCTCCTGCAGCGTGAGGGTGGGTCCCCATCAGCCCCAACACCCACATGGAGTGGGGACAAGCCTTCCCTGCCCACAGCCCGAATATTTTTAGGTGGCAGGAAACACACGTTCACTGCTTCCAGTACAGGGATGGGAGGAGACAGGTGGGATGGAGAAATGGAGTCAGCCTTGTGAGGCCACCTCTGCCCCGTGAGCCAAGGGAATAAAACCACCTCCCTTCTCTTCCTCCTCCTCCCCCCAGCCCTGCCAGCCGCCTTCTGAAGGATGTTGCCTTTGGACAGGACCCTCTTGCAGCCCAGCTGCTGAAAAACATGCAGCAGCGAGGTACGTGTGCCCACAGGCCATCTGGAATCCATCACCGGCTCAGCACGGGGATGCAGCCAAACCCCAGCCAGGCCGCTGCTGGCAGCACTTTGCTTTCCAGTGAAGCACCTGCGGGTGCAGAGGGGTTCTCCCCTGTACCTAGCACCAGCCTTCAGCCGGAGACCACACCGTGCTGCTGCAGCACCGTGTGAGCAGAATCAGGGAGCCCTAAACCACAGTAGGCCACAGGGCCAGCCCCACACCAGGGGAAAGGTGCTTTTTTTTTTCCCCCTACCAAGTGATGCGTTGGCATCTCTGAAGCACAGGACACAAAGAATGCTCCATGAGAGTTTGCCCAGGTGGGAACATACTGATTCCCTTCAAGCTGGGGGAAATCGTGGGTCCCAGCTGAGCAGCCGGCCAGATGCAGCTCTGGGAGGCCGGAGCAGCCATGATGCTCTGGAGTAGGTGCGGCAACCTGACTGGGCTGCAGGTGCCACGTGGCATTTTTCAGCTCTGCCAACTGGGTGCTCAAGCACCCTCATAGAATCATGGAATCACCAGGTTGGAAAAGACCCATCAAATCACCAAGTCCGACAATTCCCATCAAATACTAACCCCTGCCCCTTTAGCAACTCATCCACCCGTCCCTTAAACCCCTCCAGGGAAGGTGACTCAACCACCTCCCTGGGCAGCCTCTGCCAGTGCCAAATGACCCTTTCCATGAAAAAAATTTTTCTGATGTCCAGCCTGAACCTCCCCTGGCAGAGCTTGAGCCCATTCCCTCTCATCCTGTCCCTTGTAACTTGGGAGAGGAGCCCAGCGCCCTCCTCTCCACAACCTCCTTTCAGATAGTTGTAGAGAGCAAATTGCCCTGAGGCAAATCCCCACACCCCTTCCCATAAACCTCAACTCAAGCTTGTTGATGTTCCTGTTCTGGGGCATCACCACCCCCAGCATACAACACCCCATTCCCAGAAACCCACCATCACCCCAAGGCCCCAGTTAGGGCCAGTGTGGATAAACCAGCTGGCAGTAAGGCTGCTCCCGTGGCCAGAGCTCGGGGGAGGCCGGTCGGGAGAGCCCCGTGACGTGGGCACAGCTTAGTGGGATTAGCAGGCAGTCGGACGTGACTGCAAGGCAGTCGCCTGGTGCTAATTAAAGAAAGGATATATTTAGGAACCCGGTTATCCCCTGCATTTCACTTATTTTTAGCTCCTCGGCTGCCAGGCCTGGGTGGCACAGGGGGAAGGGCATGGTGGTAGGGCAGGACGGATCCATCCCCGGCTGATGATCCCTGTTGAGGGCTGGAGTGACAAAGGGTGACCAGAGCCCCTTAGCCTGGTTGGTGCAGAGCCCCTACAGGAAGGGTCACCCAAGCTGCAAAGCAGGAGGGAATGGGTTTGATTTTTTTTTTTCTCCCACAGAAAGATAGGAAAATGAGATTCAAGGAGCAATTGGAGCATCTCTCTCCAGTCTCTGCCCTGGATCTGTCCAGGAGGCTCTGCCATCACCTTGACCCCCACCTAGAGCTGAAAAGAGCCTTTGGACAAAATCTGGCAGAAAGCACTGTCATGTCCACGGCAAGGGAGCTACCTTATCCTTTGAGAGCTGTCTCACTGTGCTGGCACTGGCCTGGCAGCACTGCCACCAGTGCCCATCCTGTTCTTCACACCCCCTTCGCCTCTTGGCACCGCAGGAGCATGTTGGGGACACAGGGCTGAGCCCTCACTAGGTATGGAGCAGTCCTCATGCCCTCCTGGGCCAGAACAGGCAGTCAGTCCCATTCATTTCCCCCTTTGCTATGTTCCCACGAGGGCTCTGGGATCTGAGATTTTTGAGTTTGGGACTTTTTCCCCCTCCTTTCCAGTGTGAATTATTGATCAGGTTGCTGCTAAGCTTTTTCCCCCATGCCTCCTGGCTGCCATGCTTCCCTGCTGGAACACATGGTGAGGGAGGGGAGTAAATCAAAGTAACAGGATAATTAACGACCCAGGGAGTTGAAAACCAGCAGAAAGCTGAGCTGCTCTGGGAAGAGGCTTTGCAGCAGCCGGGAGGCTGCAGGAGGGTGTTTTGAGGCTAGGGCAGGCAAACACAAAATAAAGAGGTGACAGCAAGTCAGCATCTCCCTCTGTCTCCAAAAGGCTGCGGCATGAGCTGATGAAGGCTGCTGTGCCAGCACAATTCCCATCAAATCACAATTCCCCATTCCCTGGGTCAGCCCTGGATGACATCTGGGAGTGTTACGGGTCACCACCCTAAAAATACAAACGCAACCCCTGCCATGAGCCAAGCACAAGGACTAATATGTCCCCACATCCCCAGGATTTATCACCAGCTCCTAGTGCCAACACTGCCAAAGGGTTTCCACCACAGAACCAAGTAGCATCCAGAGGTGGCCACGTTCCTCCTTAGGTGGCCCTTCAGGTAAAGCCTCTCCTCAAGCAGCGAAGCCAGGAAGACAGCACAGACTATCGCTCAACAAAGTCCTGGTAGAAAAAAACCCCACAATTTGTTTATTCCTTTAAATCCCTCAACTCCAAGAGCAGGGGCGTCCTCCAGCCTGAGGAGAGCGGCCTGGTCCACGCAGGGCCATGGGCTCCCATCACCTCAGCCACGACTCGCCCCAGTTCCCTGCTGCCCATCAGAATTAGCCGCCCTGTTTGAGAAGGTTTACGATAATCATCAAATAACTGGTTCATTGACAGCATGTCAGGCTGAGAAGACTGACTAAGCCCTCGTTTGCTGCTTGCTAATTAGCTTAACGTTCCTTATCCCTCATTAGCGACTATGAAGTAAGCTCTGAAATATGAGGTCAGCCCTAATCAGCATTTAAAATATAAAGCCCAGTGGCACGTGATGGAGGCGGGAGGAGAGGGGGCAGCTGCAGGGCAGCCTCAAGGGCTTCAGTGGTTGCAGGGGATGAGGAGCCACAGGGCAGAGTCAGATGTGCTAAACGCTCAGGAGCCACAGACATCTGGACATCACCCCAGATCTCATCCCCCTCACCCTCGGTGTGTATCCTGACTCCACACTGGACACAGGAGGTGGCGTTCAAGGTTGCAACCCATGAGATGCTCCAGGTCCCTCACAAGTCCCATTTCTCACTGTGCCCAGTTGGATGTCATCCCCGCGAGTGCACACAGCATCCCTCTGCCACACCGAAACCTCTCACCTTGCTCCCTGAAACAAGGACTTAGACGAGCCATCCTGCTGCCCAGCGCCAGCAGGAATAAAGCAGCAATTGGCTGCAGTAAATACCTTCTGTAATTAGCACTATGGTCTCACTCTAGGGCTCTCCAGATATCCAGGGTACCTCCAGATACATGTGACATCCCATGCCAGGAGAGACCAGAGGAGAAAAGTCCCCAGAGAGCAATGCCCCAAGAGAGCTTAGTTCTGCCAGGAAAGCCCGAGTTTGAAGCAAACTATGTAGAAATTTTTGTTTTAACACACACAAAGGCAGGTTAAAACCATCCTCTCACAGCAGCGACGGGTATTATTCGGTATCACCTGCCCAATAACAGTTTCCAAGGTCCAACCTTTCCCCAAAACAAGCAGGAATTAGCACTTTGCAACTCAGTTTCCCTCTTGGCTGCTCCCAGTGCCTTCGTTGAGTTCTGAAACCACACGTGTTGCTCTTCTGGCAACTTGGCTGCGGGGGGGAAACGCCTGGGCCAGTCTTGTCGCACCCAAATTCATGTGAAGTCAGAACCATAAGCTCACAGGAGCAACACAGCACAGAGTTCACCAGGATAGCACAAACCCTCCCAGCCCCAGGGAGGTAGCTCTTGCTCAGTCTGACCCTGACGTGCTGCTGCCAAACCTCCCATGCGCTGACCCTGGCAAGGGTAGAACCAGCCCTCCCTACACCATTTATTATTAAAACCCTGGCGTGGGACTCACCCAGGATCTTCCTTGTGCCCCCTGACCCTGAGAGAAGGAGTTAAATCCTGGTGTTAGGGCAGGCACCAAAGCGCACTGAGCTGCACACGTGTGCACCATCATTCAGGAGAAAAAAACAGCCCTTATTTGTTATGGATTAATCCTCTGGAAGAATAAAGTGCTGTGGACTAAGAGCGATTTATTTCTGACTGTGGGGGAAACTCTGCAGGAAGGCTGTGGACTTTAAACTTAATCCTAATTAAACTCTAGCTAGAAAGTCTTAAAAAAAAGGAGGAAAACTGGATGCTCCCGTGAAGAAGTAATTTGGAACAGCTCTTGTTGCCGCATCTCTGTTCACCCCCTTCCTGGGGGTGTCCAAAGCAATGCTTCTGCCCCAGCCCAGCGGACGGAGTCCAGTGTCACATTCTGGACTCGGATCACGGAGCTTGGCCAGCCCGGGTCCCTGTGCAAGAGCCAAGAGTGGCTGCAGGAGCTGTGAGCCTAACTGTGCCAAGAGAAAGGGCTACAGGAGATGTAACAGAATCTTTTCGCTCTGCGCTCTGCACTCCCGTCCCTCTGAGCCTCGCTGTCCCTCTGCACGTGGGCAGCGGCATCATTCTTTTATGAACCAGCGTCAGCAATGACGACCAGCAGCGCGGCAAGAGGCTGCCGGCAGAGGCTCTGCAAATCTCCCATGGATGGAGCTTCGCCCCCGATTTCTGCTTGACAAGCTTCTCCGGAGCATGGAGACACAGGATATTTTGAGCATCTGCAGCAGCAGCGAATGAGGCTGAGTCCAACCCCCAAGACGTGAGCATCTCCCCAACTCTTTATTTCCAAGGACAGGAATAATCCTTCGGAGGTTTTTACATGTGGAGAGAGCACACCTGCAAAAAGCAAAGGGCTGGGTTTGGACAGGTTTTGGATGGTGTATTATCAGAAAAGCCTAAATAAGTGGTTTAGGCTGAACATTAGGAAAAAAGAATTTTCACACGAAGTGTCATTGGGCACTGGAACAGGCTGCCCAGGGAGGGGGTTGAGTCACCCTCACTGGAGGGATTCAAGGGATGGGTGGATGAGGTGCTAAGGGACATGGTTAGTGATTTATAGGAATGGTTTGACTCAATGATCCGGTGGGTCTTTCCCAACCTGGTGATTCTATGACTCCTGCTGCCTCATGTCATTTGGCTAATCCAAGGCAGTGCTGTACCTGTGCCCCTGGCAGCTGCTGCCCTTCGGATTTTATCATGCACATAATTCATACGCCCGTCAGCTGCTGTGTTCAATTACTGTCAGCCCATTCTCTCCTGGTCTTCCTCTTTTCTTCTCTTCTCAGTTTAAGTTTCACATCTTATACATGAAACGACTGAGGGAGCTGGGGTTGTTCAGCCTTGAGAAGAGGAGGCTGAGGGGAGACCTCATTGATCTCTACAACTACCTGAAAGGAGGTTGCAGGGATGTGGCTGCTGGTCTCTTCTCCCCAGTGACAAGTGATATGATGTAAAGAAATGGCTTCAAGTTGCATCAGAGGAGGTTCAGATTGGACATTAGGAAAAATTTCTTCACAGAGAGGGCTGTCAGGCACTGGAACGGCTCCAGGGAGGTGGTTGAGTCCCCACCCCTGGAGTCTTTAAAAGATGGGTGGATGAAGTGTTCAGGGATATGATTTGGTAACTGACAGGTACGGCTAAACTCAATGGCCTCAAAGGGTCTTTGCCAGCCCAATGATTCCATGATTCTAAGAAACACACAGGAGCCTGAATTTATGAAAAAAAAAAAAAAAGTTTATTTTGGAGGAGGATTTGCACATCGACATGCAGGTACAACATGAATAAAAATTATTGCACCCCTATTATGTGGCAATTGTTCAAGTTTCTAAAAACACAGAAATTCCACACTTTCTCTTATCTAGCTAAGTGCTGAGTGAGACAGCTTGGCGGAGCCCAGCTCAGGAGGTGCTCTCACAGCCACCTGGATATGGTTATCGAACACAACGTAAACACACACATCTGTCAAATCTTCTACTAGAAGTACAGAATTATCCTTCACATCCAGTAAGAGAAAACCAGAGAAAGACCATATCCTCCCCTCTTCGCAAATAAAAACAAAAAAAATTAAAATACTCCAAGTCACACCTTAATGCAAGTGTGGCAACCAAACCACTGGTCACTCCTACTCCTCCCCGGCAAGCGCTCTGTAGTACAATAGCAGCCAAAGGCCTCTGACATTCAGACCCAGGAGTGGCCGTTACAATGCTAAAGTCTAATATTTACAATAAATATCATCCATTTCTCTTCGTTTGCAACAGTAAGAGACAAAGGGGAAAATAACATTGAAATGAGGCACGGGGCAGGAATGCGCCAGCTGGATGTAGGGGCAGAGAGGAGCTGCAGAGGCTGGAACCAGCTTTGATGCCGTCATCCCAAAATGGATGAGGAGCAAGACACACATCCAAGCCGACAGAAGGAAAGAGGGGAAACGAAGCAGGGAAGCAGCGTATTTGGCTGGTTATATGCACAGCTCAGTCACCAAACACACACCCACACGCACGCAACTTCTCCTTCCCACCTGTCTGACCCGGGGTTCTCAAGGGAGGCCGAGCTCACCGCTTGCCAAATGCTTCACTCAGGTACTGTGGGTCTGATCCTGGGCTGGGAATCGCGCTCTCACTCTTTACACGCAGCTTTTCCAACACTGCGTTCCTCCCTGACATGTTTTGCAAGCTTATCTGAGAAGGTATTTAAGCAATTTGTAGCAGAGCAAGGAATAAGTCTTGGTATATCTGTCTGGTCTATTACCAAAACTTTAGAGAGAAAGTCTTTTTGCCCAAACGTTTTGCTAAGATGCATCACTGGAACTTGACAGAAGGTGTAACAGGTAGGTAGGGGCCCTGGCACACCAAGGGAAACTGCAGGGCTGACTAGGAGCAGAGATGCAGGGCTTCACTAGGATGCTTTCCTGGTAATGCTGCTTGACTTTGGTTTCTAAAAAAAAATCAGGCTTTTTTAAATTGCACTGATCATTTTCTGTACCTTAACCAAAAAAAAAGAGGTGACTAAACACATACCTCACCTCTTCTTTGGCCAATTCAAGGAAAAGCAACAAAAGCTGTAACACAGCAAGATTTTTTACTCCTCTTCCTACACGTAAGAAAGGATAACTCTGCAATTCAGCGCTGGAACCACCGGCTGCAAAGGTAGGGAGTCGGTGGCTCCTACAGCTCGTACCTTCAGGGGGTCCCATCCCAGCCTGCCTGGGATAAGCCATGTTACAAAACTCTCTCTCTGCTAAGACAGAGGTTGGTTTTCCCAAGGCAGAGCCCTTGGTGGATGCCCCAGAATGACACTCACAGAATGTCCCCACAAGCAGAAGGAAAACAGGAACCTGACACACGGGGAATGGCCAGATCAGACCACATCCTCACACAACTCTGGGCTCACAATTTAATTTACACAGACTTCCCTCTCGCCAAGGCTAAGTACTCTTCTCAGGAGATAAGCTCGAGGCTCATCTTCGCAATTACCACAGACTCAGGATGCTGAATCAATTTTTCACTATTCCCGTCTATTTTATCCTATCCTGTCCTGCCAACCGGACCCTGTTTCTCAGCAATTTTCTAGCAGATCAACCCACTGGGAAGAAAACCAGTCAGCTCAAGTACCAGATCCTGCCAAGTCTGTTCCTTCCTTGCTAGTGCTCCAAATCAGCACAGAATGATGCTCATCACCAAGAGTGCTTTGAGAGGCTGGAGCTTCCCAGGACCCTGACGAGGCAGTGGAAATACTGCAGTTTATAATTGCAAATTAAGTGTTTACGAGTAGCCTCTGAATTCCAGGAAAAAAAGCAGAGACAGCACAGCAGGCTCTGCTCTCAATATCATCACAGCAAGATTTATTAACGTGTTATCTGGGAGCGTTGAGGCTTTGGTTAGTGTATTAACAACACCATACATGTTCACACAGACACACAGAGTAAACACTCACTTAAACATTTAAAAATAAAAAAAAAAAAAAAGCTCAAACCAAACCAAAACTTGGTCCAGAAATTAAATCCAAGCAGCCAAAATCAAGTATATAACTGGGGAAAAACAATGGTTGTACAGAAAGAACCAGGGCAAGACTGCAGAGGTCTTTGTGATTTGTGGACTGAGCCAAAATCAAGTTGAAGGAGATGGGGGAAAATATATTGCTAGATAAAATCATATTTGCATTTAGAGCAAGAGGATAAAAACTTCAAGCCCAGAAAAGGCCAAGACAATGAAAAAGGCAGTGGTGTAATGAAATCAGACCAAGAGAGGCGGGTAGCAGCTCGCAATACTGTTGCACGGTCATTCTGCTTCTAACGAGTAAGCCAGTGAGCAGGATACTAGACCTTGTGGGTGATCCACAGGGGGATACACTCAGACAAGACTAGAATAAAAGCTGAGCACAAACTGGGACAAATGACGGGAGCGTTCGCTGAGAGGAACCTTTAATTGGATGAAGAAATGGCTTGCAGTGCTATAGGTATCACCACTCGACACATTTATTGGTGTATTATTATTGATCTAATCCTCAGCAAAGACCACTGTTATCCAGTCGGTCACACTTAAAGCAAAGTGATGGCTAAACCTAAGGGCGAAGAGTAATTTTTAACAGAACCAGGTGACCTCAGCAGTGGAAATGATCTACCTACCAAAGCTGAAATCTTAAAATATCACATGTGTTTTGAAGTCTGCTTGCAGCTTGTCTATAGAACTCGAGGAGTCAGAACTCTTCATGGGGTTTTTTTTGTTTGTTTTTTTCAAACGGGCAGATTCAGAAAACTCGGCAAGTTTCCCAAGCCCCAATTCAGAAATGTTAAGGAACACCTTAAAATCCCTACCTAAATCACCAAGAGAAGGAGAAGTCTCCAGAGGTCATTTATCACTGAGATAACTTTGCCCGAGACATACTGGAAATCACATCACTACAAATTCCTCTACTTTAAAACCAACCTACAAGGCTCCCCTTTCCTGGGGTCATTTCTCCTAAGGCAGGGGAAGTTATGAATTGAAGCCAGAGAAAAGAAGATAAAACATCACTAAAATTTTAGAAAGAGAGGGAAAAGTTGCCATGTGTCCCATAAAAGATAAATAAAAACATCCCCCCCCCAAAGAACAGTGTATGGATTGGAGACTTCTCTTTCTGATAATTCCATTCAAAAATATTTCTACTTGGTTTAAAGAGAAGAGGCTGAAAGTTCTCTGTCCAACTCCTCCAGCCAAGCCCCTTACCTCTGGATCCTTTAAGGACACGTGCAGGACTGTGGATGCCCAGGGGGACAAAGAGCTCTTACTTGCACTGAAGAGGGATTGTTCATGGTTTCAGAACAACTCATGGACAGAGTGGTTTCTTCTCCTTGTCAAAGGATATCAAGTTGTAAATTCAAAGAAAAAACTTAAAATTATTGAATTTCAATGCCATTCCAAAGAGAAGGTTGGAAAGCAGAAATTTAAAAGTAAGCTGCCTTCTTTGTACTCAGGATTTCTGGGATCTCGAATAGAGGAAAGAGCACAACAGGCCCTGAACTCAGGTGAAATAAAAGGTCTGGAAAAGGAAAAGAAAATAAAAATCAAACTGTTTCTTAAGCCCTGCTTTCAAGATACCCTGTTCTAAAGAGACCTCAAACGGCAAGCATTACTGTGTACAAAAATAGAATAGCAAGGATGAAAAAACACAAAAAACAGTATGAAAAAAACCTCCCAAAAATAGATGTACACAAGTTCTATTTTATATTAGTGTATATTACAAAATTCAAACATGCAGTCTCTATTTTGAACGTAGAATGCTCCAGTCCACGTGTACCAGGGATGCTGCTATGTTTTCTTTACAGCACCATCATGTGACAGGGGAAAGTCTTGTATTTTTAACTGACTTCCAACCTCTTTGCTTTTCGCTTGTGCCAGAGCCCCTTCTTTACAGGGCCTTGTGCTGCCATCTGGCAGAGGAGAAGCTCTCAGAGCTGCTTGTCCAAGAGCACGAGGCGGCTCTTTCGATGGAGTAATTTTGCAGCTACCTCCCAACACTTCAGATGTTTTAGCACTGCTAAGAGTTGCCTCCTTTTTTGCTACCACAGGACACGTTGCCTCCCAGGGCTTTGCTGAGTTTAACGCCTCTGTGCAGGATCTGCTCCTCGTCGTCAGACCATCTGTGCCAGAGAGCTTGGTTTTCTCTTGGCACGCTCCTGCTTGCGAAGTTTCCTGCTTTTTTTGGTTTGAATCTCTCTCTTCTTTACAGGAGGCACCCAAATGGGGGAAATCCTTTCTCTTTTCCACCTCTCTGGAACCAGACATACTGAGCTTCAAAGGGCCTAACACGCTCTGAGCTAGTGGCACTAACTCAGAGACGGAGAGAGCTCTTTCAATAGCACCAGGAACAAGGAGCGTGGAGGATACGGGACCCGCTGGGCTCGTTTTGCTGGCGGTAGGAACACTCTCCATCTGGGACGAGCTGGGTTGCTTTTCAGTACTTGGACTTTTTGGGGACGTTTTGCTCACATTTCCAGGAGACAGAAGTGAGGTGCTGTGTGGTTCTGGAGGCTGAAGCATCTCCTGGAGATCCTTCTCACTGCGATCCGTAGGAGTTACCAGAAGAGGAGTGCTCACACTTGCCGTGCACCATGAAGAAAGTGCTAGCAGAGGTTCGGGATCCTGTTTTTTCTGACTGGTTTCTGTTAGCAGAGGGTCTTTCAGGTCAAGCTTACTACACGAGGCCCCTGAAGAGTCATCATTTTCAAGTTCCAGGAGTACAATAGATGGACATTGTATACGTTCTGTGCAATCTATTGGTTTTTGAGTATTTGTAGTTGCCCCTAGGTCTTTGATTGCTTCAGAAGACTTATCTTTTGGACCAAAACACTCAAAAGGTTTGTTTTCCAGCAGTTTTTGTTCCTTTACAGTTGCTTCTGATCTTAGGAATGGCTTTTCTGAATTAGCTGATTTTTCTGGAGCAGTTCTTTGGGGGACCTCTGATGGGGCAGGGTGCACAGTGATTTGCAGTGGCTCAGAAACAGGTTTGGCTTGATGATTATTTCCCTTCTGCAAATCTTCAGTACCTTTTGGATCTTCAGGTAGAAAGGCATCATCTTCAATACTATCCTTGCTTTCCAATTTAGATGAAAACTTATTATCCTCATTAAAAGAATCTGAGCCTTGGTCTCCACTGTCAGGGGGCTTGTCCAGTCTTCTCCCATCCTGACTGTCTTCTGAACCATCATCCGTTTCATCTTCGGAAGAATCTACCTCTCTGATGGCCTCTTGTTTTTGCAGAGACTCCCTCCTCTCCACCCTGTCCTGTCGAATAGCACCCAATTTCCGCGAACCTGGTTTCTGCAACAACCCTTTTTCCGCCAGCCCAAGTTTGCCCCCTGTTGTTTCATTAGCAGACTCTTGTAAGCTCTGGAGACTAGGATCCCTCTGTAGCATCTCCTTCTTAAACTCGGAATGAGAGATATCCAAGCTATGCTTGCGTGAGGAAGCCAGCTTCTTCTCAGAAGAGGACAGGGAGGCAGCCAGTTTCTCAGCTGACTGCACCCTCTTTAGCAAAGGAGACCTGGGAGGCTCAGCGCTTTTGGGGCGAGAAATCTGTCTCACCAGTGGTGGAGAGGAGTGTAGTTTTACTGGAAAAGACTGAATAATACTGGAGCTGCCAATCGAGTGTCCTGGCAAAGGAGACGGGGAGCGCTGCGGTGACGTGGACTGCGGGGTTGGTGACGGAGTGTGAGCTAGCGGCGACAGAGGGATGTTTCCTGCAGATTTACGCCTCGGAGATCTGTACTGCCTCTGAAGCTTTGGTGCCAGTCCGTGCAGAGAGCTGGGTCGGATGTGTCCAGAGCTGGCTGGAGAATTCGGAACACTGGAACTGGGAGAGCTGCTCTGGGAAGAATTGCCACCAACTTAAAAGAGAGAAAAAAAAAAAAAAAGTAAGAAGATAAATATATATTAGGCCATTAAACCAAATTACCGAAACTAAGACGTACAAAGTCAAGACAAAATGCCACGTTACCACAAAGCACTGCAGGAATATTACAAAGTAACACTGCACGGCTTCAGATGGAAAATTCACATTATCATCACAAAACATCAGAATAAAGCAAGAGACATTCTGCTATAGGAACGTTTTTTTTCTGAAAAAAAACCCCAAGTAGATAAACATCGTGTTTCACTGCTATTCTCAAGAAGCAAATCTCTTTATTCCATCAGCTGATTCAATTTTCAAATGTGACTTCGCCACACTGCTTTGATTCTCTTCTCTGAACTCATATAGAAAATGTGTCAAACTGCTACAAAAACATAGCAACTTATAATATACATTTGCATCAAAGTGAAAGGATGCTGTAGTAAAACAAATGAATTCTTAAAAAGATGTATGGATTATCATTTTTAAATGAATCAATGAATGAGAATGTATCCATCCCTAAGGTGATTGACATCACAGCTGTAATTTTATTTCACAAACAGAGCTACTACTGGCTGTTGTGCATTTTACTTCAAAAATTAATTGACAAGCAACTTTTTTTTTTTTTTTACCTGAGTGTACAGACTCAGGAGTGGATCTGTAACTCTGCGTTGGCGACCGAGGAGACAGGTTGTGAGTCGGAGAGCCAGGCACACTTTCTCCAGAGGACAGAGAGCGGTTTAGTGAAGACAAACTCCGGCTGGTGTGAAGTAGTGATGCCTGTTTAGTGATCTTCCTCAACAAAGAACTCTTCTTCTTACTGTGAAAAAGCATCCGAAAGTTGTTTACAAGCCCAAATTATTTATTTACTTTTATTGGCATATTTCAGTCAATTGGCACAGTTAAAAACAAAACAAAAAGGAAAGAACTAAGGGGCATACCTGCAGATACACATTATCTGAGAAGTGTTTTCACAAGATTTCTTTTAAATTATCTTGGTTACCATTTAATTTTCAAAGAGAAACATCAAAACAAACCTTTCCTGACCATCCTTAGTCTTGCTCTTCTTGTTCCTTCGAGCCATCTTGGATTTATAGCTGGCCTTTCGAGCTGGCCCAACTTTGATGGACGTGTTCTCAAATGGTGTGGTGGAGATGGAGACCTTATTTCCACTCTGTCAGAGAAGAGATGCAGAGACATTGCTTAAAACGAGGCCATCTGAAGCTGCCTGCCATTTTGTAATCCTTTGTCAAACTCCATTTTCCCCTTTTCATTTCCACCTATCATTTATTAAGGAATTGATGAGAGAGAGAGCCCTCTTTAGTCAAGCTTTCACAAATGATTAGCTCAGGCCCCAGCTGGTAGGTAAAGCTTCCAGAAGCAGGGAGAACACAGCAGCTGACCCCTCCCATTGAGATCCCAACTGCCTCAATTTATACTTGTAATACTTGGAAAGTTGAACAAAGTGATACTCTGTCACCAAGCCTATCCCCAGTGCTCTCACTGATGGCAGATGTGAGCATATCAGGCATCTGTCATGATGAATCTGCATCACAGAGCGTGGCTCGTCTCACTCATCTTAAAAAAAATAATAATAATCCCGGTTGCTCCTCTATTCCAAATCCCAAAGACTTCTGTCTCTTGGAACAGTCCAAACTTTGGGGGTTTATTTCCATAAATGGATTCAGCTCAGAGGAAGTATCAAAATGCAAGTCGTTTAACTGGATAATTTTAAGACCAACCATTACAAAGCCGCTTTTAAATACCACTAGGAATAATCCTTGAGAAAGCAGTATTAAGAACTAATAACATTAGCACAGCCAAAAGGCAAAAAATAAAAGTAATTTGAAAAAAAATTTAAGGTATTTGTTTCTTAAAAGTGATGTTTGAGGAAAGGTATACTTAGATCTTACTAACCTTTGTCTCTAATGCTGATAAAAATGTATCTGACAGGTCCATATTTCTCACATAGAATATCTGAGGTCAGCCTAGATTACATGTAGAAATTTGGAGATTTAGGGATCCTGAAGCAGCAATGAGTTTTGCAAAAGAAGGGCCAGGTGCTGCGTACGTACTTGTATGTCATATGATACCAATTGGATACATACAGTGTTTTAAACAAGCTCTCTCATATTTTCCATACTACCTATTTTCCAAAACGTAGCAGCGCTGAATCCCTACCTTGAGAATCAGCTCCACCACTTCCGTGTGCACCAGCCCATGGACCGGCTCCCCGTTGACGTGGGTTATCAGATCCCCTTCACGCAGACCTGCTTCATTGGCTGGGCCGCCTTCCTCCACGTGCTGGGGACGAGAAGAGGACGACCGATTTAAGAAGAGGAATGCACGAGATGGCCAGATCAGACTCAAAGCTCGTGCATCTCATCTCTCGCCGCAGCCAGCATCAGCTGCCTCGAAGAAGGGTGAAAGAAACCACTGACTGGCACAGCCAAGTACAAAAATCTGTGCTCTTCCACTCCTCCCCAGCATCCCGCCAGCCTTCTCCCAGTCCAAGGCAGGCAGCCAGGATAGTTAAGCTGATCAAGAGACCAGCTCCTCCCAAAACAAAAGGCTTAACATGCTTCCAAAAAATTTTCAGCACTTGGGAATGTTAACTAGATACTCCTGATTTCCAGGCAAGCATTCAATCTTTTTCAATTTCTTTGCCTTCCCAAATCCAGCATCCTTCCATGTACATGCTGGAATCCACGAAGGCTGACAGACTTCCGAATAAAGCTCTGTGCTGTGTGTTTAGGGTTTCTACATTGCATCTCATTCCAGTTTCTTTTTCCATTTTCCATCCTTTCTTTATTAACCTATCCAACACCAGACTTTTTACCCCATGAACACTTTGCCTTTCATCATCACTGTTTGGAAAGGAAAGCCTCCTTTACAATGAGGAGACAGATACACTTGAGAATACTGCAATACTCTCTTTAGCCAGAAAAGACTACAAATCTGTAAATCTTGGTAAACTCAGCATTTTTCAAGGAAGTAGAGAAGAGAAAGGGAAAAATGTAGCTTCAGATTATTTTCCTAGGGAAGAATGGGTGTTAAATGATGACCAAAGCACATGAAGTCCAAGCTGTCTAATGAACATAGAGATACAAAGAAAAGAATGAACCATTTTTACCCTGACTCTGTCCCTCCCTAACTACAGAATTCAAGCAAAACTGCTCCGGGGACGGGATCATTCCTAGAAGTCATATACTTTAACAAAAAAAGGAACACAGAGATCAAGTACCAGAAATAACGGGAAGGAAGAGATACAGACATGGAAACCAGACCTTTTAGCACAGCACACAACTAAGCCAAGAGCTAAATCCCTAGGCAATCAGCATAGCAGCAGTGATGCTTTAAGGCTTGTAATCAATTCCAAGTGACTGCCTGGAAAACCCCAGCAGACTGAACTGATCCGAAGCAGGTTATAATTGCTAACACGGGTCTGAATAAATTAGCTATGATTGGCCCTCATGCAACAACCCCAATAAAGAGAAAGAGGGTACGCACACAGAAACATGCTTTAAGGTATGTGCTGCAGGTAAAAGAAGGTGGGTTCGTGTCATCAGGAAAGAAGGGTTGCTGCGGTTCTGTGGTGGGCTTGAAAACTGCTTACAGGTAAACCCTAGAGTGCTGCTACTAATTTATTTATTTTTAAAGGGTTTCCCTCGCCCCAAAATGATAACTTTGGGTCCCAATGAGGAGACAGAAAACAGGGTGGCAAAACGCAATTTATAAAGCTGAATCCCACAACCCTGTCTAAATGCATTTCTGGCCCCAAGGGTTCTCTTTTTAGAAAAGCAGAGACATACCCAGACCATGTGATGCACAGTGTAGATATCACTGTCACCCATATAGACGCGAATGGCACGGAGAGTGAAACCGTATTTCTTTCCAGCCCGATGGATGATGATTGGTGGTTTCAGGTTTGCGATAGCAGGAGAAAAGTCACGGCTGGGTGAGGAGTCCCTCGAAGATGGGTTGGAGGATAGAGAATGAGGTGACATTGGACTGGCCAATGGAGAACACGTGTGGTGATCTACAGCGATGACACAAAGGTGGGTAAAAATTAGGAAACCAGGCCTCCAAAAGAGAGAAAATTCTTGTTAGAGAATAGCTAGGAAACAATTTCTCCCAATGCTCTTAAAGCTGGTGGTCTTCACCAGAGCTGGGTTTGCCTGCAGCTTCATCTAAGTCATGCTTTGAAATACAGAAATCAGCAGAGTTTCCAACAAGCCCATTTGGAGGTGTGTATTTAATATAGCAGCACTGCTTGTCTAGGATTATGGTTGGGTCACAGTGTTTACTTCTCCACTTTCAGGGATTTACAACCCATCCTAAGCATTCACTCTAGGCACAATCTTGGAACGCTCCATTTCAAGGTTATGATATAGTATCCCCCTCCAAAAGATCAGATCAGTTTCTAGATCTTGCTGCAAGTTTCATGTTGGTGCTCAAATAAATCAAAATCAGGTAGCATTGAAGCAAAAAAAACACTAGGTAATTTTTTTATTGGACAACAACTACATCTAGGTCATTTTGGTAGTGTTTTAAACTTACAGGAGCAAAAAAATTTAACCCTAAAAAATTAGCTGCTGCAGGGACTTGGCTACTGAAAAACAACACCATAAGGGTAATTTTAGGGTGCTCTTCCCAAATGAACAGCCAAGTGCTGGGCTATCAACTAAACTATCAGACTCTGCTTGGTACTGGAGCAAAATCCAGTTTTAAAATCACAAAGCAAACACTGAACTCATATTAAAGTGAAGCTGGTCCACATCAGTAAAATAAACCCAAGAGCAAGAATATTAAAGGCAGCTGTAAAAGCCCTCTAATCCATTAAGAAACACCAGCACATATTTACCTGGCAGATGAGAGTAGCTCTGGAGGAACCTTGGCTGGGTGATTAAATACACATTGTAAAGATTTTCATGAGGGAGATGGTAGTTTGAAAAGAAACCAACACGCAGACCACAAGAAATACAACATGCATCACCATGATGATGCCAAGAAGCAGTTGCATCCCCACCTCCAGCTCCTCAGCGGAGAGGGACGGGCAGGCATCGCTCTGACAATAGGTTCTGCTGGGTTGGCACTCATGGCAATTTCCTCCTCCTGTCTAGGCAGGACTGCTCTGGTAATACAGCAAGGATTTATCCTCTGGAAAGAGGGACAAAGTCCTTGTGGGGAGAGCCTCCTGCTGAACCAGTCTGTCCTAGCTCGGCATGGTTGGGCTGTTCACTAGAAGTTACCACCTGGCATTAGGAACGGTCATTGTTTGACTCTGAGACAGAGGCAGCCCACCAAGGTAAGCTGTTCAGCATTAACTTGCTTTGTGAGGGACTTACGCTACTGAATTCTTGAACAGGCAACCTCCAGCTATCTGGAGCCACTGATATTTCCCAGTGCACGAATGCACCAGATACATTCGGCTCCCAAACAACACTATAGTTAGCACGTGACCCCCAAAAACCAGTACCTTGAGGGTTAAAATTGTTCCACATCTCTATACCTCCTTGCTGTACCATTGTCTAGAGACCAGCTAGGAGCCAATTTAAACAAAACTAGGGGAAAGAATAAGGCCCAGCTGCCATTTGCAGAAGCTGCAGTCAGACCACACACACAATGCTCCCGTCAGTGGCAAAGCAGTATTCATTATCCTGCAGAGGAGTAAATATTAAACTGATTGTAAAAGTTAGATCGCTCCCCTCCTGCCAGCGAGGGCATTATTCCAGGAGAGAGAAGGGGGAGGATCTGTCTGCAGACCTTTTGTTTAGTGCTTGCAGATTCTGACAATGCCTCACCCAAGGCATTTCTTACCTGAGGGAATCAGGAGAGACAAGGCAGTAGCGGATGCTGATTTAATCACTTTATTGACAGGTCTTGAGGTACGTTTCTCCCCTGATTCCCCAGAGAGCAACCTGTGTCGTGCCCGCCGTACTGCCAAATCGCTGATGGCTTTTGGAGTGGTAAAGTCTGGGCCTTCATTGCTATTACTGCGGGCGCGTGGATCACAGAAATCTGCAGTGCTCCCAGCTACAGTTTAAATTAAAACAGATTAGAACCACAGGGAATTCCTAACAGTCTATTCCCCTACAGGCAAAATACATTAAATCAAAGTCATGTTTACATGAAGTCCAAGAGTAAATTTTCCTAAGAAGAAACCCCAGGGTTATTCTGAATACAGAAAATTAGCGGCTTCTGTTCTGTTGGAAAAGCTCGCTAATGAAATCACGTTGCTCAGTAGCAGTTACATGAATCCTAAAGCTGTGGTGCAGTTCTGCAGGCAAGTCATTTCGATGGGATCGTTCAGAGATGAAAACAGGTTTATGGGAAGTGCTCTGTTTTCACAACCGACAAGAACTGTCAATCTTTAAGTTAAAACTGCCTGTAATAGAAAAGCCAGGTTCTACCGGAGTTGCACATAAAAAAAAATCCACTTTAGGAGAGTACTAAGGTATGAAAGTCAGGCAAAGTGAAAATGTGGGTTGTAAAGACAACTTTAATGTGCCCCCTTCTGTGTACCGTTGCAATTTAGTCTTGTATTACTTAGCCTCCTATAATTATATATAAAACGTGAAGAAATCTTGAAAATCAGACTGGGCACGTGACAGTAGCAGATGCTGGGGGCTGGGCTGCTGTACTCAAGCTCAGTGCCTCAGTTGCCCATCCGATATCTTAAAGGGGCACTGCGAAAATACATTAATTAGAATTTACAAGGTGCTCAGAAATGAAAGTGGTGAGCATCACAGCAAGTCCACAAGGGAAATTAATCATTCTGTCTTCAAAAGCAAATTTTAAGCAGCATGCAATAAATAAAGCCTAAGGGCCACATTTTGAACAATGAGAACAGAACAAAACATTGATCATCGTTATTTAAGTGGGCACCACCGCTCTGCATATTAAGTAAAGCAGGAAGTACCATGAAAATAAAAATTCAAAGCACCATTCCCACAGACCTCAGCACCAGATGCCTGATCAACATTTAACAGCCACAGACTCAAACAAGGCTCACGGACAATGAGGAACTCTGAATTACGGGCTCCGTGTGAAAAGGCTACGATAAGCATTATAGGAGCACTCCAAGACAGTGAGAGGAATGAAATTCTTTCCTTGCAGTCCCCTACCTCTGACTTAACTCTGTGGTCTGGGGACACTGAAGCTACGTCATCCCTGAACCCCACACGCTGGATTAAAGATTTCTCTAATGTATCAGGCTCAGGGGAGTAGGTTGCCCACAGAAGCTTCGGTTTTACCCATTTCAACTTGTAGGTACTCAGATTTGCAACGGAAGAGTTCTTGCAACTTCTAATAACATATTTCTAGGATTTTAGTATGAAACTGAGGAAGTAGGGTTCCACTACAGCATCTATGTCATCCAAGCATTTTCCTTAACTCCTACAACTTTTCCTGCGGTTTAACGGAATATGCTATGGCAACACCAGGCCTGTTCTGGGAGGATGGGCCATAGAGAGGAGGGGGACAATTTTGTAGGAAATTTCATAACTGCATTGCAGAAGAGGAATAATGAGATGTGGGGATCTTGGCTTTACTCTAGTCTGGAGGCAAATTTCCACTAAGGCATATCCACCTTCTGCTATCAATCCACCATCACATCTGCCCAGTACCCTTCACCTTGTCCTTATCTTGCTGCCACTCTGACTCCTTGCTTAGTACCCCTTTTCTCTCCTTTTCCTGCTGAATGCATCCACATAGCTTTGCCTGCTTGTCCCCAGTTTGCCCCACTAACATGTCTTATTTTTTTACCAATTAGTCCTTGTTTTTCAATGCCACAACCTAATTCCTCCCCAAGCATGTCTTCCTTCTCAAATGCTCCCTTGCTAACCTTCAATTCAGCTTCCCCACTCTCTTCCATTACTCCAAATTTCCTTTTTGTTCTCCTTACTACTTTTCACCCGTTCCCAGCTCTGGCCAACTCGGTTCACTCTCCACTCTCACAATGCCCTGAAAGGAGCAGAAGCTGGAGACCCTTCAGCACCGAGAGCCCAGCCCGGTACCACAGCAGCCCAGGGCACCATCACAGGGAAGGTCCAGCTCACCCCAGTGCTGGAGAATGGTCCCAGGATGGTCAAAGCTTCTGAGAAGTCAAACTTTGACTTCCAAGACCAGCTTTACTACACACATATGCTGCCTTTTTTTTTTTTTATGCCTGTGACTTCGCTAGATTTTGGAATATCTGTCTGAGACAGCAAGCAGCATGTCCCTGACACAAACCCCATTTTCCCAGCAAATTTCAAGGCTCTACTCCAAACTAGAGCTTTTCAGATAAATAAAACCATGGGAAGTATGGATCTTTCAGTACAGCTGACACCTATATTCTCCTAGCCCAAACCCACCAGTGATTTGTTGTAGTGCTTAAAATAGTGCAGCCTGAGGTAGGCACTCCGTGGTTGTAAGTAGGCATTGATCATATGGGCCTTAAGCATGAGAAGACCTTAATCAATTTGAAATGACAGGTCTGAAATATAAGATACAAGCTTGAAGAGATTAGATCACTGTTGTTCCTTTAAAGACAAGCACAGCGACAAAACGACACTAACATAACCACTTAGCATGAGATATCCCAATCCCCAGTTTTACAAAGTAATTATCTGCAAGCTAACACAGCTGTCTTGGGGACCACCAAACCATCACACCAAGCATGTACCTGTCAGCGTTGAGGTGCTGCTGATGGCTGTGGAGGGGGTAGTGGGTCCAGCATCACCTTCCAGCTGCAGCTCTTGCTCCACAGGCTGTTCTGGAATGGGCACCGGCAGCCCCTCCCGTGACTGTACAGTGGATAAGAGCATCCCCTCAGACTGTGGCCTTTTCAGAACAGTTCCCTCATCCTCGGCAGAGATGGCAAAACGGGGCATATCGAGAAGCCCTGAGCAGCGGCGGCGGACGGTCAAGGGTGGGCTCGAGTCGCTCTCCGTGTGGGAGGATTCAGACATAGACAAGCGCTTACGCAATCTAAGAGAGAAAACAAGACAGAGCCCCTCAGCTAAGTTAGGGAGATAATGAACTTTAAAGGATGTAAACAGTGCACAGACTCAGTTCACACATCTGAAGTCAACATCTGAAGTTAGGAGATGGAACTACATCATTAGGATTGAAAACATAAAGGGCTTGAAGCAACACCTGAGTCCACTGCTAACCTTTTATGAAAGGAAGGAATAAAACCAAATAAGGGTATTCATATTTTACTGACTTTTTTATTAGAACACCACAATTTTTTTTAATACCCTGAACTTTGCAAACTTTGGACTTACCTAACAGTTTTGGTAATTTGTGACAAAAGGTAAAAGTTTGGCAACACTGAACTTTGGATTCACTGATGTTTCAGAAAAAAACATATTGTTGGTACATCTGCACCATAACTTGTCTTTCTAGAAAGGAAATCTTTACTTAAGGTTTAGAATCCCTTTAAATTAGTACTTAATTTGGTAGATGTAAGGGCTATATCATTTCCACACATTCATTTTCAGCTATTCATTCCACTTCTCAGGCTTCACCTGTGGAAACACGTCATATGAAGCATTCCTGACCTGACGCTGATCATAGAAAATTCTGGCACAGGTTGGTCTCTCTCAGATGCTATAAGAAGCCAAAGGACTTAGTTCTACAGTGCTTACATTTCAGGAGATCCAATCACCCAGCTGCGGTCTCGACTCTTCAATCCACCGAGGCTGTCCAGTCGGTCATCTTTTTCTTCGCTCAGACTCCGTTTAGTTGGTGGTGGAGTCTTCCTCTCTTCATGGATGGAAAGGCGTTCCATGCTGCTGTACACCTGTGGATAGCAAAAGATAGTTCTGTACAAAGAAAATAAGCCTTTTCTGATCAGGGGGCATAATGAACTTGGCAACGTTCTTTGACTAAATAGCAGAGTGCGGATGTGTGTTCAAAGTGCACCAGGGAGGAAAGGGAAGAGACAAGCTTCAGAAATACTAAACAGTTTTTTCTACAACAGCACCCCACACCTCTCCTCAGAAAACAGCCCAGCACACCACATAAATAGCAAGACTTTTTGAAACTACTTCATTTTTATTTTTAATGATTTTCAAATCTAAGAGGAGATATTGCTAAGGCAGGCTCCACAGGCCTTGAAGGCTGGCATCTGGATCTTGAAATCTAACTACACAAACTCAATTCGGTGATAGGCATCATGCTCCTGACCCCATTTCATTATCATCAGTCTATCAGCATTGCCCCAAGCTTATTTCAGAACAAAAAAGTCCTGCCCTCCTCAAGGAATCTACTATAATGCTGACAGCTTAATGAAAGTGCCTTTCTTGGTTTTACAGCCGTCTTTTAATAATTAAATGATTAAGCAAAAAAAAAAAAAAAAATCGAGCCTTTTAAAACTACACTTGACTGTGGACCTAATTTACATAAGAAGAGATTAATGAAAATAATGTTATTAAAAATTCAGAGCATCAACAAGATAACTATTAATAAATCATATGGCTGAATTGTCAGACAAGAATTTCAAAATATAATGAGGCTTTTATGCCTCCCACATTACAAATGCTGCATAATTTTCCAGGTCTTAAAATAAATTCATTAAAAGTGAACTTTTTCCCTTTGTGGCAAAAACACTGAAACCTAAAGAAAAGCTTCAGCCTCAGAAATGAATAATACTCATGGTGAGAAAAGGCAGAAAAAAAGAAACCCTTACGTATTCCCGAGAACTTTTTCAAAACCCCAACCAATCCTTAGGTCCAATTTTAAACGTACTCTTGGTGATGCAAATCAGGAGCAACTCCAACAAATTAATGGTAACTGTTACTTAAGCCTTTAGCCAAGCTGAGGGCAAAGAAGAATGAACTGGTGCTTCAAAACTGACTTTGGTAGTGAAAAAATCTAGAGGAACAGTCATGAAAAACAAAAATATCTTTCAGAACTAGAAGTCCTACTCTCATCTCATCAAGATGAGGGAAATACAATTCATAGAGGGGGCTGACCTCAAAACAGCATTTCTTCTCCCTTCTGCCTCTGCACAAACATGCTTTGCTTTATCCAAGTTACCAATGCAGTTGTACAACTTCCAAATGCCCAGAATTGTAGCTTTTTATTTCGGATCGCCTGAATTAGAACAAAAGACCTAAGCAGACCTGCATCCAGAAAGCATGCCCAGCAGGGACCTCCTCAGGGCTTCCTCTCCATTTCCCCACCTCAGGTCAGAACCAGCTTTCTTGTAACACCTGACAGATGTTTCTCCAACCTATTCTTAAACGGCATCGGAGATGGAAATGCTACGAATTCCCCAGTCAACACATGGCAATGTTTAATTATTGTTCAACATTGCAAACTTTTTCTTACCATCTACCCTACACCTTCTTGGTGCCCATCATTTCATATCAATAAAACAAGAACAGCAATGTTATTCTTTCCTTCTAGCAGTTAACCCATTAGGTTTTATGTTTACTTGATTTCAGATCATTCCTGTTGCTCTCCTTTGCATCTCTTTTACTGGTCTACGGGTTATATTCAAAAACATTTCTCAGAAGAGGACAGAGTACCCCAGCTACGGCCTTCCTGCTGCGAAGAAGATGGAAAAGATTTTCTCATTTGCCAGCATCTTCATGCTCACTCACTATAGTAACTGCCTTTTTGCTTCAATAATTGGGCACATCTAACTCACCATGCACTCACTATATGCCCAGATCCTTCTCTCTGAAACTGTCACCTTGCCTTTTGCTCCTCAGACTGTATATGAGACAATGAACACCACCAAAGGCTTAAACCACACCTGTGCTCTTATTGCATGGAAACTATTTAATTTTAGATCATCATTCCAAAACGTCCAAATCAATTTTCATCCTAAAGCCACCTTGTCACCTGCTGGAAGACCCTTTCAGAATGACACTCTACAAATGAGCTTTGGACACTTTCTGTGCAGCATACAAATCAGTAGTAAAAACATCAGACTGTATCAGATGCAGAAGAGACCTCCGCAGTACTCTGTGTATTAGCGAAACTTTAAGAAATATAAAATCTCATTCTCCAATTATTCTGGCACTGCCCTTCTAACAGGCCACAAACTACCACAGGAAAAAAAGAATGTATACAGTTTTTTCTTTCCTCAGTGAATACTAAACAACACGTGACCCCCACATATTATCTGCATGGTTAAAACATAGCAATGAAACTGCATTCCTCTCTAGATTTGTTCTTTCAACAAGCTAGCATGCTCCTACCTTGCTGAACCTCGGTGAGCACGAGGAAAACTGCCGAATTTCCACGTGATCATCATCATTAGTGTCCTCCTCTTCTTCCGAATCCAGGTGTTGGTACCGTTCCGAACGGGCTGTCAACAAGATGTGGCCCATTTCATCAGTGCAAGGAGTGTTGAGAACTCTCACACCTCAGGCATTCCTACTTGTCTACTTAGAAAGAACTTCATGTGTTCATACACCATGCAGGTTATTCTCCTTAATACTGAGACACATCCAGACAGTTTTGCTCATTCTGTACCATTAGCAGCAAAGAATACCTCCTTCCAGCTGACTTTATCTTAGATCATCAGCTATGTTATATCCTGAAAGCAGCTGATACTCAGCAGGTGTCTAATCCTGCAGACCCTTCGTGGTAGGGTTATTTCTTCCCTACAGCAAACAAACATATGGAAGGAAACACGGAAACAATTCACCGCTACGATTTATAATAAACAGCTTTATGATTGTACAAAGTCTGTCTTGCATAGATACATGCAAGCCTTCTTTAGAAAACAGAAACATTTGCCCCCAAAAATATTTTCTTTTCCCCCTCCTACGACTAGAAAAAGGATTAGATTTTGTGAAGGAAAACAGGCAAGCTGCCAATATATAAAGCTATTTTTGATGCAAAAATCTAAACTGCCTCCAAAGAGATTTTGTGCTTTAAGATTTGAAGCACTGGATTTCTAAACCAACCACATTGGATTTTGTGGGGCAGGCGTTAATAAGTTTGGCTACAGATAGCTATACTGAGCCAAATTTGCTGCACTGTATCAGCCAGAAAGCTACTTTCATAAATTCTAAAATTTTCTGCATTAGGGTTTATAGCAGCAATGCCAACTCTTATCAGCGTCTCAGTGAGATATTTCCTAACGTGCAAATTCCAGCCTTTATAAAGAACTCACATCAAAGTCACCCCGATAACCTGCTGAGCATGCCTGGGCACCTGGGGAGTTTGCAATCATTCTTACTTGACAGACCCAGTGATTTGCACCACTGAACATAATGTGGTGCTTTTACCCATCGGGATCCACTCACGGCTGCTCTGCTGAGCCTCTCCCCATCTCTGACCCAAATTCAGTGGCCAGAGCTCAAGTTTCAATGTCCAGTAAGTCCACTTAGATGCAGTAACACACCTCCACCTCAGTTTCTACACATATGTTGTATCCATACAACCTCAATCCACGCAGAAGACACCTCTGCCCTCTCTGCAGAGCTCAAACTGCTCTCCACAGTGAGTACATGGAGATTTCTGTATCTCTCTCTCCATCCTACCTCTCCACCCAACCTCTAAACTAAAAGACTCTTTCCCAAACTGAAAATGCATTATTTAAACAGGATCACTGCTTTTGCAGCCTGGCAGCCGAGGGGCTAGAGGCAGACTGCTCTCTCACTCCCTTCACCCTGAGCAAAGCGTGGGAGCCGAGCAAAAATGTGCTTTATATGGAGTCAGAGAGTCCTGTGGCCCTGGGAGAAGAATGGAAGAGATTCCAGTGAAGCAGGGCAGGAATTTCCATAGCTCAGAGAAATGAAACTGCTCAGTATTATCCTGTGCTGCAGCTGCAGTGGGGAAAAGACCTCTTTGAGCAGTGACAAGCTCAGACTCTTTCCACCTGCTCAGCTCCCCAGGTCAAATGAGAAAAGCTACGGAGCAGAGGCTCTGGGGACAGAGATCTCTCCATCCCTCGTATGACATTCCTCCCTTCTCTCCCAAGAGCACCAACTCTGTCTGGTGCTTATCTGCAAATACCAGGAATCTTACATAGCAATGATACCACGGCAGTTCCCAGACATTTATACACACCAGACAGGCACTTCACTTCATATCTCATTAGAGTTAACAATACTAAATTAAGGTGATACACTTGCAGTGAAAACAATTTAAGTCACTTCAAATCTGTAAAGTATTTTCCCTACATACTTGTCTTCAAGTTTTGAGTTTTATTTGTTTTTTTTTTTTTTTAAATGAAACATTCATTGGCTGAAAATGGTCACTAGGGAAAGATAATATTGCTCAAAAACTCAAAGTTGGATATACCAAATGCTTTGGAAATACTGTAATAAACCCAGAAAAACAACCAGAGAGCCATGGCTGACAGCACCACAGACACCACTGCGAGGCCATTTGACTTCAGTAGCCACATTTTTTCATTTAAAATTCATTTGCTTTCAAAGAAACCCCACTTGGCATCCAACAGAAACTTTTTAAAGCAATTTCCATCAAGTCTTTTATTCATTTTCTAACAATTACTTATGCCTAACAATTTAAAAAATGAAATATGCTAGAAAAATATGATGCCATTTAGGCTGAATCCTTAGTCTTACTGTCAAAATAGCTCGTGTCATCCTCAGATTCCAACTGCGGGATGAATTCAGCTTTCTGCCGAAGTAATCCAGTCCAGTCCAAATCTTTAAAGAACCGATGCTGTTTCACTTCAAAGGCACTACCTGAAATGAGCATCTTTTATTGTAGAGTGTTTCAGCATTTGCATAACAAGAAAAACAAACCCTAGAATTATCAAGAGCCTAAAAGAATGTACCAGAGTGCATTTCAGTCACACATTTTCCAGGAATTTTGAGAAACAATTTATCCTTTTACCAAAGTGGTGATAAAGGATAAAATCTGAACAAGATTTCCTCCTTCCCACCTCTTCTCCCTGTTTAATGACAACACATGACTAAACTGGCTGGAAGACAACGTCTGCTGTTACATTTCACAGCAAGCTGCTGTGAAAAGAACTAATTAACATCTTAATTTAAAATTTCCAATCTCTAAATATCATCTTATTAATAGCTAAATAAAGAGAGGAAACTCAGAAAGGTCCTTAGTATGTGAATGGCTCCATTCTCATGAATAAACTCATCCATGTGCTTAAAACAAGGCAGGGGCTTACCTATCTTTCTGAATTAGTATCTTCAGTTATTAACTTCAGAAGCTTGGGTACCCAGAAGGAGAAACTAAGGATTATCTGTCTACTAGTCCATATGCACCTTTTTTCAAATGAAATTAATATTAATAAAAGATGCTACTGTCTTTTTTTTTCAAAAGAGACTAGAAGAGGGAAAGAGATGAAAGGTTTGCTGAGTGCCAGTGGCACTATGAGATGCCAAACGGAACAGCAGTCTCAGCACTACAGGTGTATAAGAAATAAAAAAAATCAGTCCATCAACTCAAATTATAAGGCAAGAAACTCCACATCTTTTCCATGACAGCCACATCTTTCAAGTACATGGATTTGAATTAAAGAACAACATGTGAAAAACACCTGATATTATTATTAATTCATGATCTATTCATCACCCTCATCACCCTTGTGTGCACGTGTGTTAAGTCTGCTGAATACATGCACCTTTTGGAATTGTTATGTATTTAGGTTCTATTTTAACCTTAAAGCATGGTCTCCAATTGGAAATACAAAATTAAATCAAATAAATCAATTAAACAGACAACTTGTGTTGTGAAGCCGCAGTGTCGCACAAATTATTTTAAAACGCAAGCATAGCTAGAGATTGATTATGGTTATTTACTATCAGGAAATGAGAAATGTTGAGTGGTATAACTTTAAATCTGATATTCTACAGAAAAAGCTTGACACATACACCCAATTTTGCCAAAGAGACTTTGTTGTATGTTTGATGACTACAGTACAGGCCTCTAGGTATAGGAAAGTTTTCATTCATTTTGTTACACTCAGGAGATCGCATCCATGCAGGAAATTAATTCCTTCCTCAAAAATAGCTTCAAAGAAACCTGATAATACACTGTTCAAATGAAGACAAAACCCTCAAGCCTTTAATGGAACATCACAACCTCGAGCAGTTATGTTGCTGAGCTGACGGTGCTCCTTGTTTCCCAAACAAGACAATCAAATCGGTCTGACTCATGTACAATCTCCATTAATTCTCAGAGTTTTATCACACAGGATTCACTGAACCCAGTACAAACTGTTTCCCAGCTCTCAATAAGCATTTTTCAACACAGGTGGGTTCGCATCACTGGCAAGGTAGCAGCTTTTCCTGCCTCTGGCTAGTACTCTCCTATGTCTGACATGCCTACCTGTTCCCATTCTTTCCAGAGGATTTTGGCGGAGAAGTTTAGAAATTAGGTCCTGGGCATCTGGTGGCAGAGCATCATCACCTTCTGGCCAGGCAATTTCATCTGGGGACAAAAAGAGACTTGACATTTTCTACCAGCCTCTCAACCAATTTGAATAACCATTCACATTCCTACGTTGCCCTAGAATCGTAAATACCTTGAATTCAGCAGCTTGCATAGTTAATATAATTCAAGCATTGACATTTTCCAAAATGCATAAAATTCAGTGTCAGCTAAAGCTGCTGTCAATCCAAGTAGTGCTTGTGGAGAAAAAAAGCATTAAGAACTCTATTAATAAAGTATGAAATGGGACTTCTATGACAACCCATAAACAATGGCACTGACAATGCTGCTGCTGTATCTCGTGCCCGCACATTCCACGCTCGTTCTACTCGCAACAGAGAGAACAATTCACAGGTAACTATTTCATGCATCATATTTAGTTCTTTGCTGAAATTTGCTTTCCACAAAGGATATTTGTCAATTGTCTTAAAAATTTACTGTTTCATAAAGCATTCCCAATAGGAAATGTTTTCATTGGTATATTCACTGTGAGAACACAAAGCAACTGCTTCTCCAACTCCAAACAGGAGTTTTTAAAAGCCACAAGACATGAAGGCATACAGTACAACAGCTTCAATGTGTTTTCCTTAGAGTTTTCTTTTTATTTCATTTTTAAGACAATTACTAATTGCCTGATATTTGTACCTACAGAAGCAAGAGCAAAAATCAGACCGAGACCAGTTGGCAGCTGTTCCTTTCACGTTCTCCATCATTTAAGTCAAAGACAGAACAGAAAAATCCCCAAACAAGTTCCCCCAGTCCCACAAGGAATTCCACGACTCCCACACCAGGTACAATGACAGATCTATCTAGCAAGATGCAAAGCAAGTCAACAACTTTGGACATCTAGAATCAGGTGGATGCTACTTTGGCACTGAAAGATAAATACTTTAAACTCCATTATTTCAGACATAGTCTTTCCTGACTCAATGGTGGATCCTCAATATTGTCAAAGTTTTACTGAATAGCATACTTTGAAACCCCTTCAGAACAGAACAGAAACGTACCACTGATCACTTGTCCAAACAGCTCTTCAGGTGTGTCCCCAAAAAAAGGAACACAGCCAACTAGAAACTCATACAGGATAATTCCCATGGCCCACCAATCCACAGGCTTCCCATAGCCCTGGCGCAGGATCACTTCTGGTGCAATGTATTCTGGAGTCCCACAGACCTCAAGAAAAACACACAAGAAACCAATAAACCTACGAAGCACCATATACATATCAAAGTTGGGGTTTTTTTGCCTCTTGTCTTTTCTATCTCAGAGCTTTACAAGGAAGTTAGTGATGTTTTGTCACTAACTGCTTTAAGTTGTGAACTACTTCCATGGAGCAAGAGCCTACATTTGAGGAACAGGTTATCTGCACAGAAA
Organism: Coccyzus lansbergi; assembly: GCA_033558105.1. NCBI lineage: Eukaryota > Metazoa > Chordata > Aves > Cuculiformes > Coccyzidae > Coccyzus > Coccyzus lansbergi. The sequence continues at coordinate 289,748 of JAUMJK010000662.1, forward strand.
TGACATCACGTACTAGGAAATGTTTCTAGTGTGGACATGCCAGTTAAGGAGTTCTTTGGTGCTGGTATAGTAAAACATATGGGAAAATGCATACTGTGTGTGTGTAAGTCTGTCTGCTTGATGGATGTCTGCTGGCACAGCTCTAGCTATCAGGAACTGAGTTTTCACAAACCTCTCACATCTCTGCTAGCAGAATTTAGCTCCACAGATGCAGAATTAGCAGCACAGCATGATTACACACTTCAGCATTTAAACTTGGAAGGTACAGCTGGCACAGACAATAGCTAAGGAAATCACATTGCCAGATCTAAGTTGCCTCAGGCTTAGAAGCAGCAGCAATTAACAAAATAGTTGTAAAAATATATAACACTGCAAAGTGCAAGACTGTGATCAAGTGACTAAAGAGAGTCCCTGCTAGAAAAGGCATCGTTACTCAGAAGCAAAGGAAGACAATACCCCAGGATGAATTAACACTTGGCACAGCTAAAACAGACAATTCAGCTGCGATCCTAGGTATTCTCAGAAGAGAGAAGTACTTTTTAATCCCATTATAGAAGACACTGGTGAGCCTGCACCCAGAACAGCACAGTTCCTGTCAACTCAAGCAGAAACAGGTGCATGGAAGAGCTCTTCATTCATCAAAGCAAAATCTGTCTTGTTATCTAAAAGAACTTAGCTAGTTAAGCTTAGCAAAAGGAAGGCTAAGGAGAAGAATGACCCTTAGTAAACACCATGGGGATAAAAATCAATGTTTAAGCCATCAGACAAAATTATAAGCAGCAGCGTATAGAAGAAACATGAACTTTCTAAGCACCAGAAGGGGGAGACCGTGGAGCAACCTTCCAGCAAAATCAGAGTTACATCCTTAAGCCAACTCCTGTTCACACCTGCACTGCTGTCTGGGCCACACTTTCAATATCCCAAACCAAGAGCTGAAGTGCCTCACTCCAAAACAAGAAGATTAAATAACAGACAATACCAATTTACACACAAATTTGAGAATGGACTTTTATCCTTACCTCCCATTCTACAAGGCACAGCACAGCATCAAGGCAGAGAGGAAGTGCTACAAACTCCAATTCTATCCCAAGACAGAATCCTGCATCTGATCCCACATCAACAGACAAAATATTTAAGCTTACCTGCTTATCCAGGAATTCCCTGGTATCCTTCTCGATGTGTCCCTCATAAAGATTAGTTGTAAGACTCATTAACCCAATTTTAGACAGTCCAAAATCTGTTAGTTTAATATGACCCATGGAAGTTATCAGGAGACTAGAAGAAAGAGAAGCAGTAAAATAATCCCATATTCAATTAATTGCTTCGCAAAAGCAATTTAAAAAAAAGAACACAAGATAATGCCGAAGAGGTCCTCGGTATTATGGAATCAAGCATGTGAAAGAAGTCTCCTATGCAATCAATACCACAGAGCTGCCAAGACAGCTAGAAATCAGACTACTCTCTATAATAATTTAATCAGTGTAGAAACAACTTTGAGACAGTATCTGAAGACATACTTCCCACCCTCTCCCAATGTCTATCTGGTTCTGCATGAGTAGCAAGAGACTCCATAAGATCATGTCAGACCAATGTCAGATGCCATTGAAGATCCCCACTGTTTCTAGCACCCATGTCCTCTTGCCTATGGAGAAATCCCCTAAAGAATTGTCTCTCTCCCTTCAGCTTCTGAAGAACTAAAGACTTACTTATCAGGTTTTAGGTCCCGGTGAACAATCCCATAATTGTGTAGATACTCCAACGCAAGAACAGTCTCAGCAAAATACATCCTTGCCATATCAACAGGTAGGGCACCAATGTTTTTGAGAAGTGTAGCACAATCACCTCCTAGAAAAAAAGTTGCAAATACAGTACAGCAAAATGGCAAATATCAGTAAGAAAGAAAAGCTATTGGTCTCCAATACCAGATTAGAGTTCGTTTCCTAGAGACTGTCTCTCTCTCAATCCTCTTAGCCTGAATTCTAGAGTGCTTTCTACTCTCCATGTCGAGCTTCAAATAAATATTAAAATCTTGGGAACATAGATCTGTGTATGCTGGGCAGGCTTGCTCAAGAACTGTACAGATGCCATTTCCAAAGGGCAGTTCATGACTGTTTGGCATCTCTATAAATGTCTTTGCTTTCCATCACTGAGACATATACTACTTCAGATATACAAGCTTCTTAAAAGAATAAGTAAACACCTCTATAACTACTAACTGGTTCTCCCTACCCATGGACAGGTAGCCATGCCTTTGGACACAGTGGTACTCAAGAAAATAAGTCTGTGGGTCCCTGTTTCAAGCTTCTAATGGAATACATTTCATTTGACCTTCATCTCTACTTGCAAATAGAAATTGTTCTATCAAGACGTCTGTTTTCATTCCACTAATTTATCTAAAAGAGCTCTCATACAATAACTATAAGGTTATTCCTCATAAACACTCAGTCAATCAAACCACGTATAAGAAATTAATCCTATCTGCCAGTGGAAATATATTGCTTACAATAAGATACAGTGATAATATAAAATTCCGAAGAATTAGCAAAACACACACTGCTCCCGAGCATAAAATAGCACCCTATTTTAAAAAAAGCCACTAAAGAACAAATACTACGCTCCTTGGTAGTGTTCCTTAACTGTCTTTTTCCATATGGAAATGTTTCCAAGGAAACATGCTATGGATCTAGCCATGCCATCCCATAGGAGTGTGGGAGGATCTCTTTCCAGTGAGGATTGGAAAGTTTGTGCTGACTTCTGACCCCAGCAGTTTTCTACATGTAGCTTCGTGTTTCCTCAGCTCCACTGCAATCATGTTGTATTAGTCACGGGGATTCACAAACGGAGTATCTCCTTACGCTAAACTGCGCTAGCGGTAGAATGACTCATTTCTCCAGCTCAGGCCAAGCAGTCTGTACACTCCCCCGTGAAAGGGCATCACGACCTCCCCCGTGACTGCAGGGCTGACTGAGCTCGCTTTCCATGAAGAAAAGAATAGCAAACGCAGGAGGTGGCCTTCCCGTTTATTGTGTTCAGAGCTCTGCACTGATCAGTCTAACACCCAAAAGCACATACCTTATAAATTACTCGGAAACATCATCCTTAATGAGCAGGCACAGTGCGTACTCGATACACATCCATCCTATTTAAGTTCCCTTTGCAGGTGTAGACAATGACAACCATACCTTCCACATACTCCATGACCATGCACAGGTGGCGCTTAGTCTCAAAGGAGCAGAACATGCTGACCACAAAGGGGTTCTCAGCAAATGTCAAGATATCTCTCTCCACAAAAGCCTGTTGGATCTGGTTTCTCAAAATTAGGTTCTGTTTGTTGATCTTCTTCATGGCAAAGCGTTGACGGGTGGTCTTGTGTCGCACCAAATACACCGCTCTAGAAAACCAAATACCAAAAGGAAAGGTTCCATCTTCAGTTCAAACTGGTTTGGTTTGGTTTGGGTTTGGTTTGGTTTGGTTTGTTTTAAACAGTGATGGATCCTAACAGACCTATCTGTGACTCCATAAAAAGAAGGAACCCCATAATGCTTCCTTCCAAAAGCTACTCCACCTTCTTGAATTAAGCACCACTTTTGCTGATGGGACTAACAAGAAAATAGTTCAGACACAAATGTCACAAACTTCCTTAAGCAGATGCGGGTATTTTTCAACACTACAGTCACCATTTCACTTTAAAAATTGTCCAAAGCATATGGAATCCATGATTTCTTTCTAAGGTCCATAAATTTATTTGACTCAACACCGTCACCAGGGATTTCCTTCAGAAAAGTGTCACTTACATTACTATCATTTGTAGATCATTAGATTCCTGCACATTAATAATACAGTTTGCAAATAAATTTTCATTTACTTTGCCTGCTTTATTGAATCAGTACTTGTTTCCTTCTCTCTGGAGCATATTACATTTAACATGCTATTGTGTCTCACCTGCAGTTGACTATAAAACACACCCCGTATAAAGACAGATATGAATAACAGTAAAACTACCACCTCTCTCTCCCTTTTTCACAAAGTTACATTTAAATCGTGGGGCCCATGCAGAAATATGACTGAATATGTACAAAATCTTCATTTCTAACAACGTGCCTCGTTGACCTAGTCCATTGTGTCTTCACTGACCAAAACCATATGCTTACACCTTTTCCACATATTATTTCTTTAAAATGAGTTGCTGTTAAATAAGCACCCACGTCAACAAAACACTCAAGCACATGCTCAGGTTTAGCTGTTATGCCCTACTGAACATCGCTGCTTCTCAGTTACAAAGTAATGACCATCACTGGTAGGATTTGTGAACTGTCAAGAGTCAGGAAATGTCTCAGAAATACTGAGTAAGTTTGTGCAAGCAGTTAAAATTTTAACCAACCAACCTCATTCTGTATTCTTCAACGGATAATAAAATCTAATAGCATTTTTACTGTATTACTTCTCACAGTAGATTTGCCCCAATGTAGTTTTAGCGTTTCTTTTGGCATTTCAAGTGCTCACAAACAGCCACATATGTTACATATAGAATCTGGATACACAGAAGAGTGGATAAGCATAAACTACCTCTCCCTTAATATTCTTGCTGTTTCAATGAATTATCAGTACGACTTGCAACTATAGAACTTTACCCTCACCCATTTAGCCACTAAGCAAACACAAATCACAGGACTTAACCCTCTAGCACAAAAGGAAATATCAACTGCCTTGACAAGCAATAAGGAAATCGGTGCAAAATAATTTTCTCAGACTCACAGTGCTACATTTTTTGTGTTATAACTTAGGAAATCTTGCAATAAACTAAGCGACTGTTTTCGCTAGAGACACTGTTTAGGGAAAATGTTTTTATCATCTCAAGCTATGACAATCAAGTCTCTAAGTTTTACCTACCAACCTACCTACCTACCTACCTACCTACCTACCTACCTACCTACCTACCATAAAAAAACAGTGAAGAAATACTACAGTTACTGAAAAAAACAGGCTTGAGATCACAGCTAGGAAGGGCTTCAGAAAACTTGTACCACAGAAGGATCAGGAACAGCGTGTTCTCAAAGCTTTAATATAGGGCAGCTATTTTCCTGAGCTAGACGCTGTGTGTCAGTTCAGCACAATGTAAGCTCTTCACCGCCAGAAACTCTGTCCAAGAACCGGAGCTATTGTCTAAGAAACCCCAAGAATGTGCAAGAAATGGCATCTCCCAGAAGAATGCAGAAGACATCACAAGTTTGGAAGCTCTGTAAGATCCAAGCAAACAATGCTTTCGACCCAACAAAAACCTCACTATCGCCTTTCCCTGAATAGGGAAGGCCTATTTCTTCTAAAGCAAAGTCTAAAAAGCCTTACCCATAAGCACCATTGCTGATCAGTTTAATAGTTTCAAACTCTTCTTCAGATGGAGTTTTCTTTGACTGGACAGAGGCCCCACGGCTCTAGGGAAAGAAGACAAGAAAATGGGAATCAGGAGCAGAAATTACTTCATTCTACATGTCACTTTTTTGTCCTTTTCTTCTTAAGCAGCATTCACCCAAACTCAATCAATTTCTAACCCACTGGAGTCTTCAAGCTTTAGGATAATTGCCTGTATCCCTAGGACCCTTACAGATTCCCTCCACGATTATTAGCACAATCAGAGGGCTGTAAGATTCAGGCCTTTCCCCAACATTACATTTTTAAAACATCGATAAACTAAACAACTAAAGGTTTTTGAAACCCAGTGAGATATATAATTATGTTTTTACAGCAGTCCATAACTAAAGCAAACTCTCTGCAATATCGATCACTAACAGGTATTATACAAATGCAGATGTAAAGAATTTCTCCACATGATTTTTGTTTGGAATTCTAAAAAAAAAAAAAAAAAAAAAAATCATCAAAACTTGATCTTAATGCCTGTTCACAACTTTTAAGCATTTCACCACCACAGGATAGAGATTTCCACATTTGTACATGCAAACAGTAATTTTAACATGTGCTTTTAAATGTCAGCACTTTTTAAAAATTTAAATTACTCTGCATTATAATTAATTCGTGACTGTAGACTACTTCTTTTAGGGGAAAAAAAAAAAGCGCTAGACAGAGTGTATTACTGCTTTACCTCAACTGAATCATCTGTCTCAGGAGTGTCTGGGCTGTCATAGCTATTCAGCTGGGCCATTTCTGAAAAGAAAGAGTAAAGATTACTCCTAATGATCTCAATCAAACACTATTCTCTTTGTTTATACAAGACAAACAGGATTTTAAGAGATGCCTGCAGATGAAGAAGGACATTTCTCCCCATGTAAAAAGTCACCCTAATTATACAGCGATAACCTTTAACATCTTTTAAGCTGTAGGCAGTATTTTATACAAAGATGAATATAATTAATTGTTCTAATTTCAGCCTGACTTATCCTAGGTGGCTTCTATAAGTAAAAGCGATAAATGCAAGACAGGGGAAATCACTAGCTAGTTAATATTAAAACCTATTATATGCATATATGTCTGCATTTAGGTTGGTAATACTCTGAAAAAGTATTAAATTTCAATTGACCTCTTTCCATGAAACGTGTCTGATTCTGCAAAATGCTGAGCAGCAGCAAACCAGGAGAAAGTTGGTTAGTTTAGGCTACTCAGCTGTCTTAGGAGATGCTATAAACTTTGCAAAATCAAACCCTACATTAACCACTAGTCTCTGCACAGACATCATTAACATTTCTGGGTGCTCTCCTTACAGAAAGGAAATAAGGCACCTTGACATCTCTACACATTTCTAAAGAAAATTTGACTTCAGTAAGGGGAATTAGTAATGGAAAGGTTCTCTCCCATGACAGGGATCAAAGGAAATTTCCCTTTAATGTCAGATTTCAACAAATGCTATTAAATTGCATTTAGCAATCTTTGGTAGAAATTTTCCTGAAGAGCTCCTCGCTTGAAGCCAACCTGTCACTGTCATTCTGGTAGTAAACAGCACAGAAGTTCAACTAGTCCTATCCAGACTACTAATTTATGCTAAAATTATGCTCTCCTGAGAAAACAAGAACTACAATTCAATTGCTGAGATATTCCACAGTAACGTCCAGTCTCAGTCACACTTTCTATTGTTGCTGAGCAAGCTGTGCACGCTCATAAAACTTGTCATAGGAGAAGAGATTCAGCCAGGCAGAAATATTAACTCACAATTTCCAAAGTTAGGATCTTCTGTGTCTCTGTACATTCACAGAATATTCGATTTACCATATGCAATTCTGAGATCTAGCAGAAAAGCTGTTACTTTCTTCTAAAGTGTTGCTCTTTTTAGTTTCGCTGTTATGCAGGATGTAAAAATAAAATCTCATATCCACCAAGAATTCATATTGATCCTGTTTTCTCATGGCAAATCAGAACAAATGTACTTTTCCAGAGAGAGCAACAAAGTGGGATAAGAGGATACTTTCCAGTCAGGCTAGCAGCAGGCAGGTCAGAAAAATAACAGGTAAATTTACTTTTACTGTCCAACAGCACAGAGAAAACAGTTAAATCATAAAGTCATTTTCTAACATTGTTTCAGCTACAATACAGGGAGACATTATTAACACCATAAGTAAAGAACTGTCACTGCTGATGTGCAATCCTTACCCCAGAAACACTCCTTTGAGACATGGGGCTGGAAAGGACAGGCTAGAATTTGACAGCAAACAGGAAAACAAAGAAAAATGGTCTAGAAATTAAACCAATAAAATAAAAGTCTCCTTCAGCTATGTTGTGACCAGGAGATCTGGCTACTCTTTCAGTAGTTTGGAGAGTACAAAACAAGTTCTCACCCTCCAGGGGATCCCTGGTGAGTCCCAGCTGGCTGATAATATAACGAGGAATGTCGCATTTAATCCCTTGCCCTTCCTTCGCATGGCCTTCTGCAGCTTCTAACAAATGGTAGAACTCTTCAGGATCAAACTCCTACAGCAAGGTAGAGAGAGAGAGACAGAGAGGGGTAAATGATTCAGCTTTACAATTACAAAGCATTCTTCTTCCATACACAAGATTCCTCAGAAACATCCAAAGTTAATTCTGGGCTCAGCAGCAATGTGAAACCTTTGTAGTTACAACAAGCAAGTCAATGCAGACTAACCCCCTCTCCAAAAATGGCAGATATTTACAGCCTGCAGGATGTCCACTGGCTTAGATCTGCAAATAAAAACAGGACAAGGGCTGCAGGGACCTTTTATGAACAAAACCCAGACTATTAGATGATACAGTGATAACAAAAGCATCAGTGTGGACACACCTCCCAGTTCTGTCACACTGAGATATGCCAGGGAAGGTCTGGGATGACGACTTGAGGTGCTACCTTCTGCCACCTCCACCTGACAGGTGAGTTAAGTCAATATAAATCTCACCAGCTTTCAAATATCACTTTTGATCAAACCATACACCCACCCAATTCTGTAAGTGGCAACTTTAGCAACTGCTAATGAAATTATTAATAAACCAGCAATTGCTATTTTATCAGTAGACTGCACTTTCTAAATACTCCATTCAGTCTTGGTGTATGTGATCTTAGGGCACAAAAAGTTTACAAGGAGGTGTGATCTCTGTTACTAAACTGACAGATACAGTTGGAAATAAAAGACAAGCTTTTGGGTGCAGGAGCACTCAGCTTACAAGCAAGTTCACTAGTTAACTTTGATTCTCCCCTATAAACCTCATCATTCACCACCAATGAGCTTCTTTGCAGACTTTTCAAAAATTTTCTAGTGAAAGAGTAAGAGTTCCATCATCATCATCACCACTATCATTATTATTATTTTCTTGAAGGCACAGAGGCTCAGTCTGTAAATAAATATTTCACAGTCCAGCAAGTAATACAAAACCTGAAGCCAAATAACTGAAGTTTAAAATACTTAAATGCCTTCATCTCCATGAAAGCATCCACAGCCTTCACAACCAAGGTCTATATGAGCAGTTATTTTATTTGCAAGGAAGATATAAGAATGAGATGTGTTACTAAAATTATCCTTATTTTTAAATCTAAGAAAAAACATTCATACACTCAGAAACAACTGAGGCTAAAGGTTAAATTACTAAAAATATATATTAAAAAATAAAAACGATATTTAGTTTCTGAAGCTACTTAAATGGTCAACTATCCACTACTATAATTCTTACTCTTTTACAGGATAAAAAGAACATGAATACTTAATTTTTCATACCAGGAGAATAAAATATATATTGGGAAAAAAATGCTAGAAACGCAATACAAGTTAAAAATATGGGGAAGACTCATATAGAGACTGCACTATTATTTTTACACTTTGAAGGTTGGCCACTCCATTGTGAGGGTTGTCACAACATGTTTTAGAGTTCATTACTCAAATCACAATGACTTTACTGCTTCCACCTGCTCCCACTCACTTTGCAGAACATCAGGTGCAGAAAATAGTGGAGGAACCTGGAGACATATAGATTTGCAGCTAAAAGGTGGCTTGAGTTTGGGGCTGCTTGCAGGTATTGAGATGGGTTCTCAAAGCTGAGGTTTCATGTTTCCCTAGACATTGTGTTGCTAGAAGAGTGTAGGCAAGCGTAAATAACAACGGTGAACTCCGCAAATACTAACACAATAAGCTTAAATTTATTTCCTTTATTCATTGCCTTCACTTTAAGAAAATAATAATTTGAAGTGTTGGAAAATAACTCGAGTCAACAAACTCATCTTAATCACAATAACAGTTCTGAAAGCCAAAGCATTCCCAGTCTGAATGGGGTTGTTCCATGATTTTCCACGTAATGTAAAGGAGACTTCTTGAATAAGTAAGCACAGGCATCTATCTTGCTTGTCGTGCAGCCTTCTTCTTCACCACTGACAACAGTCATGTCTGTGCTACAGGGTTCACAGCAAAGCATGGAGGAGGAAGAAGGGACCCCTCCAAAATCTACTGGTTCTCAGTACTTCTGCAAGCATTTTCAAAAACTGTTAACATTGGAAAGGTTGGACTGCTCTTGCCTGCTTTGTCAAAGGACGTTCTGCAAACCTCATTTATCTTCTAGTGACTCCAGTGATAAAAGTCACCCACAGCTCTCAATTTCTTCAAACAACAAGTGTATATATCCAGCCACAGACTCCTAATTTAGCCAACTTCTTTAACATCTCAAACAGATGTGACTTCCTCATCATTTTTATGTCCAGAAAGAACCATAAAATTGTGAGCTTCAGCACTCATGAAATTTCATCCTGCTATCTCACAAGTTTCCACTGGAGGTTTGCGACACCTTCTCCAGCACTCCAACAATTTTCTGTGACTCTTCCCTACATTCTCGCCAACTTTTCAACAACCTTTTGAAATGCAGTCACAGATCTGACTCCTCTAACCAATACCCACCACCACACTGCGTCCAGTTGTGTCCATATATATTCAAGCTTTATATTAACCCTCCAGGTGTGGCATCACAGTGAGAATGCAGGTTCAGGCTGCTTCTCCACTGGACTTACAAAGTATTTTCACAGTTCCAGGACACAGTGGCCTGTTTCACCAGGATGGGCTAAACACTTTTCACCAGTTTATAGAATCAAATTAGAAAAAAAAAAGAAAAAGAAACAAACAAACAAAAATGCTTATTAGCCAGAGTAAGTTGTTAAAAAAGCAACGAGACCTGCTTTTTATATAGGCCAACAGCATTGAAAAGGATTTCAAACCCAAGCTTCCAAATCTGCTTGGATCTCTCACTGGCCTTTCCCAGCTGGAAAACCTGATACCAGTTTTCCTCTGCAACTGCTAGGTCTACAGTAAGAGTTTAAGTCCACAAGCCAACAGTATCGATGGAAGGAACTTCTTCCTTAGTGACTGTTCTTCTTTAGCACAGCTCCCTGGGCACCATACGCACATCATACCTTTGCACCCTCTTCTCTGTACCTACTAACAGCACAAGGAAAGTTAGGTAGCATCAATTAGCATGAAATTATGTCAACAGCTACATCTGGCCCCACAGACATAAACATCATAGTAAAATATAATTACCTGCTGTTCCAGCTGACACCCCAATGGAAAGATAACTGTATATTAATGCAAAAGACACTTAGGGCTTAATTTTTTAAAAAAAATATTGATTTATTCTTCATCAATGTTTTCATGAGAATTTGAAGCTTTCTCTTGAAGGCTTTGTGATCCTTATGTTCTCAAACACACGCCAGACCCTTCAGATGAAAGATGCACTCTCCCAATGACCAAACTTACCAGGCACTCAAGCAGCCGAGCCGGTCGCGCAATGATAATCATCAGTTTTTTCACAAGCTGGGTAACGAAGGCAACCTCGGAGCTCTCGGATCGCTCGTGGGCCTGTGGAGAGCAGAACGCCACGTTATGGTCTTAGCGGTGAACTCTTCATTTTAATATGCAAGATGGTGAACACAGAGCAATCACCAGCTCAGGAACATAATTGAGCAGCAAAGGCATGACTGAGTCAGGGCAGGCACCCACCTCAGCTCCTTCAAGGATGCCAAGTTACATATAGCTTTTCCATTACAACTGACTCCTTTCATCACACAAGAGATATTTCAAATGCTCTATTTGCATTTTATGAGCTATCAATTATATTAGTTATGATGTGGGTTTATTTTATTTATTAAAATGAAAATAGAAACTTTTTTTTTTCAACTTTACTTTCCACCCTATACTGACATCTAGATAATTGCTAACAGCTACATGTACTTCTAGGCTTTACTTTCAGCTAGAATTTGAATTACTTCTGTTCATCATCAGGAAAACCCTAAACTATAGCTTCCCTTTATTTTTACAAATTCTACTAAACGACTGCAGCATTGTACTGTTTGCTATGTGAGACCAAGCAGACAAGCAAAGCAAAGAAGATATAGAAACCTTTCTGAGAGAATTTATTCTTGTCCACCCTCTTTACCAGATTTCAGTATAAACTCAAGGCTTAGTTTTTTGAGGGGTGTGTGTGGGTATGGAACAGGGTGTGTTTTTATAACAATGAACATACTAAAACAAATGTAAAAAAAACCTTCCAAAGACAAATTTGAGCAATCTCCCCCAAATTATTCTTCCTTTGCTCAAGCACATGATGGTTGCATTATGAGTCCTGAAGTACAAATAAAATAGTGTTTCATGGCAGAGTGATAAAAAGATGGTTCCAATGACACATAAAAACTCTGCAACAAAGTATAGCAATTTTTCACCAGGATCTAAAAATTAGGCTTTAGCAGAGCCACAAATAAGAAATCCAGAACTTAACCATGAGCTTTTGCTGGCAATGAGCCAGTGGCTTATAGGAATGATATTTTATCAACAAGGACACAAGCAGCAAGAAACTAAAAGGCTCGTTTAGCTTCGCTCATTAGCACCATCTAAGAAAAAGACACGTAAGGGTGAGAAGTTAAATCATACTGCTGATCACCTAAAAGAACAATAAAAACAGAGGGAAGCAGAAATTCTGAGCTAGAAACACACAGGCATCATTTTAAATAATATATCCCAAATATTTTGTTACCAAACAAAAAATTTAGAAGTCATTATTTCTCATTTTGACACCAGTGAGAATAAGAAATGTTCTTTGTTTACTTCAGCACTGATATGCTAGAGCTAGAATTTTAACCTTGAAGAAAACACTGTAACTGCTACTTCATTATCTAAAAAGAACATCAGAGATGCTTCCTGGCTAGAGAGCCTAAATGAAGATGATTAGTATTCACTCTGTGTCTCCTAATGCATTACGCAAACTCACGAGTTAAAAGTATGAATGCTAGAAAGAAATTAATGCTTTCATATTTGAAAAGCCATTCCAGATCACCAGGGGTTAGCTGTGTTGAAATGAATAAATAAAACATCAACAACTTTGTATAATTTGAAATATAAGCCATGCAACTGGAAAGTCCTTCCCCCCCACAAGTTACATTATGCAAAAAATAATAATTCATCATTTTGCATCCATTTATAATGTTAAAGAAAACTTATTCTTTTAAATCAAGACCTTTTGTTTTCTCCTTTTCTCATTTATGACAGTTTAGGCAAAATCATTTAAAAACGTAACTAATTTAATCAGGTGTGTGTTTAGAAAATGAGAAGCTAGACCATGACTGCCAAATGACAGAGCAAAGCAAAAGGAAAAGAAACGGATTAAAAAAATCAAACACAACTTGTAAGAGCCACTCAGCCATCATCCCTGCACAGCGCTGCTCTTCCAAGATCCTCAGTAAAACTGCCTCTTCTTGTTTCCTTCTCACGCAGGACAGCCCGGACATCCCTACAGACATCTTGTTTACGGTCTGTCCCAAGGATGCTAGCTGGAAACCAGAGGGTTATATAGCCAAGCGCTGCCTGCTGCTTCCATGTGCCTTGGTACAAGCCATGCCATCTAATTAGCAGCTCCCAATGACGACACGCTTTTCTGAAGGTTGCTGGTGGCATTTCAGGGTTCCCCCCCTCCACCTCCCAAGGGGAGGAGGGAGAAGCTGTAGTGGTTGTGGGTAGAGGCTGATGCCATTCCTCCACACATTGCCAGTGACACGTGTACAGGAGGTAGGAACGGGTAATTTACAAACCGATTCCCTTATCTGAAAGCCCCATCCGTCACTAACTGTAGCTACTGGGGCATGAAATTAAAATCACTGTCCTCCCCTGGGGTTCAGCGGGAGCAATAACTGGGATATGCAAGTCACAACTCTGTAATTGAGCTAATATACTGATGGAAACCAAAACAATAGACCTGCAATGCCAAGAACCAATAAATTTCCTCAGTCTCGTATTAAGAAAACCATCCCAATCAGAATATCCATTTGCCAATGTGCAGTCCCAGTCACCGCAGTGTAATGCTGCCTCCCCTCCCCTGGTTCTTTTGTTCCACGCACAGAAACACCTGTAATCCTTCACCTGCCTCACCAACTGCCTACACCTAGGAAAAGCCATCAAACTTCTTCTGGACAGTTTTACTTCATCAATTAAGCCAAGTAATAATTGTCTATAACCTTTTTCCCCCAGTAACCTGAGGACCTGTCCCATTCTCTATACCCTCCCCGCGGTAATAGATGTAGAACTGAATGTGATATATTCTTTGCCATTTGCGCTTTATCTTATTTTTCAATATTTTTACTTTAAATGTGAAGTGTAACATTCATGTTCATGTTTTCCAATATAAAGCAAATATCTTAAATTCATTTTTCCTCGAGGATAATTTCAGTGATGCAATAAGCAATATTTTTTCCTGGGTAAAAGACAATATTTCACGCTCCAAACAAGGGAAAAGATATCATTGTCCATAACTAATGAGATTTGTTGGCATTTTATTACAAAAGCCAGGATCTAAATACTTTTAAAAGCTTTCTGCTTTGGTATATTTAAACAACTCATTATTTACATATCCAATTACTTTGTTTCACAGATACATTTTTGCAATAAAAAGTAGATTCAAACTGCAACATATTAAACAGTTTCTATGATTCGAAACACTGTGCAAGTTTTGTTTGTTACCACATGTCAGAATCAACACCTTAAAAATGTAATTAAGAGAATCTATTCTTTCACAGTAGAACTATGAAAATCTGAGGGTTCCTGCCACTTACTGACCTCTTCATTCACCAATAAATTATCATCCCAATCTTTCTAGGTGTTATAAAAATATACCATAAAACTACATATCCTACTGCACAGACCATGCAACTGCCTGAGTAGAAGAGCTTTTTTTGAGGACCTCCACATCGGTATTATTTACAAAGTACGTAACTCTGCATGATAATTTACAAGCTAAGCAAAGATAAAGACCCTGTCCTCAAATTTGGAATAATCTAAACTTGATTTCAAGCTTTTTGTGTTTCAGGTGAGCCCTCCAAAAGAAATATTACCATCAAGTTCTATATATTTAAACTGAAACGCTCCAATTATTTCCTTCCAGAATGCAGTCTGAAGGGCAAAGCACAGACTGCCAAGCAGGGGAAAACAAGTAGTTTTCACATATTACAGTGTAAAACAAAAGCCAAGGAACCACAACAGGGCAGAAGAAAAGAAATGAGAAAGATGTGGAATGCCGTCTTTGGCATTCCTCCACTGTCTTTAATTTCTTTGTCCTCTTCCTTCCTAGCCTGTCCTGCCCCCTTGTCTCTCTGAGTTCCCCTTTTAATCGTCTCTAGCCCACCTTACTTCCTAAAGTAAATCAATTAAACTTAAGAGCTGACCCTTCTCTTACCCCTACTCTGCAGAATACCTTAAGGAGGAAGAAGTTTAAGCAATCCCTGAATGTTAATTCCTGAACAAGCCCAGAGATGACCATTGTATCTCCTCTAAACACTGTCTTCCCTTGTGCTTAGGAGCAGCAGTATAATGCATGTAGGGTCAAGGGGAAAAGGACATTGAAGAAGTGCATTTTGAGGATTTGCTCTGAGGGAGGGGAGAGGAGAGGAAAGGAAAAAGCAGATTTATCTGACCCACACCTTCTCTGAAATCCTGATTAACCTCATCAGGCCAGAAGAAAGGCCTGAACATGCAGGCAGAAAGTGGTCAGACCCAATTTACTGCTCTCTTTATTCTTTATGGTATAAGAAATCATTGCCTACGTGAGTGGGAAGTCTGGGAGTGGGAGAATTTCAGGCTCCAAGTATCTGCTACCAGAAGCAGATAAACACACTGTAGTCCCCTTGCGCCCGTGAAAGATAAGCTGTTTTGCCAACCAAACACACCCTCTTTTAGTGAAATATTTTCAGTTTCCAAGCCATCACCCAAAGAAGCCTGATCCCTTATTTTCCAGCTGATGTGCAAATTCCTTGCTTCCAGGTTCTGGAGACAGAAGGTGGACATGGGCTCACCTGGCTGCAGGAAGCCCCTCCAACTCCTCTTCCCACCATCAGCTCACGGTGGGAAAGGACGATGCTTGTCCTGCCCAAAAAGAACACCCTGCCACTCTCACCCTCCAAAACATTTCCCTCTCTTTTAAACACTACAAATACTGAATGCTTGCTTTAATTAGACACAGTTTTTCCAGCCCTGCCTGGTGGCATCAATGGTCAAACTCTTGCATGGCATCCAAGGAACACCACTTCCACCAGGAAACAGATTTTAAATCAGTGGTTACCAACTCTCAGCAACCACAGTGGTTACTGACATCCCAAATACAGACAACCATGCAGGTCCTCAAAAGATGTTCCCTACCTCTCTTGATCTGTCAAAATTATATTCCCCATCCAGGCAGAACACCACAAAACCAAACATGAGTAATTTTTCACCCATGCATAATAAATATCAGGGAAATTACAGCTATACTCACATAAATGGGGTAGCTAAAGATTTTAGCTGATACAAGGGAAGATTCTGCAGTTTTCACAAAGCTTTATAACACAATAAGTGTCTATCAATATAGTAATTTTATTCATCAGCCATTTTCCAATGTCCAGAAAGAATGGCAAAGAGGCACAAACCGGTGCAATTCATGCCAGCTGCCGGGCAAACAGATCAATGGCAGATAAATAAATCTTCACCAAACAGATGAAAAATTATCACAGAAAATAAATTATTCCAGGTGTTCTGTTTCCAGATGTCTCCACGGTATTTGTTATCTGTGGCTGCAATCTTTGCAAATCCTGTGTTATCAGTTCACTATCTCCTTAAATCAAAGCAGAGGATTAGGAATATATTCCCAAGCAGAGCTCTGGACACAGCAACTGGTAATAGCACTGACTCTTCACAAAAGCAATACGAAAAATTCCAAGAGATTTTTTTATATTTAATATTATTTTCATTTTAAAGGAAAAGAGCAATCTTTAATGAGTAGCTGGAGCATACTGAGCATGCATTAAAATTGTGCCCCCTTGTGTATTTTCATATGCTTTGAACACCACGTAACACATCGAAATGCTAAAACCCCACAACTGGATTAAGTACAGCTCAAGAAAATCTTTTATGAAAAATTCATAGCAACACTACAAACTATGGTGTTTTTCACTCCTTGAAGGCACTATTGTAATTAATAAGTTATTCAGAGTATTGAAGTACATGAAAGAAAAGTTCAGTAATTTCCTGCATCTGGGTGAACCCAATTTTCATAAATGGTATAGACTGCCTTTGACTTAATCCTATGCATATTTAACTTTTGTACAAACAAAGCACACAGGTGAAGTGATTTGCTCAAGTTCATCCATGGCAGATCAACAACAGACTGAAACAACTCACATCTCCTGATACTCCCACCTGCTGCCCCTCCCTGGAATCCGCATTGTCTCTCCTAAAATCGAAGCCCTGGCTTATTGTTTAAAGTTCCAGCCAAAATAATATATTCTTGTTTCCAGACAGCACTTACATCCTGGAGAAGTTTCTCCAAGTTTTCCTGCAGCTCATAAAAGTACCGAGAAGTAATAAGACCTTCACGTGATTTATCTAGGCAATCTCTGGCCAGTTCAATAACTTGATGATGAATGAAACTTAGGACCCCATCTGCTAATTGCAGCACATTCTCTGGAGCATTGGATGCAATAAACTCAGCCAGCCGTTCTTCCATCTGTGCCGTGGCCTAAGAATACAGAATAGACAGAAATTATTCCTAAGTTTTACTATCCCAGAACTAAAAGTTAAACAAGCAGCGCGCTAAAGTAACATACTCTCAATTCCAAAATGCACAAGGATTAAAAAATATTCTAAAATACAACAGCATTCTGCTGAGGATAAAAACAGCATTCCATAGGTGAAAGTTACGCTCACATGAGTCAACAACAAAACTTTCTGAAAACGCAAATGACCATGGAAATATCCTGGTCCTGAGACTGTATCCCTCCCTGGGTCTCTGGAGTAAGAATGTAAAGTATGAGGCAGCTTTCAGAACTTCTAGGCAAGACTACAGAATCTGAAAATCATTGCCCCAAGCAATATACACACGGTACTTCTATCTCTATAAGCACTGATAGCCTGCCTCTAGAGAAACATCAATTTTTGCTATTGATAGAACAGGGAGGAAAGGCTACATTGACAGCTTTGGGATACAGGAGCTTCTACACTCATTTCAATGAGCTGTCAATTTTCAAAGCTTGATTCCATAGATTTCAAAATTCAGCTTTTTTAAAAAACAATACATTTATTTTCATTACAGATAACCATCACATGTCAGTGTGACCGAATTCAGATTAACTTTTCTGAAAATCTAAACCTATTTTCATTGCTTCTCTGAAGCCCCAGTGGCAAATTAGCACTTTGCCAAAAACTCCAGTACAACTTGGAATGACTTTCAAAGAAAACTTTGCATTTGCGGTATATAAACAGAAAGCTTACCAAACCCAAATAAGTTTGGGTCAGAATCAAGTAAATTTAATGCAATTATACAAGGGAATAAGAGAATGTTATTCCACACATTTTGAAATTACTTGAAATAGCTTTTTTAAGTACATATGAAACTAAGCAGAACATCTCTCCTCCAGCCTTGAGCTGATTTGGAATTTAAAGAAGATGACAATGTTTAGTTAAAAATACATGGAAACACTGGCCTCATAAACAAAATAAATGGAGGGAATAGCCAGAGCTTGGCCCTTCTCATTCCTGCAAGCATTTGTCATGCCAATAAAAGACATGAGAAATTTAATAAATATGATATACATGCACAAATACAGAAAGCTTTTCTATTTCTATGCTCAGAATTAACACACAAAGCAGAGAAGGCAGCTTCAAACTGATTTCCAAGCAGTATAAGAGCTAGGCTCCCTCTCCAATGAGCACAACAAATTAATTCTGAGCTTGGTCTGAGCTTGGTCAGAAGTTCATTGAATGCATTATACCAAAAAAGTGATTCCTTACCTTCGGAAACCTTTCTTTGTACACATGATTCATCATTATTATTTCACTGTCAAAGGAAATTGGGGAGCGACCCGGGCTAGAGAAAAAAAGAAAGCATGTTATCATTTACAGATATCACATCGAAGATCCAGCGCTGCTCATCATACTGCCATGCTGAGCTGTTCCAAAGCTCTGACTTCACCTCAGTAATGGGTAGACGCTTAACTTCAGGAAAATCCTAGCACGCAATGGCAATCTACAGCCCTCACGGTTAACTCATCTGAAAACTGCTAACAGTCCCATCTTCAGGCGAACTCAGGCAGAAACCCACCAATTTTCAGTGAATCCAAGTCCCAATATAAAAGCATGTAAACGATGAGTGCATTTGTTGCAGGTACAGCTGTTATTTCCCTCATTCTTTTACTGCCCCCTAAGGCAGTGGTAGCAGCCCTGACCAGGAAGAAATCACTGTTGTCTTGGAATCTCTAGTGCCTGAAAGGAGCAGAGCAAAACCAAACAAGGAAGTTCAGAGGACTTTGCTTTCCTTTGTCTGAAGAATACCACACTACAGGAGAGATGCATCAGTAGTGGTTTTTTTCAGCTACATCTTATATAAAAATACCACAAGCAATAGGAACAGAATACTTCCATGAGCACTGTGCTCCCTTGAGGCATGTTACACCACGGATGCATATGCATGTGTGCATAGGTTAGTAAGCAACTAACTTCAAGGCACACCAAAAAAACAGGACATTAAATCTTGACAAACTGCATTTATATTACTATCTGGGTATTTTTTCCTGAAGAAGAGTTGCATCTCATTTCATCAAATCTGATGGTGTGCAATGCTCTGACTCATTCTGCCGCTGAGGACAGCCAGAGTGAGGTAATGCAGATAATCCCCAGCCACAGGATTGCCTACAGCATCTCATTTCTCTAGTTACCTTGCTTTAACGTTCAAGACAAGTAAGGGTTCCAATTATTTGGCATCTTACATAATCATTGTCTTTATGATTTTAAGAGTACTACATATTGCCAAAAATTTTTCTCCATAACAAAAAATACAATTTTATCTTGAATAAGTTTAAACATTTTAAACTTTCTTGTGAAGGATGAAATGAATCCCTCTAAATGGAATAAGTGCATTTTAAATATTTTTACAAACATTATTATGGATATTACCTTGCTGCTAACCTATTTAAAGGAAAAAACATTCTTTCGGGAACATATATTTACAATTCAAAGAAAATTTAACTCACTGACTCATGGAATACAGCAATATCAACCTCTTTTCATGGCTGATCCTGGGATTCCATGAATTACATTGTGTCTTGTTTTTATTAATGTTTATCCCTCAGCTTGGGAAAATGCACTTCAGATTAAATCTCTCACTGAATCCTTACGTTAAAGGAGAAAAACTGATTTGGATGTTGTGGATATCAAGTAAAAATACATTTTCATCAACTGTTTTTGAAGAAACTGTATCCCTTAGCTTGGTAGATACCTATTTTTAATCAAGGAAAAAACTCTTAAAAAAGAAACTTACATTTATATTCATGTGTAATGCATGATGTAATAAAAAGAAGGGCAAGACATTTAAATTTCAGACCTACAAGCAAATTCCCACACATACCCAGTCTGCTATCTTTATCTTTTTCTCTATAAGACCAAACAATCTGCCACAAACACATGACGCTTGTTTACTGATAGTTCAAATGGAGTTGAAGAACTCAATGACTACATAACAGTTATTGAAGAATTTATTTTTCTATAATGTATTATCTCTCTGTGTGATTTAAGCGAGGCATAAATTACAAGGCTACATAAGCCCTTTGATACTAACCACAGAATTATGGAGGCACATACACACTTCATTTTAACACTAAAGTAATCCTAGTAGAATTTGTGCATGTTTAAGTATTTGCTGTCTTAGGGCTACAATAAAAGATGAAGGGGTTTGCCTTTCGCTTTCAAGGTACTTTATTCATATGGATACAGGAAATCAAGAGCTATGCAGAAATCATGCTTCTTGAGCTGTCCTGCCAGTTGATGTTTCTTAAAGGAGAGCCACAAAAATGATAGGGGAGTTCCTCAGGTTTGCACTTGGGTTTTATCTATGTGAAACAAAGTAGTTTCTTTGCACAAGAGCCTGCTGTTTGGCACCACTTACTTTCAATCCTTTATCCTCCTTAGGCACTGGCAGTTTCATCTCTCACCTTTGGAAGCTGATTAATACCACTTTTTCATGGAATCATAGAAGGGTTTGGGTTGGAAGGGACTTTAAAGCCCATCCAAGTCCTACCCCTCTGCCATGGGCAGGGACACCTCCCACTGACCAGGCTTCCCGAAGTCTCATGCACCTTGGCTTTGAACCCCTCCAGGGACGGGGCAGCCACAACTTCTCAGGGGAACCTGTGCAAGTGCCTCCCCACCCTAAGAACGACAGAGAATTGAAGGAACACCAGATAAAACCAGTAACAAGGTTCAAATTGCCTGTCAATATAACAGGTCAAATTAAATGTCCAGTTGACTATAGCAAGACTGCAAGTTATTTTTTTTATGCCTGGGAAACTACAGAAATAATAACTACAGAAATAATGACATGTCTAACTGACTAACTAATCAAAGGCCAGCTGCCAGGCGCTGCTGCTTACTTTACAGCACCTCCGAGACACAACCAGGTGGAAAAGAAACCAAGACTGGGAAGAAAACTGACTGCCATCAAGGGAGAACATAAGGATATCCAGAGAAAAAGAAAAAAAGAATGTAATACATTTTACTGGCATGACAGCTTTTCAAATGCAAAAACTTCACACATCTATCTAGCACCAAAAATTTCACATACAGAACTATACCAGTCTAACATTTCAAGCCTCACAAAGGAACAGATTATTTTCTGTAAAACAGAGGACACACACTGTGCACATGCATAACGTTTTAAGACAAAAAGCAGGCTGCTTCTCTTTTCTTGATGTTGTCAAAGAAATGCTTATTGTCAGTGAGTTTTTCGTTTCAGCAGAGCAGACATTAGAGGAATAATATCTGTCCCCTTAAGCTTAAGAGCAGAATGAAAAACTGCTCTCTTTTTCCTTTCTTCACCCTCCCTCCACTTTATGAAATGATGTGGTGGCAGACTCCCAGTGACATCTATCTCCCACAAAGGTTTCTACCCTTCTACATGTCAAAACCAATGTGTCTTTATCTGATGCTAGAGAGTGAAAATAGCTTATAGACAGCTATTTCAAGTAACAGCACTTACAGTAATAAATTAAATCTTACAAAACCTAGTTTAACTGTGACAAAATAAAACTGAGAAGTTTGTGAAAACCTAATTTTTCCTCCACTGTGACAGCTGTATTTACGTAGAGAAGCTAAGGCACTCTGTGCTCTTCTACACATTACCCCACACGTGAGTACTTAATTAAAATGTATTTCCAGCATGTTACCAAAATCAGTGTCCACAGGAAAATTAATACTGCAGGCTTTAATTTTCTGTTATTTTCAGATGCACAAAATATGGAATTTTAAAACTAGAGAGCTGAAGTTACACGAAGTAGAAACTAAGTAAACCTAATGCTGAAGGTGAGCAGAGCATCAGCCTTCCTCAAGAAATAAATAAATAAACCTGTGACCTCATAGTAATTATTTTAATAATGGAAGTCAGTCAGAAAACTCCTCCTGAAAAACGAGACAATAAAGCAGAAGCAAATATGGGCAATCTACAACTGACCATCAAACTTCAGAGCAAATACAACTCAGCGCTTCACACAGACCTCAATAACCAGACCTTGGGGCTCAATCCTGTTTCTGGACAGGGCAAACTCTAAAGGAAACGTGAGCTCAGTATAGCAGAATCCAGCTGCTAAACTCTGAATTTACGCACTGGACGTAGTAATAATCAAATACAGTTTCCCACAGAATTACAACAAGCTATACTATGCAGGAAATAATATAAAAATTAAAGGTGCAAAATCAGATTATTTTTCAGAATTTATTCAAGGATCCTTCTTCCTGTATAATCATAACCAAACAGCACAGGAAGCTCACACAGGGCAGTTATTCTAGTGCTGAGACAAAACAGGTTATACAGTAATTCTTCTTCACATGGAAGAGGCAAGCAGCAAAACCAAACTGTAAAGAGTCTTTCTCACTGAGCATTTGGAAAAGCCATTGCTGAGTTTGTTTACATTTGGATTTTTAATACACTTTTTCTCAAACACTGAGCTTCAGCTGCATTTAGTCTGCAGAAAAATACTGTTTCTGATTGGTTTTATATCAATGAACAGTTCTCCAGTTCAGCCCTTCTTTGCACTAGGAGTGACATTCTTATGAACCTAAGGAGTGTTTCCTAAATTAGTAAATAGTAATTATAAAATATATGTGTATATACATGAAAGAACATTAAGGGAAAGGGAATATATTTCAATCATACAGGGGCTACTACAGCTCCTTCCAATGTTTCATGATTTTTCACATGCATCAACATTAACTGACACCACTTTAGACAAAATACACTAGAAAGTTAAAGTAATGAGCTGTACTGAGGACAAATAAGAATATCCAGTTTTTCCTCATAGTGGAAAACCATAAATATGGTGAGTGAAACCAGAAGTTAATAAATTTCAAATCAATTACTTTGAAGAACTTTTTTAAAGTCAAGTTCACAGAACTCACTATTCTGAGAGAGAAAATAGAGACAGCAACATTATCTGTACTGTAGTCCTAATGTATTTTCATAAGAAATAGATGCCTTATGCTTCAGAATACAGAACTATTATCCTTCTCTTGTAGATCTGTGGCTGTGTGAACCCCTGCTTTGCAGGGAGTACCACCTGCTTCTCCACAGCTTGTGGTGGACGGTACTTTCTGAAAGCAGCAGCATGAAGTGATTAAACCACCAAGACTGCTCAAACGGTTAAAGCTGACATGTAAGCGCAGTGAGATGAGAGCACTCCACAACCTGCAGGATCAATTTTTAAGATAAAAATGGACTATGTAGGCCACTCGTGTAGTTTCACAACACCTATTCCTTCTTCCCATCTTGGCTATTTTACTGTCAGAAGCCTTCTTTGGCAACTGTCATCTTCTAGAAGTTGTCTCTACAAATTCTCAATGGCAGGATGTTGAAAGGAAGGTTGGAGGAATGCATTTAAAAAAGCACTACCCGGCAACGAGATGAAGGAGTATATTTGATTAAAGATGATCTCATCTACTTCAACTATATAAAAATTCACTGCTACAGTCTTCAACTCTTTTTCCCTAGACAACATTAACCTGAAATACGAAAGGAGATGAAGAGAAATGGGCAGATTGGTGGGCTGAGTGACTGCAGAAAGGCAGCTTCTGAAGAAGTCGGTTTTAGTTAACTCTACTTTTATCTCTGACATTCTCACAGATTGCCACGTATTAGCAACTGCTAAAGGATGACAAGAGAACTGGGAAAAGGTGGAGGGCAGCATCTCTCTAACTCAGAAAAAGGAACAATGCCAAGTTTAGTGCAAGGATTCACACTCTGCATGCATTTGACTCCTGAGAGAAGAGATCTTTAGGTAAAGATTCTTTGTCCAGGATTGTTCTAAACAAAGTGAACACAGCCTGAGCAACTCTGTTAATCAGTAGTTTAAAGGATTTGAGGGCTGCATTGAAAAAAAAAAGAGAAAGGTTGAGACATCTAGGAACTACTATGTCTTGTCACTAATTATAAGCCTATTTTTGATAACTCTGCTTATAAACTGGCTCACAAAGGCAACATTTCCCACAAGCTGATAATCCATATTAACAAGGAAAAAGAACCAAAATTAGGCTCTTCATTTTACTGTTTCTATCATTCTTTCCTTAACAGGAGTGTCTCATACTTCATTATTGCCAAAAGTAATACATCTGTGTTAAAAAGGAACACAATTACTTTAGTGATGCGTTGTCTACCAACAGTAGCTGCCTTATCTATAAAGAATTAGTACTACTACAGTTACACTACTTAGCAATAGTCACTGTTAAGACTGACAGCAACAGGACTTCAGTAGAATTATTGTTCAAAGAGACTTAGTACAAATCACAGAACTAGTCTTACTACATGGCAGTTTGCACAGGTCACAGGCTAAGTGTGCTACTACCTACAGTACTCACCTGCTCCTGTAGAATACTGTGTAACTACACTTAGTAGGTCCATATGCAATTACCATGCAGCCTGCACTGAAGTTTAGAACATACAAATAATTACAAATAATCACGAAAGGTCAAGCTCTGCCATGACACAATACTCACCATGGATTTTTTTTATCATGGTCAGTTTCACTTCTATTACAAACCCCAGCCTAAGTCTGGAGTTGGGCACATTGATTCAGTATTTCCATGTGGCAGAATTTCTGGATCTGTGCATTGATTTAAATGTGATTGCTGCCTCCGACATATCCTCAGATGAGAAGCAGAAGGGAGACTTCACCTCTTTGTATAAATCCTTTTTCTTTCACAAGATGTTGCATCTAGAGGTACACGCCTCTAGACTTTCATCCACTCGGTATGGCACTAAACGCATAGCAAATCTTAAGACTTTTGACATGATACAAAAGTTTGTGGATTTATTCCACATAATTGCTAGAGACTTGCTAGACTGTCCAGAGAGTATGGGGAATCTCCACCCTTGAGATAGCAAAAGCCACCTGGACACGGTCTGGGCAACCTGGTCAAGGAGGGAGTTGGACAATATGACCTCCACAGATCCCTTCCCATCTCAATCACTCTGTGATTCTGTGAAAGATAAAGTTCTAGTTGCTTCTGTCTTTAAGTATGGAAAATGAAATAATTCCGAGGGTAACTATCTTTGAACAACCATTCCTCTGAAGCAACCATAAAAATTATTCAGCTGCTAATGCACGAGAAATGTTTTCAGCACTATTACAAAATTGCTCTTGGGTGCAATACCATTTAAGTTTTTGACTCCATCTCTTCTAGTTTTCATACCCCTTCAGAAGGACTGCTGGAGAAGTTATTAACAGTTACTGTAAACACTTCCTTACAGTAATGTGGCAAAATTCCAAGAAGAAACTTCACTGAAGGAAATACGTATCCTATAGATTTAGTCCAAAATGCATGTGGATCATGTTTATATAGTTATTGTGAAGATATAGAAGCAGACCATGAAATCATTTTGCAACCCAAAATCTCAATGTCAAATGTTAAAAAAAAGTCCTTTCTGAATAGACAGGGTGGCTTAAATGTCGATATTTTCAGAAGCCTGAACCAAAACAACTACCACTGACTATTCTTAGATCTGAAAGCACATATGGAAATGCAGTACATGTGTCCAACATCTTAAAAATTCAACACACAACTGGAAGCTCACCTGAGACTGCGAGATCGAGGCCTCATTGCTGGCGAATGGCGCCCTTCCTCATCAGTGATGCTCTCAGTACTGAAATGCTTTGTCAGGAAATGAAGTTCATCTGCCGTGGGCTGAAAGGGCAGCTGGTGCAGCTTCTCCTGAGATGAGCATGATGACTGAGTACAGAAAAAAATACAGAAAAGAAATGCACTAAACGCATGCATAGGGGTCAGCTAATGAATGGAAGAGGAACGGATTCTGCCAAACACTGCACACTCCAGCGGAAAAGAAAGCTACGTATCAGACCAGGTGCCTCTTTTTATTGTTCTCATTAGGTTAAGCCAACCATTACGTATAGCGAGAGAGCTGGTGAGATCAGGAAAACTCTGGGAGAACGCTAGGGAACCATTGCCTCTGATTCTAAAACTGTTACATTTGATCATATATGTAATTTACAATTTGAAGACAGGAAGGAAGATATGTGAGTACCAGTGCTGCTCTGGAAAGGATAAGGAGGTTCCTGGAGTGATGAGCAGCTTTCTTTCCTTTTCCCTCATGCTCTCTTAGCTCAGGATTTCACTGGCATGCAGAATGCTATGGAGCTGTGTAGACGTGAGAGTTTTTTGCTGATTATTGGCTCTCATTGGAAATTACTATTGTAAACAGTGAGGATCTTATTTCTCCCATCCTTTACCCATCAGGCTTCTTCTCCAATCAATTATGCAATAATATAATGAAAGTAACTGACTTCACAGAGTTGCATGATTAACAATTTCTCGTTGTCAACAACTGATTCATCTTTAAATAAGTTGACACACTTAAACGACACACACCCTGCGATAAATATAGACATTAAACTTTTTTAATTCTTGAACCTCAAGAAACCTGAGATTAAAAAAAATATTTATGGGAAGTGTTAATAACATCAAATGTTGAATGTTTCAGGGAAAAAGCTGTAGGTCAACTAATGAATTTATTTTTTCTGGTGTCATTTTTCAATGCCCTTTTCCATTTCACAAAAGTAAGAAAATATATTCTGTAAGGACAAATTAAAAAACAAGACAGGGGAAGAAGAACTAAATAATCACAGTAGCACTCAATCACACCAGTGGTCTTTTCTAAAAATATCATCCTAATCTGAATTCCAAGGCTCCTTATTTACCTAATGACATCAATTACATACACTGGTCCAGTGGAAAAACTTTTCCTTTCACTGCAGTAACCCTCACTCCAACTGGAAAGCACTACATCCTAGTATGAGAAGTAGTGTTACAAAGGAATTATACATGATATAACATATATGAGAAAAGCTTTAACTCACCTAGCGTGCTATTCTAGACTTATTTGCTATGAATGGTCTTGGAAAAGAAAGCTAAGAAGTATGGCCAAGCAATGAAAGCCAAACCCTAACAATATTTTGCACTGAGTTCTGCATGTTTGTAATGAGAAAGTACACTGAAATCACCTAAAACAGGTACATCCAAATTCAACAAGAAAGTAATCACATTTGAATAAAAACTGATTGTCGCAAACCCCAACAGTCTTATCTAGAGAATTCTAGCCAAGGCTGAGATAGAGATCTGAATGGGAGAACCTATAAACTTAAAGATCATATATTCTGATAAAAATATATTCAGCTCCTGACCCCAGATCCAATCCCTCTGCACTGCACAGAGGTATTTACAGAAAAGAACCTCCTTGAAAACCTTGGTTATGCACAAACTCCCCAAGCATGGCTAGAACAGGAAGCCACCAGTTCCAATGTTTCCCTTCTGGCAAGACTAGGTGAAGGGATTATCTTGAGAAGTCAAAGTCATCTTCAGTACAGCATCCAAACAGTGATGACTATTCACACGGTGTACCAGCTTACACTGCTCTGATCCACACTGAAGACAAGACAGAGAGTCTGGATATCTGAGAGTCCCTTTTCCCTCAGCTAATCGGCTGTGCACAGGGCTTACGCCAAAGACTGTAAAGATTCTTTCCTCATACAACAAGAATATGCAAACTCTGTTTGACTTTCAGGGCTTCC
The DNA here is from genome assembly GCA_033558105.1 of Coccyzus lansbergi. Classification (NCBI taxonomy): domain Eukaryota; kingdom Metazoa; phylum Chordata; class Aves; order Cuculiformes; family Coccyzidae; genus Coccyzus; species Coccyzus lansbergi. The sequence continues at coordinate 317,811 of JAUMJK010000662.1, forward strand.
TTTGATGTCTTCCTTTGTGTCTTACACAATACAAGGTGCGGAGGAAAAAGTACCTGGCTATGAAAGAACAGCAATGCTTTTCAAATAAAAGGTATGTGCCACTTGACATCCTGTTGGTGATGTATAACCTGAATCCTGCAATAGAGCAGGAAGAACTAAAGACACTGTCTGAGAAACCTGCATTAGCATGTACTCAAGTTCTGGCATTGCCAATACATGTCTTATTCAAAATAAAATTAAACTAGAACTACTACATTGAGGAAGGTTAACACATTGTTATTTGTTACTAGAATTAGAAAAAAAAAAACAATAATCAAAGCTGATATTCTAGAAAAAGTATTAAAACTTTATGTCCTCCAAGAGCAAAATCACTGGGAAAGCAGTGTTAATCAACACATGGATGACTCAACGACACCTTCCTTCCACTTTCTCTCCTTAAAAGCAATCAAATCACAAAGTCTGCATTTCTACAGAATAATTAAAGAGAGCCCTGAAGATAAAGACCATGATGAGAAATGGACATTTCTCTGTCAAGGGCTTCTCTAGCAGCCTTGAGGCACACAATCCTTCAATAAAGAAGTGGGAAAGCAAAGTGAAACACTTGTGAAGTATTGATCTTTAAGCAATCACATTGCTGCATTCGATATTTGCAGCAGACTAATACCAACACCCCCCCCTTGTCTTAATTAAAGATGCAGAATTAGTAAACTCTTCTCCAGTAAAAAAAACAAGCTAATGCTATAGTAGTTTATACATTTAACTCTGCATCTAGAAAATGAATAGCAGATTAGATGATTAAAATCACTGTATATTGGCCCATTCAATTGATTTGAAAGAAGTTCATCTCTGGGTTTTTCAGTGTAGGTCCGATGTTCATGATTCGTATGAAAAGACTGAAGTGTTATCCCTCATTTGGAAGCAAAAAGTAGAGCAGAACCTAGAGGTTTCCAATGACACAAGAACAGGTGAATGTCTTGGTTTGTTCAGTTGGTTGGCTGGGACAGCAGCTGATCTACCCAGAGAGATGCAGGTGAGCTCTAAGGGTTGTACAGAAACCCAGGCAAGCAGAAAACAGAACTGACATTCTTCTTGATATTTTGTTTCCTTCCTTCTATATGATTCAAAAAGAGATGAAATCTAGAGGACTGAAAACACCAGATGGAAGCCCAAAATTCTGCTAAATTTGCAACTTTAGCATCAACTCATTGTGCCCTTTGACAAGCCCCTTGACTGCTTCTTAAAGTCTACACAGGATTAATACTGCTTATCAACTTCATAGGTGTTATTCAGATCAATTCTAATTAATTCTAATCTATGAAATACTATGATAATAGCATTGTTATAGACAAGTAGTAAGTAGGATTGGGTTAGAATTTTAATACTAAGTTTAATAGCTCCAAGAATTGCATCATTACTTACTAAACAGCCCACTTAAATGCCTGAGACTGTAACACCGAACAAGCAAAAGGACAAGAGATGAGAGAGTCAGACATTTCACACACACAAAAAAAAGTCTTGGAATGACAGGTTTTACTCTAATTAATTTCCTGCAGGAAAGTGAATTTAGATATACATTTGACTACCACTTCATGTTTTTCATTATGCCACCTAGTTTTCTGTTGCTTACAACCTTATAATACTTACACCATCTGAACTGATACGTGACATGTCCACCTCAAATTAGTGGGTTTGTTTGCTTTTCTTTTTTTTTCAAGAGAAATCTCAATCAAAATAATCTACAATCTATAATCGTGTTCTGGGAACATGACAAGAGACATGTCAGAAAGCTGAGAACTTTCTAAAAGTAGTTTTAATGTCCCTATTTCAAAGTAAGGACTGATATTTCCAATAGATGTTGTTGTTAATTTTGCCCTCCCCACAGGCATCGACCCAAATGCTGGTCAAACTATAAACTCTTGAAAAACTAGTGAGTGCACTTAAACACTGCAGGTAGTTTGGTCTCAGAATGTGTCATCTTCATAGGTGTTCTGCAAGTTCTCGCAGTGACAATCAAAGATCAAACTATTTGGATGTCATCCATAGAGAAAGTACCTGTACTTGCTCCATGCAGTCAGAGCTTTCACTCAGAAGAGAACTTAGCCATGGCTTATGCCCATAAAGATTTAACCTAAGACTACAGAGGCAAAAGCAGGGCTCCTTTTTAACAGCTGACTTCAGATGCTTGAACATATAACATTGCTTGGCAGTGAAAGCAGGGGCATCTTTTTTATGTTGGTAATGATATCTTCTCCCACATTTTTCTGTGCTCCTGCCCATATATCTGTACACACGCACAGAGACTTCTCTCATAGAAGACTGAAATCAAGCCACCTAATTTCTAAGGAGATAAAAAAAGAATAATACCAACAAAAAAACAACTGTATTTAAGGACAAAAAATAACATACTGTGGAAATTGTCCAAACTAGAGTCTTAGGAATGTGTTTGAACATATAATGCTGTAGAGATGAGATTAACCTTGCAAAATCAAATTTTAATCATATCCTTTTACACTGAAAGAAAATCTTTGACCCCAATTTCTTCTCTTGCTATATAGGCTGGATTTAACAGTCACCACTTAAGGAACAGTGATGATAAATTTTTGTTTGAGAGGCACTAGAAAGTTATGGGTGAACTTAATAGAAGAGCTCACAAGGAAAAATGACACTATATTCACTATAAGATTTGCAGTAACTTGGAGTACTGAGTCCTAATTATGGCAGGTATGACAATTCTTAGGAATATACTCTAAATAATACCTATAAAACAAAATGATCAGTAGAAGTATGATGGAAAGAGGTAGTGATATGGGACCACACAGCTGAAGACACTCACCAGGACACACATACAAATGTGTGTTACATTAAGTCTGCATGGGTTGCCCTCACATTTTTATGTTAGTGTTTGCAAGGTTGTTATGTGGGTAACTACAACATCTAATTTGCATAAACTAAAGAATAAGATTAGTTATATGAAGTGTCTGAGAGTTATAAGGGTTAACATGGTGCTGTTACCTTACTGCTACTGACACACTAGCCTCTAGAACTCAAGAAACCACATCCAGCCTTTCTAATGACATGCGTGAGAACTGAGAGAGCTTCATTAGGAGATTCAAGTTACTGGAGTTGAGTAACAGATGTGGATTATCCATTTTTCTTTCTGCTAGCCCGTTAGCAGAAGTTTTCATACTAAGAAGTTGGAAGCAAACAAGAATTTCATTTCCCAGTCATAAAAAACCCTGAGAGCTGGCCAGTAATTAATTATTCGCTGTCTGTTAAGAGTCCTCCCACTTCTGACACATTGTGCCTCTCAACTGATCAGTTGAGCCAAATGCTGCACTGGGATTTCACCAATGCTAAAGGCAAAGTGCAAGATGATAGGAGCTGGGAAATGGAGGAAAAAGCAGCAGAACCAATAATTAAAATAATTTAAAAAATAATTAGTGTATTAAATAATGTTAGCAAAACAATGAAGAAAATCAGATATTTTAGTAAAGACTCAGAAGCTGATTTGTTAGGGTGTGTTTGTACAAACTGAATTGCTTGAAAAAGTCTGTGCCACTTACTGAAACTGTTGAACTGGGAGTGTTTGTTCCATATCCAGATGAAGGAAGGGAGGCCAAGGACCAGCGGCGTCCATCCGTTCTGGGGAAAAGAAGCAAGGGAAATTACTGCCAGGGATATAGTGTGACTAATACTTGGGGGAGGTAAGCATTTTCCTTCTCCAAACTTCTTAACCTCACACTTCTACTGAAGTCTCAAGTAATTTAGATAAATGAGGTATCCTATTTACAATGACCTTTGTGGAAAAAACAGCTAGGATAAGTTTTAAAAGCAAAAGTGACCTTGGAAAAGATAAAGTAAACACACACTGGATTCCTGCATTAAGCAGAGTCATTGTAAATATTACCAGCTGGGCAAAAACTGGAGTTTCTTAAACAGACAAAAGACATCAGTTCATTTCAAACTTCTCTGAAAAAAGACCGTCATGCCTACAACTATTACTAATGCAGTTCCTTGTCTTCAAATAAAGTTTCAAACTAAGGGGAAAAAACATACTAAATCAAGGATCAACTGCAAGCAAACCAGTTGGTTTTCCTAGTTAAAAGGCATTTTGCCTAGCACAGTACCCAACACATCTGGTGAATTAAATCCACTATAGTAGATCTGAACAGAGCCCAGAGGTCCACTCAAAATACCGAGGAGATAGAAATCACAGAAATCCCACCTAGGGTCACCTCCAGCCAATATAAGATTAGCAGTTACTTCCCTACTGTAGCCAAAGAAACATGACCCTGAGGGAAAACAGCCAAAACATTCTAGAGGTACTGCAGAAGAGGTCTTGTTTGACCAACTTCAAACCCAAGGAACTGCATAACTGCTTTGCGAAGAATCAGAATTGCCCTCCTTGAAACTTATAATGTGTCTGTTTGTTTATGTCATTGCAGCAGATTATCATAACTGGTCATAAAGTGAAGCTGAAGTGGAACAGGTCAGCATTATAACTTTGGAACGATGGGTGGGTACACAGATTTCAATGCAAGCGCACTCTAAAATACGACATTTGGTACAGATCTGAAATAGTGCTTCATGCTTATATGAAACTCAGCTGCTTCACAGCAGTGTTTCTCATCCCACTATCCACACTCATGAAGCCTCAGATTCAGAAAAAAAAAGTTCACTGCACACCCATTTATATTTTTTCCAGATATAGTTCCATTTATTTTCAGGCACCGATACCCACCACTCCTCTCTGCCATCTATCTTCAAATGAGAGGGAAATAAACTCACTGTTCTACATCACTGAAAGAATATTATGTCAGGAGAATTTTTTAAGACAACTCATGCTTCGTGCATTTAAACAAAAAATAAAATCAAGCTGTAACACAGATTTCTATTGCATGCTTATGTTATAGCTAAACCCCATTTAGCCACAGGTGATGTCTTCTTTGGTAAGACAATTACATAGAAAAGACGTAAATCTCAAAATCAATCTCAAAAAATTCCTAGAGAAATTAAATTCTCTTCTTCACCCTGAAAACCAACAAATGTCAGCATTACAAAGACACTGCACGATGGTCAGGGACGGAACACCAAAAGTCACTGATCTTCATTCAGCTTCTTGTAACTCACAAGGGCACTGGGGAGATATTGAGGTCATTGCTTCCTCCTCAGTTTGGACCCTCCGTCCCAAAGCAAGACCATACGTTCCTCACATCTCAAACAGCAGGCAGGAAGGCACAAGTCATTCTTTTCTTTTTTTTTTTTCCAAAAGGAAATCCTAATCCCTTTTTTACCGAGTTCTCTCCATTTTGTATTGAAATTACTTCAGATTTTTCATTTTCACCAAACTAACCAAAAAAAAAGGCCTCTCTCATTTAGAAAAGCTACAGGATTCCTCTTCACGCTTGGGCTATTTTCTGCTGATGCAACCTCGGCAAGCAGTGTGCTAAGCAGCCAGGACAATGCACATCAGCTCCATTCTAGCAGAAAGAGGAGGGACAGGACTAGAAACCTTCCAGATCAAAGAAAACCAGTACAAGATTTTAAAATAAAATTCCATCTTCATTTATGCACAGCATTTCAAAGTTACTTCAGTGTTGTTAATAAATGTGTTTCAGAGAGACTTCATGCAATGCTGCTTCAGGAACAGCTACTTGGGAAAAAATGCTCAGGTCTTTAGTTTTATTTATTATAGATCTTTTGCTGGCACAAAAAAAAACCCCGAGAACAACAAATTTTGCCTTTAAATGGCATTTTAATTAGATAATTAAGGAGGTAATTTTATGGCAGCTAAATGCTATTCAATGAACAGTACAACAGTTTCAGAACAAGAAAGTGCCAGAAGAGCAATGTATCTTCTCCAGAGCACTACCTGCTTATTTTAAGCCAAAATGCAAAGATTTCCTGTTTTGATTACCAACGAATAGAAGCTGAAGGCCTAAATGGGGTTATCACAGCATGAACTTGTTAGGGATGCATACACAAACAACAGCAATGCAATACACGTTACCTGTCCGCTCTGTGTCCATGGCTGTATGGAAGAAATTGTACAACGATAATGAGAGAGGGAGAAGTAAAAGATGCACAAGATTTCTGAAAAAAAATCCTCATCATCTGTTACTGAAATTCCACTAAGATCAGTTTTAGTGAATATGGGCAGAATTAACCACATGGTTCCCTACTGAAGCAGGAGGATTCCTGAAAATGCTGACTTTGTGGCTATGACAGTCACTGACAGGGTGTCTGGCAAGGGATTTATGAAAAATCACCAGTCAAACAAAGGACAATCTTGCAGTATATTGTAGTGAAATTGGCTTTACAATAAAATGAGTTTCCCAAATATGTTTCCTATTCTGTTCCAAGAATCAACTCATCACAGGGCTATAATGAAAGAATGGAAATCACAATTGATGTCCAAACAGGATAATAAATGAAGAAATTACACCAAGTATAAAAGGCAGAAAATCAGCAACAGATCACTTCTGTGATGGTAACAGGGAGAAATCAGGTACAAACCATCTATTAAGACCCACTCAACATCGATCAAAAGGGTACAGTGAAATATCCAATTGTCTGGGGTAAGAGAGTACTACACTTCCAATTACTTTATGCAATCACATAGAAGTTATTCTAATAGTGCTATGTGATAATCAAATCATAGAATCATAGAATCATAGAATCACCAGGTTGGAAGAGACCCACCGGGTCACTCAGTCCAACCATTCCTATCAAAATAAATGTGCACTGTACTGCTGGTGTGGATATTCAAGGTGTAATGCAAACAGAAAATAAGAACAAGTTCCTAAAACAAGGTATGCCTAAGTGTTCTATTCTATGGCAGAAAATGCACTGGGAGTAACATGTATACTGTTAAATGAGCCAAAGTATTCATTAGGGCAGGTTTAACCTTTATCCATTTATTTCTTTAAAAATTAGATGTAAAAAGTGGAGTGTTCCTATTACAACATTTATTTTCCACTTGGAATTTGAGAGAGCAATGATACCGAGACATCAACTTGAAACATGATGTTGAAAAAATGATGTTAAGTTTTGACAATGATTTCAGCTGCAACTTTCCTTCTGTGTTCCAGAGTCCAGAACTCCAGATACTGTGAAAACTGGGTAAAATTCAGTGGACTTGAACAGAATTTATATGATACACCCAGATCAGGCTCAGATACCTCTTTATAAAGACAAAGGTGAATGCCATCAGTCCATTTGAATCATTTTACTAGCAGGTAAAACACTAATTTTTCCCTCTGAGGCAAAAGGAATATGCATATTCAGTCTGTCACATTTCACATGCCATTAATAAAGGTTTTTCTTACAAGACCCGAAAACTAAAGTCTGCTTCAAACAGCTTCAAGGATATCGGGTCTTCTAGCATATCACCTCAATGGAGAAATGCTCCAGGATTTCTCTGCCATTCAGATAACAGCTGTACTTCATTTCATTAAATCCTAACCTTTTATTCTTCTTTGATTTTCTGAGACCTGCCCTTTCGCTAACTAGTCCTCAAGCTAAATCTGTCGTTCTCAGAAAACCTGCTTCCTCTCAGGATGATCACAAATTTCCCATTCTCAGATCATTTCAACACAAGACAGGGCTTTTACAGCCAAGGCACAATTTAGCAAATCCAAAATATCTTCCCCGCATTTTAATGTAATAATCCTGCTCCTATCCCCAAACCCTGCTCAGGATCTCTTTTTTCCCCCCTTCTTTGTTTCTCCACAAAATTTTCTGTACCATGATCCATTTCTGCCTACCTGCTGGGATCCGACACTCAATACACCCTTTGTCTGCTTTTCCCAGCTGCCTTCACTCTTTCTACCCTATTCCTTACTCTAAATTCATCACTATAGTATTAGATTTCTTTCCACCAGTTTGATGCATGGAATGAGCAGCATTTCTTGAGCATTTGCTGCAGGACAAATGATAGTTCCATATTCAGGTCTCTCAATGCTGCTCTTCTTCTAGAAGTTCTTGTTGATTTGCTACTTAATTATCAGCTGCTTTCCTTGTTAAAGCATGACACCAATAGCCAGGATGGTAGAGAAAACCAAAACGTTGTTATCAGAAGGCAGTGAATGGCACACGACTGCACATCCCTAATTTTAGATATACTTGTGGTTTTATGCAGATGTAGCAATGGAGATCAGTATACTTCAAATACACCTCAGCAAGAAGAGCATCTAGGACTACAAATAAAATAATATTACCCTAGTTATAACTGGGTTTAAGATCATTATGACTAAATTATTTCTTATATCGCATGCCCTATGTGTCATCCTTCTGGGAGAATGTTGCCTTCTCCACAGGCAGTATTGACTACTTAATTTACTTTATATTCTTCTAGGTCTGAAAAGCACCTAATACTTTCTAAGCGATGCCAAGATCTAAAAAATAATAAAAGAATAAAATAAAATAGGACACATCAAAGAAAAAAAAAAACACAATCAAAAACTTCTAACCCACAGGTCACTTCTAAATAAAAGTATATAAACTACTTGCTTGCCAGTTCAAAGAGAACAGATCCTGCCTTACCTTCGGGCAGGAACAAAGGAAAAATGAGCAGGCGCACTGGGAGAGAAGTTCCTGGGACTGTCCAAAGGGCTGCTGCCTGTTTGAAAAAATAAAAACACCAAAAACAATTTAATTCACATTTTCAACAACCAGAGTAAGTTTTCACTGTGCATGAAGACTTCCATCTGCAAGTTGTAGTCACAAATAATTGAAAACATGGAGTTCTGAGTCTTTGATCATTTGAGCATTGGTTTGCTAAAGAAACATTTTGATATTGATGCATCAGTGTTTTCCTCTCCTTTTATAATAATTTAAGGTTGTAGATTTTCTTTCTTACTTTTAGATCAGTAGTCTACATAGTCTTTAAATATTTTGCTGTATTTTCTATATACAAACTTTTCCTAACGCTTCTCCATGAAAGATCTGAATTAGAAATTACACTGAAGACAGTTTTAGGAATAATAAATAGTAAGAAAGTGTTTATTCACAACATACATCAAGGCTGAATGCAAAAAATTCATTGAGAAACAAAAAAAGACATAACAAAGGAATTGCACAAGATAATAAAAGGACTATATACATGTAAGATGATCAGGCTATCAGCATTCACCCTAACTACCACTTTTCTGAAATAATATTTCTACCGTGAAAATGAAAGTTCCAGTGAATTTAAACAGTGAAGACAAAATAACACTTAATTTTCACTTGGCACAAGAATACTTTCTCTGGGTTTTGTCATACGATGTGTAAGCACATGGTTGGTAAGTGGTATATTGCAATGTATTTCACTTCAAAGTAAAAAGCAACCATTTTGCTGAAAGCCCTTCTGAAAGCTAGAATCATTTGCAGACTAACTGCAGAAACCTTTGAAAGTTACAGATGAATTAGAAGTTGCACGTCAGTGAGCGTGCTTTCTATTGGGCATATTCTTAAGTGGTTTGCTCTTTCAGATCCTAAATAGAAGCACAAAAGAGAAGCTAAGCATATGCCAACAGCCATTTCTTTGTACACAGACAATAAAATAACAATAAAACTAAAATAAGAGCAGGAAAATTAAACAGGTAAGAGGTGAAACAATGCACTGCAAGGTACATAACCGTGGTCATCAGAAATGTTTTCCTATTTAAATCCTATATCAAATGGATTTATTTTAAAAGTCATGTTGAAAAGTCAAACACCAGTGATTAGTCATCTGCAAAGGACCTGCCTCTGGTTTCAAATAAATACTAAGTGTCCAGCTCCCTTGCACGCTGGATGTTGAGGTTACGGTCCAACCATCCAGCACATCCACGAAGCTTATAATGAAGCTGAATTAATTTCTAACCCAAGTTATTTGCACACCTTAACTGTCCTGCTGAGTAGAAATGGAATATAAGCACTGTGCTTAGCTAAAGGCAGCATTCACTCTCACTTCAACGACACAAACGGTTCTGCAATCACATCTCTCCACGAGTCGTTGTAAGTGAGGTGTGCACACACCTAGCACACATGCCTGGGCAGGTAGACAGGAGGCGAGGGAGAACAAGCTAATGCCTTCTGGGGTATGAGGATGGCCACAGCACAGCACAGGCCAGCAAACTCCATCTGCTCTACAAGTCTACATGGGGAAAAATAGCAGCTGGTTGAGATTAAAGCAGCCCCAGGCTGATCTAACATGTGTCAAGGGGTGATAGCTGGAGAGGTAAGTGAATTCCAGACCACTTCACAATCTGCTTCATCAGGAATAAACTAAATTAAAAACATAGGGTTTGAGTAACAGGTTTGTTTTATTTTGGATTAGTTTTCTTTCGTATTGTCAGTTAAGAACTAGAACAAATTCACAGTGTAATATAACACAATGCAAGTCTTCACCTAAAACTGGACACCATTTAACATGTTCCAAATATATTCCAAGTGGGAAGCGGAGAGAGAGATCAGAAACCAATAACTAAATGATATTTGGTGCTTTATTTATTAAGCTTGCACTTGTTTAAATTCTTACAGTCACAGTGAAAAAAAAAGAGACACATCATACTGCTTTTGAATTAAGAGCAGACTGGTTTGACAGTCTAGATGGCACTGCAAGCTCACAAGAAAGACAGAAGGCTACAAGAGCCACAAAGTGAACAACTCTGGTACCTCAACACACATGCCCTGGTAGCAGCAGACAGCTAGGGGCCAGGGTCACGATCTACCTGCTAGCAGGAAGCGAGAGGAGCATTTTAGGTTAGGAGGAAACACAGCAGGAACGAGGCCTTTCCATGGTTATACAGAAATTCTAATAAAGCAAGGAAGGCTGCCAGTTTAGGGGGAACCTGGGTCTTCGCCTTCCCATATTTCAAGCTTTACTGCCGACAAATACTACTGTGTCAAGATGATCTTTCTGAACAAAAAGTCCTTTGCCAACTGCTGCTCACAAGCAGTGAACTGTCATTATCTTTTCAATCTTTTGTAAACTTTCCAGATTATGATCAAAACAGGATATCAGGATATCTGAGCAAATTCGCTAATGGCAGTTTTTAAATTTTGAAATTAAATAGGTAGGCGTTTCAAATTTTCTGAGCTGGCACAATCTCGTACAGAAAAACTACTAGTTTTTTTAAAACTACTTTTTCAGATTTCTATGGCATATTTCCTTACAGACACTGGAATTTTAATTGGATCCCCTGTGAGTTGCTTCTCATTTTAAAATGAAAAGCAATTAGTTTTTCTACTCAATTCAAGACTGGGTGAAGCTTTTAAAACAACAACAGGGAGAAGGGGAATTACTACTTTCCCTAAAATTTCCCAGTACTGCTGCATCTGCTATAGTTGAAGGAATTTTAATAAGAGAAACCTTAGTGCCATGGTCTCACTCACCAAGGCTGATCGAAATCCTATTTCTTGTGTTAGCAAAGGTAAATTCCTCTGCTGCTCTAGGGTTATAATTGGCTACTACTGAAACTGAAACGACTGTCTCAAGGGAGGCTGTTATACAGAATGATTACACATTAGGTAAATCAACACAGTTACACAAACCTTTACATCTTCCGGACACAGGAAGAAGGATGCAGCCAAGTATTTACACATCTGCCACCCTTCAAGTACAAAACTGGACCTTACAGGCAATAAATAGGTGCAAATCTCAGCTATCATGTACAGACACGACATTCATCAGACACATAATGAGTCCAAAAACGTATACTAGAACCATTTTGTCAAACCTGCTTCTGATATTTGTAAAAAGAAATAATTCCAAAAGATAAAGCTGTTGCGGACTTCTGCATAGGATATACTAAATACGGCTGAATATTAACAAAAGCAGCTAAAGATCTTACTGCAGGCAACAGAATTAGCTGCTTTCCAACACATATAAAACTTAAAATGGCCAAAATAATTTAAGCACCCCATGTACCACCTGTCTCATATACAGTTCTCCCACTATCTGAGGATCACACACATGAAATGGTGATGAACTGCAGCTTTGATAACCAGGGCAGGATCTAGAGCAGTTATATTACATATTCTGCCCACTCTAATAAATAAATGGAGGCCTTAGCAATAGCTATTTTTCTGCCAGAAGGTGGAACTGAACTTGCAGTGGAAGAGCAGAATAATTTCATTCAGTACCATAGCGCTGCCTGTGAGCAGCTCCGTCCTCCTGCCATTACAGATGGGAGCAGGGCAAAGGTCCCAGTAGCGACAAGTGCCTCTACTGGAGGCCAACCTGGCTACCCTACAGCTGCAGATAGTAAATCCCAAAATAGTCTGAACTTCCATCACCCAGCTGTAAGAATCTCTTTCCTACTGAATTATAAAAATGATGTTGGTTCTTCAATTGACTTTAAGCTTTTCACTTAAAGTATAATGTAACAGTAATTGAGTGATCAGCCTCACAACGGCTACACTATGAGAGCTGCATGGTGAACACCCTCTCTGTAATTTTCAGATTTTAAAAAATGGATTCAAACAAATACAAACAAATGTAAGGAACATACATGTATAACATTTTTCTTCAGATTTTGAAAGAAAAAAAAGAATTGTGAGTAAAAGGAGGATTTTCAAAGCTGTGCTCCTACGAAAGGAGTTACTTCAATCCAAGTCTGGATTACAAGACAAGCATGGTGAATTCTCCCACAAAGTTTGCAAGGTGTGGCTTTCTATACAAAGGTCCTAGATCATTTTGCAATATCTTATTTCATACAGTTTGAAAACTGAACAAGCACATGTCAAATCCATTGAGTTTAATTGAATCAGAAGTGATTTCACAGCAGAGTTAAAATTGTTTGGATGTACTCCCAGCTCAAATGTTGAGATCTCTAAGGTATTTCTTTTACTTTAACATTTCTAGGATATGAAATAGCTTGGCATCTTATCTGGATGCTGTTTCAAATATCCAGTGTACCTGCCTGGACTCGTACTCACTAGGAGGCAGGTTTGCCTGATGGACACTTAGCTGTGATTTTACATGACATGCAGAAGAATAACTTCTGAGGTTTGTGCTGTACAGGACATAATTTTAGAGTGGTTTCTAGAGACAAACACTTTAGAAAGCCTCCCTGATTTCTCTGTACACTTGTTGTTCCTTTGATTCATAAGAGAAATTCAGAAGGGGCATTAAGAGATGCATGTTCAAGACAAAAGAGGCCAGAGAGAGGCTCCAGCATTTCTTAGTAACTTATCAGTGTAGGAGCCTGAACAAACAGATTTGATAGATTCTGTTCAAATACTAAATAAATATCACAGCCTGTTCTCAAATTCACATCTCATATATGATATTTCTTAAGAAAATATTTGTGACTCCACTCTAAATTTCATCTACTTTTGTCTCTTGAATAAATTATTTTTCCAAGGGAAGATTCCTAAATATAGTACTGGGAGAGAACTCGAATTACAAGTAATTTATCTTCCTGTGCCTTACTGGCTACTCTTGGAGGTCACAAAGGATGTCCTTTTAATTAATAGTTTTAAATTCCACATGCAACAACAGAACAAAAATTGGAAATATTTGGCAACGACTGCTAAAGAAAGACAGTACATCACCCATCGGTCACTCTAGTTTCTACAAGACAGTCACATACTTCTAACAAAAGATGAGTTTGTAAATCCTGAGACAGCAGCAAAACCACTAAGAATAATTTTTTTTTGTTTTTGAAAGAGGAGAAAAGTAACTTAAAACAAAAGAGAAGATGTTTATATTGTGAACACTTCTGTATTTCTTTTCTGAGAAACAACCACATCAACATCTTGTTGCAATCTGCCAAGCAAGGACACTTCTTTCATATTCTGAGGAGAATCTTTCTGTACTATTATAATTAAGAACTTATACAGCTAATTTAGAATTTGTTAAATCCGATATATATACATGTATCTCACATCTAAGAACAAAGAGCACAATGTAGCTAAGTGGAGAAATTCTACCAGGGAAAAATGCCTTGTTGAAACTAAATTTTACAAAGCTATCACTCTCATAACCACACACAACAGAACCAAGGGAGTTTGAAATGAAAGAGAACTGCCCTATGCAATTTTTTGGCCTTGCATTTTATCTGAGATTCTGAAGCAAAACAAAAATGGTTTTAATATACCACTTTTATGATTTTGTTAACATTTGAAGTTTAAAATCATAGGTCATTAAAAAAACCTCCAATGTCATTTAAGTAATTTTCCATCCTTCCATGACTGACTGGGCTTTATAGCATCCTGAGCAAATATGACAAATTTTTATGAAATCTTAGAGCAGTTGAGGCCTCCTCCATGGGCATTCTTGAACAACAGCTTTTGTGCTTTTGCTTTCAGCAGGCTGGATGTCACCTCTTGAGATGGAAAGCTCTGCAAACAGAAGCAGATGGCTTCTTCTAGCGAAGCTACTATCAATTTGCTGTTCTTTCTCAGCATTTCCTTAGTTTCAGTCTCCAAAAAGTATTTACAGAACATACTGCCATGTAGGAGGAGGAAAGTCTGATTATAATGAAAGCAACGGTTACTTGTCTTACATGCCACAGCGATGTGCTTCCAGACTGGCTCCGCTGTGGACAATCTGCAAGCTGTTTTATGCTACTGACTAGTGCCCATTAGGGCCACAACTGATGCCTAAGCAACACCTTCTGGCATTTTGAAACACTGAAAACAACAAAGGCACACATCACCCACCTCCCTCAGCAATAAAAACATCAAGGGAACACACTGTTCAGGCAAGATGTTGAATCTGCATGCATGACCCCTCTTGAAAATATGTATTTATTGTAGGTTGAACAACCCTTCTTTCTCTTTCTTTAGAAAGAACATCTCCACACACTTCACCCTGATGACTAACAAGCAGTTGCCCTTTAGCTTTGAAATGAGCATTTTCCAGTTGCTGGCATGGTAAAACTGGCAGTAATGTAAAAAAAAAATAAAATAAAAAGAACAATCCTAACGATCTTGTGTTGCTCTAAGTAGCAGAGACCATAAGATGGCACACGGCACAGCCGACAGGCTGCCAGAGGCATGCAGAAAGAAGCAGAATGTTTCTTCTCATGAGAACTGCAGTTAAATCACTGACACAAATGAAAGATGCTATGAGTCTCCAAACAAGATATTTACTTAAATTACTTTATTTTATTTTACTTCTTTCTCCATTTCAGGTTCTTTTTGCAGGATGCAAGAGGACTGAATCCCTCAGAAGGAGTGGAGGATGAATATGGTAGCAAACAAGAAGTCACAGAACAGATGAGGACATATAATGTTTATTTTGAAACCTGAGGACTCTCTTACAAGTTAGAAAAGGTGAGAAACTATAGTCAGATTAAGTTTCAAAGAGCATATTTCAATGTGGAGTATATATTCAAACTCACTACTACAAACACTGACATCTTTCCTAACGATTCCCAGGCAAAGCAGTCCTAAGGAGTTACCTGCATGTCCATGAAGAGGGGAATGTGGTCGTGGGAGAGTTGGAGATGTGCTGGATGTTACAATCAAACTCTTTCTGTTGCTTGTCCGACAGCTGAAAGAAAGAGAGATAAATGGTGAGGCATGGCCAGATCAACAAGAGCACCTGAAGGCAGGTCCCGCAGAATCTCTTTCAGCTAGGGAGTAATCACTCAGTAGTTAGGTCAGTATTTCCTCACACTCTTCAGTCTCTGTAGTGACCCTGCAAAGAAGTAAATATATGGGGCCAAAAGGTACTTTGTAAGCAACAAGTGTTTTAATACATTGGAAGCAATATAGGAATTGTGTCTCATGCTGCACAGGTCATTCGAGACAGCTGACCACACCCTCCTCACATGTGCAACTCATGCTTTACAAATCACACAAGAAGCAGAAAACTCTAAAATACATCAGGGTGCTTCAGATATTCTTAACAATATCCAACCTAGCAAATAAATCTCTTAGAAATGTTGGCTGTTTCTGTAAGAAACCAAACCACATTCCTTAGGGCAGAGTTAACATTATGAAGCAAAGCGTCAGCACAATTCAGCAGATGAGCAGGATTATAATAAAACTTAAAACCTGAGAGTCAAGAAACTTTGCAAACACATATGACCATACTGATAGAAAACTTTGCAAAGCAATTTTCAGCCAAGTCTCTTCCAAACCAGCTCCCCTCACTGCCATGACTTTGCTCCAGCAATGAAAGCAACACTTCTGCATGAGGCAGTTCAGATTTACTTTTTCCCCCGCTGGAGTTTCAAGAACTCAGTCAAATGAAGAGAACAATGTGTTCCTCCATTGCTTTCCAGCCTGTGATTGCTAGTAGCAAACATTTAGCTGTAAAGATTAGAAAATTAATTCAAACGGGCAAGGGAAACATTTTTAAATGATAGGAGCTGTGAATAAGAGCAACAAGCTATTTAAATCACTTGCTCATCATTCCTTTTCCTGTTGTTTAAATGGAAAAAGCACTCCAAGCTCCCAGCAAAAAATCTCACAACCAACCAAGTTTTAAAGCCATGTACATTTATTCACTGTACGTCTATCTTGCTTTCTAGCTGGCAGAAAAGTTTCTTCTTAGTTCAGCACTCTCAAAAGAAATAACGAAAATCATATTGGTCTTAATAGGGGGTGGGAGAAGAGACAGAGGCAGGGAAGGCTGAGCAGAGGCTGGACAAGGAGGTGTCCTGTGCAGATCCACGTTGGATTACACCAGGCACATGCAAAGCTTGTTAGCTTGCAGAGCTCCAACTGCTGACATCTGCCTCCATCCCCTCCTGCACTGGCTTTTCAGCTGGAGCTACCCAACAATAAACATGCTCAGACTGCCAAGAACTACAATTCAATGCAAAACCACTTTGCTGCTACAGGACACAGTGCATCTGACTACCATTATTTGTAAGCTTTTTTATTGCTGTTCTATAGGAAACTAGAGAACTCAATGCAGAAAAAAACACAACTGCACTGCCAACTATAATAAACAGTAATAAAGTTGAAGCACCATTAACTGCTATTCAGGCTCTTTAGTGTACTTAAAGCATTCCTCAAAATTATCCAACTGATTCCATACCATCTCCATTTACATTCATGTATTATTCAACAACAGTCCATCCGAAACCTGATTGCCATTGTGTACATTGTATGGAAAAACTAACAGCTTGATTGGAAGAAGCTTAAAATCTCAGTTCATAGATTTTTTTTTTTCTTAATACATTTTCAGTCACTATTCCAGTAACACTGAAAAAAAACCCAGAATATTCAAATTCCAACACAAATACCACATAAACATTATGTTTATGTTACTAGAAAATCTTCCCCACAATACAGAAACACTAAGTATTCTAATATAATATATGTTACTACGTAAGAAATAAAAAGTCTGGTCTATTTTAATAGGAATTACAGTGTAAAAAAATTAAGACCTTGCTCAAAATAAAACACTAGTACAATGAGAAAACAAAGCTCCGTTCCCTGTGGTCGTATCCCTTTGCTAAAAAGTGTTCCTAAAACACTACCACAGCAATGTCTGGAGCTGGCTATGGAAACTCAGTATATTTAAATCACAGCATAACAGGGAACATGAACTGTCCCAAACTCAGAGCTTTTTAACTGCTTGCCTGCATTTGCCAAACTTAAGTTTTGCAAACTCATTTTCTCTGGTATACATGGAACCAAAAGAGAAAGGGTTAAGTGGTGGGAGAGTAAGCACAGCTGAGACCCCTTAAAATAGGTCAGGTTTACAGAAATGTACCCAGAGGAGGGAATGGCTTGGAGTGAAAGCTGAGCTCCAGCATCGGAATAAAAAAATTATTCTCTTTACACCTCGAAAACATATCTCCCTTTTTCTCTGGATCTCCAGCCTGGGAAGGCATAATGTCACTTAGGTCCATTTAGCCATTTCTACGAAGCATGTGTGTTGGCAATAAGGCAAAGCTTAAACACAGATGTTAACACCAGTATTTCTTGAACCTATGTTATACGATGAGAAAAATATACAAAGAAATGCAACCATACTCCCTACTGGCTGAAGGGAGCTCTCTGGATGTACACACAAAACTTTCAATAAATCTTCGAAACCCACAGAAACCACAGAACAAGAGTGATGAAGTCCTGCTAGTCGCGAAAAGAAATGGAAGAAGAGGGGGAAAGAGCAGGCAACATGAAGCTTTCAGACGGGTGACCTCCCCCAGGAAGCCATTACGGCAGCATTTAAGTACCACCTAAAGAAGAAGAGCTAAATAGGAAAGAAGTAAAGCTGGTCTTAACTAGGGCTTTGTGCCAAAGAAATTCAGACTAGTCAATTTAAGTGTTGGCAGAAACAGTTCAAATAAAGGAAAAATTATTTCCTGGAAGCTGCACTTCGGCCAGACAGACAGTACTGGGCTCCATACTGAGCTACGGGGCCAAGATAATGAGAGGATCATGTTATTAATCCTTTAAATGGCATACTGTTTATTTATGAATTCTCCAAACAATACCGTACATTTCCCTGCCCTAAAATTAATTCAAATCTCTATAAAAAACAGGAGTCGAAGGAGAAAGTGAAAAGGGAAAAGGTTACCTATATATCTCTGAGTATTTTAACTAGAAAAAAAGAAAGTTATTAACCAGTCCAGAGAGATTCCAAGGTTTATTATTTTTTTATGAGGCAAAGTTTTGCTATTTTTATTACAAGCAAGGTGAGTCTGACCTTGACTCTCCTTTCCTCTCACAATTTGGTATAAGTCTCATTAACCTTTTTTGCTCAGATCCCACTTCATAATTTTAGACAACAAACCCCCTCCAGGTCTTCCAGTTTAGGCTAAATATGACCTTAACAGCACAGAGATTCTGTACTGCCTGGAGTTATGGGGTCAAGCTCCAGACAGCGGAGTCCTTTGGAAGGCTGTCAATGTAAAAATACCCCTGCTGCCACCCCTGGCTCTCCTGTGCCAGCCAGGTCGCACACCCATACTGCAAACGCAAGTCGAGAAATCCTTGGAAGTGTGAGGGCAACTTGCTTTATGTCTGAACACACACCGAAAACGAATAGTTCATACTGAAATATCTGAAACAATGCCTTTGCCACCACTATGGAAACTGTGCTTTTCTTATTTCTAGATTTAACTTCTCTGCCTGCGGTAAAAATAACATTTGTATACGTGTGCTGAAGAGTTCCCAGCGCATTCTTGAAACTGAACACTGCAGGACATCGGACGTGGATCTGGTAACTGGACACTGGCTTTGGACCCGCTGAAATGTGCTCAGGAGCCAGAAGCCTTGCCAGCGTTATTTCTGAGAACATTTGGTAGCGTACCTGCGAGCTGCATGCAGCCCGGGCGCTCATCAACTACAGCCTAACAAACCTTCCATGCGCCAACAGACAATTCAACATCGAGTGTCTAAAATGAGCACCATTAGTACATCGGGTTTCATATGCATATTCAGCCTGAAAAAGAAATCAATGCTTCAGTTTCAGCATAAATCAATATTTGATTCTTTATTTCAGCACTTTACTCGGGGGACATCTCTAACTCTCTAACATTTCACTGAGCAAAACTGATTAACATCCTTGAGGCATTCATGTAATGATAGCCAGGGCCACAGAAAAAACATTTAGAAATAAATAACCAACACCACTATCAAGTTATTCATAGTGCTGCTGGTTATTAGAAACACATAATGATAAGGAAGTTTCTTGAAGCCTATTTAAATTTATAGACCTTGAAAAATTTCTCATAGTTGAAGCTGCTGAATATGGAAGTAAACAAGGTGAGCACTGATTGTATGCGTCTTCCCAGAGGCTTCAGTAGAAATTGACTTTAGGTAAAAAATGTACAGAAAAGTTATAGTTTAAATCACATTTTAGTTAGTAATCATTAATGCATATAATTCATATTAGTGATTTTTTAATGACAGGGTTCTAGTTTCGTTAACAACCTCAGACTGCCAGATGCCAGGTTAACTTTTGCATTAAATAACAATTCCTTTCAAAATCAAATTTCAGAAGTCCAGCATCAGACTTGTTCCAGATTTGACATTTAACTCAGCAAGCCCAAATCCCTACAAAATGGGATCCAAAATCAGCAGATTTGCATGACACCAAACTGTGTAGCACAGTTGATACACTGGAAGGACAGAATGCCATCCAGAGGCACCAGGACAGGCTTGAGAGGTGGGCCTGTGTGAACCTCATGAAGTTCAAGAAGGCCAACTGCAACGTCCTAAGTCTGGTTCAGGGCAATCTCAAGTACAAACGATGGGTGAGAAGCTCAACCTGAGCTGGCAATGTGTGCTGGCAGCCCCGAAAGCCAACGGTTCCGCATCAACAGAAGTGTGACCAGTAGGCTGAGGGAGATGATCCTGCTACTCTGCTCTCATGAGACCCCACCTGGAGTGTTGTGTTCAGTTCTGGGACATGGACCTGTGGGCCACAAAGATGATCAGAGGGCTGCAGCACTTACCATACAAGGACAGGCTGAGACAATTTGGGTTCTTCAGCCTGGAGAAGAGAAGGCTCCAGGGAGACCTTAGAGCATCTTCCAGTACCTAAAGTGGGCATACAAGAAAGTTGGAGGGGGACATTTTCTAAGGACAAGGGGTAATGGATTTAAACTGAAAGAGGATGGATTTAGACTAGATATGAGGAAGGAATTCATGATGAGGGTGGTAAAAGACTAGAAGAGGTTGCTCAGAGAGGATATGGTTGCCCCATTCCTATAAGTTTCCAGGGTCAGGATTGATGAGGCATTGAGCAATGTGATCCAGAGGGAGGTGTCCCTGTCCATGGCAGTGGGGTTGGAACTGGATGAGCTTTGAATCCTTTGGTCCCTTTCAACCCAAACCATTCTACGATTCTATGATTTAGAGCAATCACACCTACAAAAGCTATCTGTGGTCACATTTTGCTAAAATGGACTATCACCTAACCAAATTTAACTAGATTCTCCTCTGACACTACAGAAGTTTGGTTTCCGTTGATTTGCTTTACAAAGACTTCTTTATGAGAAACAGACATTTTGGAAATGAAAATAAGTATTTAAAATTTTTATTCACAATGGCAGAAAATTTACAAAATCCAAAATCTGCATGTCAATGAATGCACCAGCTGCGCAGCAATGTTAACTAGATGTGAAAGTTATTGTCTTAATTATAGTAATTCAAAGATGGAAGCAATTTTGTAAGCTTTAGCACTACCAACAACAGGGATAATTAGTTCGCTAAAATAGATAAGAATAAGTAAGCATCTGGTTCAAGTGATCTCTTTTTTCCATGTTCAAGAATAGTTTAAAAGTTATTCATCCCAGAATAAATGGGGGGAAAGTGTTGTTATTCATGGTGTAGGTTTGGTGCTTTCTGCATTCCTACAATAAACACTTATTTTCTCTTAAGGAAAAACAATTGTGGTCACTTACGACTTAAAGCACAAGTCCAAATTCTTAAAAGCAATTTTTTAAAGATCACAGACAGATTCTCCACCACAACAGACACTGGACTCCTTCCAGAGTCACTGAAGAAAACAGCATATATTTCCTGTCATTAAGCACCATAAGCAGGGAAACTTCCTTATTTGGATCCCTTCCTGGTTGCTTTATCCAGACTAAACGACCAAAGATTCTTCCCGCAATGCATCTCTAGACAATCTTTCCTTGCTATCCATTCCTTTATAAAGTCAAATCCCAACTCCCATGACCTTGAAACTGGGTCGCAGCATTCCTCCTTCCCCCGTCTTATCGAAGAATTTCAAACAGGATTGAACTCCAGAATGTAAAGGGATTTATCTTTAAAGAAAAATAACAATGCAAACCTACTGCAGGAGTGCAGGAACCTCTTCCACAAGAAAATTGCATGAACTAGTCACAACCATGATGACTACAACTACAGGAAAAAAAAAAGCAGTTTGTTGTTCAACAACCCAGGCTCTTCTCTAATTTGCATTGCCCATTGTTTTGCATCTCATGAGAGGATATAAACTGGACAAAGAAGGTTTCTTTCATACCTGGACACTTTGCTCCAAGTTTTCTGGCTTGCTGGAGGTGAAAGTTGCACCTGGCTGCTGCAGACTCATTCTGTGCTCAAGTGTGTTTGTACCACATAGCATGAAAAGCTTCATTCTCCTCCCTCCGTTTTTTAATGCCTATTCCTTATTAATCCAGATCTGTGCACTGCAGGAGCTGCTTCAGAGAAAAATTCTGCAGTGCCATCTAAGAGGTATGAGAAAGTCTTCTCAGAAAGTGAAAATGACTTCACTTTGCCATGAAACAAGAGAAAAGTCGTGCCCTTTTAGTTGATGTTTTTCCATTCTGTATTGAAGTAAGATGTTCAGGGGGGTTCCCATGCCTCATGTTGGGGACAGTGAATTAGAGTCACTGTGTGGATGACTGTGGGAAAGACGTGAATTCTGTGAGACAAGGAGCATGGAGATAAAAGATCTTGGGAAGCATGGGCTGCGCTTCTACACCGATATCCAAAGAGAACAGGGAGGGTGGAAAAAAAAAAAAGGCTGTCTTAATTTATAATGCCACACATTTCAACATGCTAACAAACACATCTGCTGAAGTGAACGAGATGTCGAGCAATGCAAGATGTATAAAGCATGCAGTGAGTTGGATGCAGACTCATTCTTTTAAGGAAAAAAGCCATCCTAGGAATTAACTCACTGCATGAAGGACCATTTTCCCCTTCATCAAAAACAAGCTGTGTGTCAGATAAACCCTTCTCCTTTTCCACTTAGAGCTCAAATACAAGAAGCAGCTCACCTCAAGCTAAGAAATTACAAAAGAAAAGGTTAAAATTGCCATCTAACACAAATTTATGTCCAATTTGCCCAATGTCTGAAGCTAGTGCACACCCGCTTGCATCATACTGTATAGTCCAGACCTTTTGCATTATTAACAACACAAGAACAATTCTGCAGAGCCAAACAAAATGAAATGTCGAAACAAATTACCATGACTAGTACAGCCATTCTCACCTAAATCAAGCCACTTTATTCTGAAATATTTCTCCCTCACAAATAAACTCCAAACCTATCTTCATTCTTATATAAAAAGAAAAAAAAAATAAGAAAAAAATTTCTCTGATAATGGAAGAGATGCCCCAGAATAAATACAGAGAGTATTTAATGGGAGAAAACATACACCGACCCTCTCAAGCATTACTATCTCCTACTTCAGTTGTGTTATGCATTATACTGGCATGAAGTTACATCATAAAGTGTGAAAGGATGATTTAATGAAAACTTAGCATAACTGCATGCTTTCATTTCCCGTTTCCTCCAATTCTATTATTAAATGCTTCACATAGCATAACTGCTTTTTAAATAAGTCTCTACTTGGCAATTCTCATGAAGATAGTTTATCACATTTTTTCCTTTCCAAAAATCCAAACAAATGCAAGAATGGAATGACAAAATGATTGTTTCAAATCTTCAAACCATGTAGCTTAAAATGATATACAAGTGTGTAATATTAACAAACCCATTCTAAGAACTCTTCACAAAGATGCATCCAAAAACTAATCGTGAGCTGAAAATGAACAGAAACAGTTTTCCAAGAGTCAAAAGTGAGGTTTAACAGAGATCTTGCACAAAACATGTGAAAAGTCACTCTGTTGCTGGGTAGCACAGAGCACAAACAGTTCTCTTCACTCTGCTTCAGAGCATTTTCTTAGAATCATAGAACGGTTTGGGTTGAAAGGGACCTCAAAGCCCATCCAGTTCCAAACCCCCAGCCCTGGGCAGGGACACCTCCCACTGGATCAGGCTGCTCAAAGCCTCATCCAACCTGGTCTTGAACACCTCCAGGGATGGGGCAGCCACAGCTTCCCTGGGCTACCTGGGCCAGTGTCTCACCACCCTCATCATGAGGAATTTCTTCCTTATGTCTAGTCTAAATGTGTCTCTCCAGTTTATACCCATTCCCCCTCATCCTAACACCACAAGCCCTTGCAAATAGTGCCTCTCCAGCTGTCTTGTAGCCCCTTCAGGTAATGGAAGGTTACTATAAGGTCTCCTCAGATCCTTCTCTTCTCCGGGCTGAAAAAATCCAACTCTCTCAGCCTGTCCTCGTATGGGAGTTGCTCCAGTCCTCTGATCATCCTTGTAGCCCTCCCCTTTATTAGCTTAAGTATCAAAAAATGTTACAAATTAGCTCTTTATCAGCTAACTACAGCTTCAGACCTCAGTGTGAGGATAAATTACATGTCTGATTTATAAGCTATTCAAAGAATACATCATTTTGGGAAAAAATCTCCAAATCAGACTGTGTCAATGGAGTTGCCTCCCTTGCACCGAGTAGAGATTTCCACATGGTCCCAGAGCGGAGTAGTAAA
Source organism: Coccyzus lansbergi (assembly GCA_033558105.1). Lineage (NCBI taxonomy): Eukaryota > Metazoa > Chordata > Aves > Cuculiformes > Coccyzidae > Coccyzus > Coccyzus lansbergi. The sequence goes on from JAUMJK010000662.1 coordinate 342,018, forward strand.
CAGGGTGGGAGTGCTGTGAATGCAAATCGGACTAAGATGTTTGCAATTAAATTATTTCCCAAATTTTAAAAATACATATTCTGAAGGCTAGACCAATGAAGTCAATATATGGGGGATGAGACAATCTACACTTTTCCTGTGTCATATACTCAAAATAAAAGGTAAACTTTTCCCTAAAAAAACAGCATGCACGGTTTATTTTCTACTGATGATTCACAATCAAAATCTTTTCAATAGATTATACAGAGCCTCATAAAAGATGAGGTGCCAATAATACCTTTGTAAGTACTCAACTTGATGGACTGGAAAAGCTGTTCCTCAAGTTGATACAAATTGTCGTGTCTGACGGGTCTTAAATTATTGCCAGATAGGGCAAATGCCACAGCAGACACTACTCAAAGGAAATCTCAATACAGAAAACGCATGGGAAATGGGAAAAAAGATTGTGTGTGTGTGTGTGTATATATATATACGCACACATGCTGCTCTCCATCCAAAAAAGGAATGCAGATAAACTTGAGGTTCAGCAGACCCCAATCTGAGCAGGCTCAGACCACAGGTGGATGATGTCCATCAGCCAGCAGTATCCCTAGTTTGCAATAAGGACTCCACACAGCTATTCCCAAACTGTAGCTGGAAGAGGCAGAAAAGCCCTGTGCTCTCACCAGCTCTCCTGGAAAGGTTTTACCCTGCTGGCGGGTCTCATCTTTCCAACTGTGAAGATTAACAATAAATATTCAACTGAAAAGATCCAGGATTTGTGCCTGCCTGGCAGAATTTTTCTGCTATGTAGCAGCTGAGCCTTACTGATGACCATCTTCAGTTCTCCTAGGGAGCAAGATTGACAACGTCAGCATTCCTAAGAACCATTACACATTTTTAAGTCACAAGCATGTTCCATTCCTTAAGAGGACAGAAAAGCCTGAACAGAACACAGCACTAGATCTGGACAAAGTGGGCAGAAGAGCAGACTGTAGGGAGAGCATCCCAAGTCCAAGTTTGTCATACTGGGGCTGCAATACCTCCCTTTTGATTTTTGTTGAAAAAGAAATAAACAAATTATTGAATGTGTAAAGCACTCACAAGTCCATCTCCTATAGCAAAACACAGCAGAAAAAGTAGATCCAGAAAACCAAAGTCTCAGTCTTAATCTTCCTACCTTACAATGATACTCTACATTTTTCCTTCTAAACTTAAAGGTAAGAGTTTACTTATGTCTTATGAGTCACAGCTGGGATAACTGGGACTGTCTAGTCTGGAGACGAGGAGGCTGAGCGGAGATCTTATTGCTCTCTACAACTCGCTGAAAGGAGCTTGTGGCAAGGTGGGTGCTGGTCTCTTCTCTCAAGTAATAAGTGATGGGACAGGAGGTAATTACCTCAAGTTGTGACAGGGAAAGTTTAGACTGGATATTAGGAATAAAATTCTTTACCAAAAGAGTGGTGAAGCATTTGGACAGGCTGCCCAAGGAAGTGGTGGAGTCTCCATCCCTGGAGGTGTCCAAACAGCGTGTAGATGTGGCACTTTGGGACATGGTTTAGTAGGCATAATGGTGCTGGGCTGACAGTTGGACTGGCCGATCTCAGAGGTCTTTTCCAACTGTAATGATTCTATGAGTCCACTTTGTATTTTCATTACAAAAGACCCTCTCCTTCCTCAAGTAAAAAATGTTTCCCAACTCTTTGCAGCTTCTTACAAAACAAAGCAAAAATCCACAAAAATTCAGCAGCACCTCAGCCACATTTCTTAAAAAGCATAGGTGGCTTCCAAAGACAGTCTAATGAAGAAAAGTTTACTTTTGAAGAGGAGAAAAACACTTCCGTGTGAAAGTATTAAAACATATGAATATATGCACACCTGCAAACATAAAGCCCTTCAAATTGAAGCCCTAAAAATAAAACAATCTGCCCCTCATTATGTTTGCATACACAAGGGTGGAGAACAGTCCTCAAAAACATCTCTATAAAATACAGGTAACACCCAAGGTGGCAAAGGCAGGTTGGGAACAGTTTGATGGACATGTTAGGGAAATAACCAGCCTTAAGAAAACTGTAATTTCAGCAAGCAAGCTAAAAAATTTGTGATATTTGTTCAGGACTAAACTGCCTTATGAAGGGACATGCCATGCCGTGCCTTGCTGGTCTGGACCCAAGGGGGCTAATCAGAGCTGTTTCTCACCAAAGCGAGATAAAGAGGAGACATGCATGTCAGTGTGCTGCTTTAATCCAAACCAGACATCAACAGAGAATACTTATTGCTCGGTTTGTTTCCTTCAGCTTTGTGAGCAGACGTGCTGCTGGGGACCCCTCTAATCTATATACTTGTTAAATGGCAGAAACGGAAAAAGGATACCTAGATAAGAGCTGGCTCTAAATGCCACAGAAGTTGACAGACAGGAGCTGTTCTGTGGACAGAGAGAATGCTTAGTGTAGCAGGTAAAACCAGTACAGAAATACACTACATTTGCAAATGAAGTATCCAGTTATTTGGTCCTCACTTGTTCACGGAGGCAGGTCTGTCAATAAAAACACTCTCTCAGATAAAAACAATAAACAAAAGACATGAAAAAAGACTTAGAAAAATACATTAGCAAACTATACTGCAGCATGCACCACATCAAATAAGCAGACTACTTTAAAATAATAAGAAAATAGCCTGCAGAAAGCATTTCAAGTTAATGGAGCAATGAAACCACAAAAAAGCAGAACAAGTGGGGAAGGCACAGAGTGCAGATCCCACCCTGGCACAAAAAGCAGCCTCACATATCCAGCAAGAGTAAGTTTCTGGAACAATCAAGCCTGATTACATGTTAAACCTCATTCTTTTGTGTAACGCTTACTTGCTATCTGAGCCAAATGCTCATTACACAATCGCTACCAATTTTTCATACAGGGATGGTCCTTCCAGTTTACTAACTATACAAACGATACTACAGATATTCACACAGAGTTTTGAAATTTCAGGAGCTCAAAGCTCAAATAATCAGTCACAAAACTACGTAGATGAAAAACACAAATGTGAAAAGCTACAAGCTGAGAGTTAAGGCTTGATGCAGTTCTGCCATCACCTAAGAAAGCATCCTTGTTTTTGAAGCTTTTCCACATAGAAGGCTGAAGATGAAAATCAAAATCAATCCCACTTACAGTATGATGTGAAGAGCAATAAGTACAAATATCTGAATGTAACAAAAAAAAATGGATGGTAGCAATCATGATAAAAAGAAATCATAAAACAAAACAGGAAAAACCTAAGTCCTAGTAAAATCACAGAGCAATAACTTACACAGCTATTAAAAAAGAAGCTGATATCTAATAAACATTCCTCTTCATAAAGTGGACCAGAACACAAAGAAACCACTAAGAGCTTTTTGAAGTCTTTATATACTTCATCATAACTGAAGGAACTAGAAATAGGTAAGTATTATGGTTACAAATTACATGTGATAACTTGAACACAAACTCACAAGTACAGGCAAACATGGCCCAAAACTTCTCTGAGATAAAGTAGGGAAAGACAGGACTGTGAAAAGGAATTAACCTACTTCTATATAACTAACAGATTGCTGTTAAACACATTTTGGGGGGCTGGGTATTGTTTCAGGGCATTATTCCAGCTTTCTCACTACACCAGTTCTACTCCACTATGAAGTCCTAAACCAGCACGGCCAGCATGAAATGAATATAAAACCCAAGAAAATTGCTGAAAGTTCAAAAATGAAGACACACAGGAAGACAAATGCAAACACTTACAGAAAGCCGGGTCTTCAAATCCCACAGCAATCATGCTTAATTTAAATTAAGTCTAATTGTAACATACTAATTTACCATGCAATCAAGACTGGAACAAAATTAAAGGACAGGAAAACATACAATATACTGGAAATAAGTCATCTCAAATGCCACCACAGGATTCAAGCTAGTGCTTGAATCAAGATCAAATATTCAGGGTGTATGTGCTCACAGAAAATTTTCATCTACAGGGGCTCATGCTGCTGTGGGTCCCAGTGGTTCTCTCCTAGCACATGCTCACTGGCAGTATCTTATGGTACCAAAAGTAACTCCTTCAGTAAATAGAACTTATGAAGTGACATTTACGTTTTCCATCAATTCTGAAGCAGTTTAAGTGATATGCTTAGTTCTGCATAAACGCAGCAGGTAGCAACAGATACAGGGAGATTACGGCGAGCATCATATCACTATATGAGCATAACGCTTAGACTTTTGATACATGACTAAGCATTGTCTTCATATAAAATATTGCCATTAAATAACAGTTTCTCAGACTGGAGGTATTCTTGGGAAAAGGTCACAATTTATTAAGCTCACGGTCTCAAAACATGTCCCATTTACAACACAGCATTGCCTAAACTGTTGGCCAAAGAGACTGGTATCAGGTGGCCTGGATTTAACGCCTGCAATAAGCACTCCCCACAGAGGACTCCTAAGCATTCTCATACTCAATCCCAGTTCTCTGGACCCCTCTACCTTCAGCTGATATAGTACCAAAAGCAAACATGCCAGAACAGTCTTTAAAACTAAACTTTTAAGAGGCTTGGAATAAACTATGAGTTTTCACTACAAGAGTAGTGAAAAAATAGGGAGGGAGGCATTATAGATTGAGAAAAACTGCTCAGGTAATACCAAATAATTAGCCACAAATGTAGAATCTAATCACTTTAAAGGTGTTTTCCTTAATGTTTGAAAAAAAAGTATACTTTCTCAGTATGGTAATTGAGATGGTGGTTAAGACTAAGTGTTCAGTCCCTGTTCAAGAACTAAGTTATTTGCCTCCAGGTAAGTGTGTGGTGACAGATAATCAGGTCATACGTCATCTTCCTCAGTTCCTTAAATAAGATCTGCTTTTTACAAAAAAAAAAAAAGAAAAAAAAAAAAAAAAAAAAGAAAAAGAAACCTTCTGCTCTACTGTGCACACTTCCTTGTTAAAATCAGCACTCCACAACCATTAAAATAACGGGTGCACCAGCAAACATCTCTCTTAGTTTGCTCCTCACCATAGCTCAGCACCTCTTCAAAGAAGAACAAGGGCCTGTAAAGAGTGGTGTCACAGCATGGGTAAAGGTTCCGCAGCACCAGATACATCTACAAGTCCATCCCAGACCTTTACGTTGGTAGGCGCTCTGGATTTGAAATTCACTTGTCAGAGAAAACAACAGTTGAAATAAGCAGATGCATAGACTTTGTAAGGACTCCAAAACCCAAATGTGTCAACTTCAATTAAACAAAAGAACTGCACATTTCCAGGCCAAATGCATGCCAGTACGTAGTTTTTCTGTCTCATTTTCCATAGAAGCACCAACCTCTGTCCTCTGTGAAGCTCAGAACCTGCCTTCTACTTCTTCTAGAACCACATTCCTCCAATATTTTTTTTTTTACTAGCTTAAAACATAAGTGCAAAATTATTTTATTTTCAGCAAACTCCATCATGAGAAGGATCCAAATAATTCATTAAATCACCCATGATTTACGTGTTGCTTGGTTTCCTCTCCACAAAAGTTCTGAGTTGAAAAACCGGTTTATCTGGGCCATAGCCAAGTGTTCATACAAGAGAGTTTCCATCTGAACAAAGAGCTTTCAAGGTTTAAAACTTCAGTTTTAACCCTGTAAGACTCTTTGGATTTTAGTCTGGCAGAGAAACAGCCAGGAGTATTGAAAATTAATTTAAAATCTGATTTGCACAGACAGAAATCCAAATAAACAAAAATTACAAACAATCCAGGTGTGTTCTCTGAATCTTTACACTTATATTGGGTATTAAGAGGACCTTCCTTCCGTTCATGGCACACCAGTCTCTTTCATTATATTTAAGTTGTACAAAAATGTTGTAATGGAGAGCATGCTAGTAGCTCCTCCAAACTCATCCATTAGAGAGCAAAATGTCCATCACCTTTTCATGCAATCCAAAAGACCATGCTCAAAAAAGAGCTTTTCAGAAGATAAGGTAGAATTTTTTTCACCTCCCAAACAGCGTTTTTGTCCTAAGGCCATATTGAAATACTAGCAGAAGTAATTTGAATGAAATTTCCTCTCCAAGCAGGAGTGTCGGAGGCCATTGAGTACATTGAGCTAGGTAAAAATTGGAGCTAAATGATCTCAAAAGCATCAGATCTTCAGGTCTTTCACATACTTCCCAACATAAGGAAAACATTTCTTACTTTATTCATTTGAGCAAGGAAATGTGTTGCATGACAGCTGTCACTTCGAAGTTAATTATAGCATAAATACACATTTGTAAGATTAGTTTTACGTTCCCACACAGCAAGTATTCTGCTACCAAACTAACTGATTTTCTGTAAATTGGCAACATATATATGGAGGAGGCAGCATCCTTCTAACACAGAGATTTTAATGTCAATGTAGATGAATCAACATAAAAAAGGTACTGGATACATCTGAAGGGATATGTCTGGACTGTCTAACAGGGTCCTGTTGCAGTAGCTCGAAAGTTAGCATGAATACACCTGTATATCAGAAAGCACCACTTACATGCTCTTGGCTACCTAATTACATCCCACCCCCTCTTTTACATCCTGTTGAAATGTGGTTCCTCTCATTGTTTGTGAGTATTTCAATAACGAAGAGCATTTTTCTCAGTTACCAAGGAACTGTTTACAATTGAATGGAGATCATTGCATTTCATCACTGATATCAGAGGTGTCTTGTTACTTAAAGGTTCTTTAAACTTTAAGGGTAGTTAATTCCGGTGATTTTAAAGAATTACTGCATCACTGATGCCCTTTCAGTGAAAGGAAAAGAGGAAAGCAAATTACAGCATCAATGGCAACCATGGACACAAACCCAGCACAGTCCTCCTAACAGAAATCCACCTTTGTCATCCCCCAGAGGTGTCTCTCAAGTCACTTCAATATACAAATTTCCCACCTTAACTTTTCAACAAGAAAGTCACTAAATAAAAGTGAGATTATTAAAATCCACAGTCACAGCCTGTTCCACCCAGACAGGATTAAACTGCTGAAAAAATGAGGAAATATTAGAAATCATCCTTCTAAGCCAGGCTTTCAAGACCAACAAACACCCACTTGCACAAATTCTACACTGCTGCTAATAAAATCAAATTGCAAGAGAATATTCAAGAGATGCCCAAAGCACAAAGAAACAAAAGGACTTTAAACCCAAGACATTTAATTTAAATATGTCAGAAAGATGCTTTATCTTTCCATAATCCAATTTCAATGCCTCAGTACAGCTGATACAAGAATCCCAACCCCACGTGCCCTTTGAACTAAGGAATTCTCATATTTCTTCTATAGTTTAAAATCATAAACATTTATACAGAACCAGCCTGACAGGTAAATCTGATATATGTTTACGTCACCCCTCCCATGACAAACTTATGTATTTACAGTTTGCTCCTGACTTGCTCTATCCTTTCGGGAATATGCTCGAGAAGAAACAATCCAGCCACTTTGACCGGAGGAGCAGATGGTTTGCTTTTACAGTACCATTAGCAGCAGCGAGAATCCCACCAGCTGCACTAGAGAGCTCATTTCAACAAAACATACCAAGGAGAAAGAGGAGTCTTTCCCATTTGCTTCCTAATGCAGGAAAAGCCATATGGGAGTGAAGCCCTTTAGGATTTTTAAAACATATCCAAAGTCATCATTATAGAGAAATGTGCCATAGCACAGCAGTCAGAATACCACTGGAAACCCATTATCACAACGCAAAAACAAATTAAAGACTACGAGAAATTGAAGGTAGAGAAGCCCAGAATTAATAACACAGATGCTATCACAAATGCAGTAGAACTGTACAGAACTTTTACAAACAGACCAGAGGAAAATTATATCAAATACTTGACATGGCAAAAAATTCCTTGCTGCTAAAAATGCCCAGTGCAGAAATGCTCAGAAGAAATTTAAATTGCAATCATAATTTTTAAAAGTAAGACTTTTACTAAGAAGTGAACATTAGCTTTGAAAGGGGTCCGGTTAAGATGGAAAAAATATTTATTCATTTAATAACATGTGCCCAGATTCTGAGAGCAGAAACACACTGCAATGCACTGGATGCACAGGGACCACTCTCCTAGGAGCAAAGTTACTACATACGTGCACACGTGTTATTCAGGACCAATGTCCTGGCAAGAATCACATATAATAGTGCATTGTATGAACTGGCTGAGTGATCACAATACACATAGGATCAGCCCAACCTGCCTGCCCACCTCCCCCAAGACGGCAGCAAGGAGCTGGCAGGGTGCCACAGGGGCATGGCAGAAGGTGGGATTCCCAGCAAACTGTCACACATGCTCAAATATTTCATTTCTAAAGCTGTGGTTTCCATGCTGTGCGAAACAGGATTTCCACCACATGACTTTGAGCAGCAGCTCTCTGCTATGCACCCTCAGAGCTTTGTCTGATCGTTTTGAACTATCTAATACTCGTTTATGTGATCAGATCAATAAAAAGCCATCTCTTTTCCATTAAGATGTGCATCAGATTTAGAGATCAATTTCTTTCTTTTTCTACTTCAATACTAACAAATAAAAGGAACTGTAAATTTTGAGGTTTTTGACAAAATACTGCACCGGAAACCTTTTTAGTAGCTCTCAAATGTTTTCCATCCTTGATGTCTAATTTTCAATTCAAAAAGGCAAACTAGCAAGGTACTAAAAAAACAAAGATTCTTTATTTTTGTTATCGTAAACACTGCCATTGTCCACCTTGTATGGAAGTCCATGGTAGTTTAATTTTCCCAAAATACTATCTTTGTGCACACTGAACACCATCTAGAATGGAGTGAGTTTCAGAAAAACAAAGTTCTGCAAGCAGGACCAATAAATGAGATGTTCCATAAGCTGCAGGTCTAACACGGGTTATTTTCATATGGAACAACGTCCTCCTCCACCAAAGCTCCCCCTCCTTCACCTGCATCAACCCACCTCCTTCACTGCTCTGGGCTCTGCCCACTGCACCTCACTCTCACAGCAAGCCAAGTCCCATTCCTCCACACTGTTTCTGTGCTCATCGGCTGGTGGCTAAGAAGCACCTGAAAACCAAGTCCAACCAACCTTATTCTCTGGAAATGGAAGCACAGGACAATAAGTTGCCTCCCTTTCGTCTTCCCAGCAAAGTTCAAGAAATCGATAAGGAAAGACTGAGACTCTGCCACTTCTGTTCTTCCATCAAACCACTGCTGCCACTGCTCAATAAGTGTGAAAGTCGCTGTTGGGGGCAGAGAAATCAACACACGACCTGCTTCTCAGGGAGCTCTTTCCCTTTAAAAAACGGGCTAAAGACAACAAAACTTGTATTTGAAAAGAATAACATCTCTAAGGCGATTCTTTGCAACTAAGACCTACATTTATTCACAAAATCTTTCTTTACCACCAGTAAAATTTCTAAAAGTCACTGTCAGCATAGGAGGCAACTTTGATAAAATTTACACCATGAAAGTGGAATGACAGCAGGTAATAGAGAGACCTCCTATATATTATTAATATATTAGTAATTAGGAAGTTACAATCCTCAAAAAAAGATTAATATGATTTCTGATAGCTGGTGAACAAAACTCACCCTAAAAGTCAAGTCAAAGCCTATATCCTGAGTCTTACAGAGATTTTTAACCGCATCAACAAATAAATCTCTGAGAAATTCTGATACTCACTGCAACCGTTTACTCATAAACACCAACACGCTGATTAGTTGGAATTAACTACCTACCATACTCACCAGTAAGTTTTCAGGCTACATACATCAAGCTCCAAAGAGCACCTGATGAGCAATAATTATGTTATTATTTCCCAGTCTGGAAGGGACACCACTGTACTACATCAGAACTGAGACCTTTTATTAGTTCACACACTTCAATGTGATTTTATCAAAATCCTCAGATTAAAAAATCCTTAGTGAATACAAACACTCATCCTAATAACTCCTACGTTAACATATTTACATCTCCAAGAAAAAAATGCCAAATATATTAAGTTTTAATTAAAATTTAAGGTTACGCATATCTCTAAAAAGACTTAGTGTTAGAAGTCAAAATATTTGCAAGCCCTGGCTAGTGCTGCCTATATTGTCATAATACTGTTTTGCTACTTTGAATACTGAAGAAGCTTGTTGTCAGTAAAGCATCTATCCATCACCTCACAGAAACAAACCCCTTGTCTCAATCACATATTATGAGAGGTAAGGAACAATGCATTTAAATAAATACCTTAAAAGAGAACGTTCGGTGTATCTGCACAGTATGATTTTTACAATAAATGCAATTACAAATCATCACGAAATCAAACCTAACAGACTAGGAATATGATATAATCTGTTAAAAATAAAAAAGAAGCAAGCCTAAGCAGTATCAAAACAAGTAGCTTAGATAAACATTGTAAGAATTACTCACAAAATCCTTAAATTACCTTTTGGATCGTCTCAACATGCTGGTAGCAGGCAGAGAGAAATTGGACAGCACTGTCCAAAAGGAGTCAGACATGATCTTTAAAAGCGTTCATTGCTGGGAAAATACAGCACAATCAAGCCACTAGCAATAAATAAGGAACTAAATAATACCAGTGACAGAGCCAATGCAAATTCCCTGTAGACCTTGCAAGCTGTTCCATTAATGCGAGACAGGCAGGCAAGCGTACATATTGCTGCTGTTTCCACTGCCTCCGTACTCTCCCAGCTCCATCCCCTGCCTCCCTCCCTCCACCTTAGGAGGCAGTGCAAAATGAGATATTTATTCCCTTCCTAAGACATACAATTTAAAACTGGAGTTTGTTGTATACACAGTACACACGCTTTCGATACACCTCTCCGTGTTCATCCAATTACAATCAAAAGATTTTCAAGCTCCACCAGAACCGGGCTCTGTTTGCAATGCTAACACACGGGTTTTAAGCTGTGTCTGCACAGAGAGCACCATTCACTGCCTACTTTGTGGGTTTGTTTTGAAATGGTGGCCCCTCTGCTTCACAAAGACACGAGGCACATCAGGGGCATTTTGCCTATTTTTTTAATTAATCTACAATTTTTAGGCTAAAAAATGTAATTTGTTTAAGTAACCCAAGTGGATTTTACATTTATTTTTACAAAACAAAAAGCTTACAATGCCACCTAAGAGCAGTTTCAAATCAGAAATCCATTCTCAGCCGCACCACACACGCATCAGTCACAGTAAACACCAACTCCTCCATAGCACCTGGTGCCCACAAAACAACTCAACCGGCTGAATTCTGACAAGAGAACGTGAGCGAGACGCGGGTGATGCACAGCAGAGATTTCCCACATGCTCCCTTGCACAGCAGCCACAAGTTCACTCTTTCTCCTTTGTGCCTGCAGAAACTCCCTGCCATGTTTTTGCTTTTTCCAGGATCTAAACAAAACCTTGCTGTAGCTGCCTTTAAAAAAAAAAAATTCAATATGCAATCTATTTTCTTTCTATTGTGGATTTTTAAGCATTTCTGCCAGTAGGAAAGCTAATGATGTTCTCATATTTCAGTCTTCTTGAGTGGCTTTTTATCACAGACATGAGAAAGATGACAATCAACAGCTGGCACTGCCTCCATACAGCCCTTAAGAAACACAGAAACGCCCAGGAGAAAGAAATCCCACTAGGTTCCCTTTAGCTTTCCACAGAATCACATGAAAGAATATGACAGTCTTCATAAGTTTCCACTAAATAATGGCACATTTTAATACACAGAGTTATCAAGCATCACAGAATGTAATCCAGTTAAGAATGCCCTTCCATCTGAGCTTCGAAACGGGAAAGTGATTTTTAGTGTTGCAGGAACAGAATCTCTGCTCAGCACAACCATTGCTTCTAATGCTTTTAAACATTTGTATCAAACTAATCTAAATGACATTCTGGTTTGATTTGACAAAGTTAATTTAGAGTATAACCAGACAAAACTCTGCCACTGTCTACTACTGATGAGAAAGAATAAATACATTCATTTTCATATCTACATAATAACAGACACCAATCAAGAGCAGAAATTGAAGAATAGCATTTTAGCTTTACATTCAGGATATTATGTGACTTCCAATTCCAATAAACTCAGATTTTGAAAAGGTATAAAAATACTCAGATTTACGCTGCCAGCTAAAACATTAATTGAAATTCCCAACCAATAATGGGGGGAAGTGCTCAGTTAACTAAAAAAATAAACCCATAAAAAATAAATTCCTGACTGCTTATAGTTAGGAAATACGATCACAATCAGCTAAAATCGCTGAATTATATAAATTACGCTTTTTTCAAAAGTGATTGAAAACTCAAGTGGTTGAAGACACCTCACTCGTAACATCCCTGTACTTGGTGCTAGCGCTCTCACAGCTCTGACAGAAAGGACACAAAGAGGAGAAGCCATGTTAGACCATTCTCCATGGGCATCAGTGACTGTTCTACAGCAGCGTTAACCCAGTGAAACCCTGTCCAGCCTCCACTGCTCTTGGGAAATGCAGGGTAAGGAAACAAGGTGTCTGCTGGCGCCACAAACCTGTCTGTCCACCCATCTTGCTATTTAACATAGATTTGCAAAGCACTTGCCCGAGAACTGCAAAAAGCATTTTGGGAATAATATAACCCTGGCTTACAAATAGCAAGAATTTCTGTAACATTTCATATTCCTGCTTTACAAATTGCCCATTCCACATGCCAGTAGCAAAACCCAATCAGCACCTGCAATGTGCTCTTTTTGGGATTGTCCCTAAATGTTAACTACAGAGAGGTTTAGAGTACCCAAAAAGATGTGTAAATACCATACTAGGAGATGCAGCAGTTTTGCCAGAAAAACAGAAGAACACAATGAAAGAGTCAAACATCTTTTAAAAATACATCATGTCTTAAAATACGAGGTCATCATTTGCAGAATTCCCTTTAGTTGTAACAACTATACAAAGCATAAGGATTTTCTCAGATCTACAATGACAAGTGAAATCCTTCTAAAGGAACTATGTTACTATCTGCCTGGTAAGCAAAGCATTTCACAAAATTAGGACCCATAAATTCTCACTAGATCAAAAATACAGCCTTCTGCACACTAGAAAGCACATCAAGAAAAATAGTGCTCTCACACCAACAGGCTATGAGGTGAGTTTTCCATTTTATCTAGCTCATAAAAAAATTAATATGACTTTGTGAAATCCTGATCCTGAGCTATTCTAAGCCTGAAGAAGACTCTTTTCTCATGAAATTCTTCCACTTGTCTTTCAGGATATTCAGTCTCCATCCATCTCCACTTCATGTCCAACCTGTCCTCAGAAACGATCACCTGCAGAACATTTCAGTGGTTCCCGTGATGATGGAGTATTTCTCTGCCCACCAAATGTATGGTTTCAAGGGTCCTCCTGATGACACCGTGTCCACTGGGCAGTTATAAATAGGCAATGTCAACGACTTCATAGAATCATAGAATCACCGGGTTGGAAGAGACCCACTGGATCATCGAGTCCAACCATTCCTATCAAACACTAAACCATGTCCCTCAGCACCTCATCCACCCGTGCCTTAAACACCTCCAGGGAAGGTGAATCAACCCCCTCCCTGGGCAGCCTGTTCCAATGCCCAATGACCCTTTCTGTGAAAACTTCCTCCTAATGTCCAGCCTAAATCTCCCATTTTCTCCTTTTAACCATCACCCAAGTAGTACATTAATTAAGCTTGACATTAAATGAGAATGCAATTAGGCAAACAATCCACACAAAACACATTACTTTCTGGACTTCTTTCACAGCAGCTACATTTATCATTAAATAAATTAACTTGGTATAAGACTATCTTCTTTTTTTTAAAAGCTGGCATTTCAAAGGTAAGCTGAACTCCTTGTGAAGTTGGAAGTGGTACCAAGATCACTGAGGTTATTTTGAAAAGTAATATCCCAACAGTCAAAACTCTTGTGACTGACCACATTTTAAGTTGACTAGGTATCAGGAAAAGTTCCCACAAAATATTCTTGTCTACATCTTTTAAATATTTCCACCTGGATGACACACATAGTAGTCCAGTAGCTTTCAAAGGCAGATAACTTTCCTGAGTCACATGATGGTAAATGAAAACTTATAACGGAAACCAGCTAAAACACTAATTGAAAAAAACCCTACCTCTTCCTAATTATTCAATCATTTGAATGGCTACATTGAATCACATAAACACATGATACTTTCAGACAAACTTTTTTTAATAGTTATATAACATTTTAATAGCTTCAAACCCAGAAATTAAAACTGTTTTACTAGCAGGAGGAGTCACAAAAGAGAATATAGATTCTCTCTCTCTATAAAGATAATAACAATTTTATTTTAAGCTGTGAATGGTATATACGAAAAGCACAAATAATTATTCTGCTATAAGTATATATTAACTGATGAGATATCTTCTCCATATCACTAACAATATAGTCAAAACTGTATAACATTTAAACTCTCCTGCAGAAAAACTTTGGTCTTTCAATACCAACAAAAGAAAGATCTTCCTATATGCTTCTAAAAAAGGAGGGTTCCTTTAAAAAAGAAATTACATGAAAGATGTGTGTTGAGCTATTTGGGGCATCATTATTATTTGAACAGTGTCCTACGCAAATGAAGAACAGACTGTCTTTGAGCAGACTGCAATCTCAAGACACGTAAGTAACAGCCTCACAGAAAATATTAAGTTGAATATATCTTTAAGGTTCATTTTTCTATCATTATTTGCTAGGTCATACAATATCAGATTTCACCCGGTTTTTGGCTGTAATCCCCAAGCCAACATAGAACTGAAGATCCATACTCTTCTACTACAAAGAAGGTTCGAGCAGATTTCAGTTGCTACCTCTGTATAAAAAGGCTCCCAATGACACATTTATCTGAGATCAAACTAAGACCTTATGGTCAATTTTTGGGGGGTGAAGAAGAACTTAACATCCTCCTGGTGTGCATTTTCCCTGCAGGAAACACCCCAGTGACTGTGCTAGTTAATGATTCAAAGGATCAGAAACGTTTCCTGAACTAGCTACCAGGCACGGAACACCCATATACCTCAATAAAAGCTGCCAGCTTCTCATGTAACTTTAATCCAGCACAGTTACTGAATTAACAGGAGTTGCCATTATAGTGGATAGCCTGAAATGCTATCTAATTCGCTACCACTGCACAGCTTAAGCGTAAGCAATTGCCCAATTCTATAGTCCTAAAACAACTCTTACAAAATTGTACTCGCTCAGATATAAACAATGTTGACTACAGTTCTACCATCATGATTCATATTTTCTAAATGAAAACACTACCAAATAGTGAATAGAAGCAAACACTATTACAACACAAAATTAGTTGTTCACAAAATCCTATGAAAATTTAATAAGAAAGATTCTTTCCTTGTGTTTCTATTTACAAAAAAATCACTTATAAGTACCTTACTATTCCATACATTATTCCTCCCAAAGAAGACCGGTAAGATGTTTGGCAAGTTCAATATAACATAGGCTTAACATTATTTCAAGCTCATAAAATTGATGATTGGGCTCAGATGCACCAGAAGGGTCAATTACCCCCTTTAAATAAGTTACTAGAACTCATATTCTTTCCCTAGCCTGGTCTTCTTCGTATGTGATTCAAATGTCAGTTGTCTGATTTAATCAAATGCAACATCAATACATGACTCAAACGCCATAAAAAATGAGAAACATTATTTGAAAAATAACAATACAGAACATCAGTTCTGGAGATCTTACTTCACGTTTATACAGAAACCTTCAAACATTTTATCCAAAATGCTGATAAAGCCACTCAGTAACACTGGGAAAAAAACTCAGCATCACTAAGTGCTGCTATAACTTCAATGTCCCCATCTAAAGATTTTCCTTCCTCTTCATCAACCAAAATTTATCCAAAGGAAAACATAGATTGAACCTCCTGTTGCCACTGCAGCATTTCTTCATCTTTATCATGTATTATTCATCACGATGCACTTAAAACTTTCTTTCTAACCTGTAGTACAGCGTTAATGAATTCACTGTGCAACAGCAACTGCAAAGAGGAAGATATCTTAACTTCTTCTCCTGCCATTCCAACCTGCTTCAGCCTCTCCACAAAGAACCACAGCACTTCATTAGCTTCAGCTCCTTGAAGAATTCTTTCACCTCTGCCTCCCTGCCATCAAAATCAGGCTATGCAAAGTTCTACCATAACAGGGTTTTTATGTATATTCCAAAGAACTGTAACATACAGTCTTTAATAGACATTGTCCACAACTTGTTCCAACAAGATTGCTTCAGCAAAGCAGATTTGAAAAAGCAGGTTTATTGCTCTCTGTTTTACAGGGAAACCACAGCA
Organism: Coccyzus lansbergi; assembly: GCA_033558105.1. NCBI lineage: Eukaryota > Metazoa > Chordata > Aves > Cuculiformes > Coccyzidae > Coccyzus > Coccyzus lansbergi. The sequence goes on from JAUMJK010000662.1 coordinate 358,312, forward strand.
CAGAGCTTAAAGGACAAAACAATAAAAAGCAGCAGCAAAAGTGATGGTACACTTAGTGTTTTCACTGGGATCGAGGATTGAAGAACCACCAGTGGATGGCTAAAACTAAACCAAGACAACAACAACAACTAATCAAGGTAAAATTAACAAAGCAAACAAGGAGGAGAGAACAGAGCTGTAGTTAAGTGGGTGAATCAGATTGGGTTTTGCTACTCAGATCACAACTGCTGGCTCCTAAGACCACAAACGTCCAGCACCCATCTCAGGGCAACAACCTGGACAGACAACATACCAAGGACCGGGGTGGTGACCCCAGGCTTGGGGTGACACTGGATAGCTAGGTAGAAGGGTTTGCTCTTACCAGCTCGACAGCATACTGCCCTGAAGACCAGATCAAGCCTGAATTCTAAAATGACCTCTGGCATCTGATTTGTTTCTATGTATGATTCAGATTATTTGCTCTGACATGAATCTCCACTGCAGGACCTTCCACAGTTCATTTCCTCCTTTCTTAATTAACACACTTAGGCTCACCTGAAAAATACTGTAAACCCCTTGCATTTCCTGTAGCTCTTCTGAGACAAAAAGCTTATTTTGTAGGATGTCAGCTAAGAAGAGTTACTCTAGGAGCAAGGGGAATGCTTCTGTAATGAACAGGCTAAGAGGATGAATTTTACATTTTCGAGCATAAATTCTTAATGAAGTTAGAGCATGGGATAAGAATAGACTTTACAAAATAAGCCATAGTACAGAAGAGACACGAGAAATCCAACAGAAGAGACATGAGAAATCAAAACCATGCTTGGGAAACATCATGAGTGCTGGTATACATCCAGTTATAAAGGTAGAATTATGACCTAATTTGGCCATAAATTTTTAACAGAAATAGAATATGAATCTTCACAGCAAAAGCTGAGCTTTTAATCTTAAAGTCTGGGAAGGCCATGATAACATATCAACAACCAGCAGGCAAACAAACTACTCAAGGTTGTGAGCCTCCCAGAAATATATCATGTACACGACAGAATGGACAAGCCCAAACACCGATTTTTATGTAAGTACAGATTGATACACCTCTATAAAACTGTTTACAGGTGACACACTACAAAATCAGCATTCCTGAAAATATACATAATATTTAGAAGCTCTTTGTCAAAGATATTTCTTTTACATACAACACTTCTAACCTGCATGCCCCTCTATGTATCAGTAGGGACGTACATGTTAGAGTTCTGGAATACAGAAACAGATTTAATAATTTAACACAAATTGCCCAAACTGAATTCTCTGCTTTGAAATAAAGTACAGAACAGACAGATATGGAACCCTCAATGATTTTTGCATTCTCCAGAGGAAAAACTATTTTAAAATACTTAAAATGTTTAAATTTGCAATGCTAAATCTTACTACACTCCACTGTAACACATTAAAAACAGCACAAAAAAATCAAAATAATCTAGTTAAAATCAAAAATATGTAACAGAATTGCTCATTTTTTAAAATAAATTATTTATATATCCCACCTCACCAATGACCTTTTAAACTATTTCAGAAATAAAGAAAAAAGAAAGTGCTGATAAATGGAAGCATTCATTTTATACTGCCTTTCATTTCTTTTCTTCTAAATTTTGATTACAGATCTAGCATTATACAGATTTCATAGATGAGAAGAAATAAATATAAAATCTAAACAAAACTGGAACTAGCAATAGAAGTAAATAATATTTCCAGCTCATCAAATTATTTTGCATAACACACAAACTACCGAACAAACTGATAAGCAGAGAGACACCATAGATCATGCATGCAAATGACCACCTGCATGTCCAAGGAACGTACTTTCTGCAGAGAAAATATGAATTGAAAAATTAATAAACAAAGTACCTTTCACAATACTGACTACTTACAACAACAGTATATAAAAAACAGACTGTGGCCTTCTGCGATGTAGTCTGCAGATGCCCTTATTTTTCAGAAGAGGAGGAAAATTGCAGAAGCGATAGGTCACAGTTTTACGATCCATCTTGATGTTAGAAGAAGCTGCGCACATGGGGTGCAGGCTGGAACACGTCCCCATGGGCTGCTCCTCTGTGCCAAAGATTAATGTAGCTGTAATCAACTCCATTTTGTTCAAATTAATTGCAAGTTCTCTAAGAAGGCAATGCAGACACTTGTGACTTAAAAGGCCCACTCTTGGTCAATATCTGTGTGTTGAGAATCTTCCCATTTCCCAGAATCAGAATGGACAAACAGCTGCATTAAAATGAAGTGTGGAGGGAAGCTGAAAGGGATGTTCACCTGATTTCTTCAGGTTAAACTTTTTTGTCCTAAAAATTTCCTAAAAATTATAATTTGACCTGTTCTGTTGTTATTTTAAATTTCTCATCTACTGATAAGTAAAACTGAGAGTCACGGGAATAAAAATAAACAGACATTATCACTTCTACTCATGCAGTGGATCTTCTAATAGAATCAACAGTATTGTGTACACAATTTTTTATTTTAGTGTTTATATAAAGAAATGCCTAGCTCAGCCCTGAGACAACTCTCGTCGCACAGCAAGTCTTTCCCAGATGGTTGGATCAATAACATCCCTGCTTTAAAGACCTGAAGGTCTAGAGAAAGGAAAGGAACAGGGAGACAGGAAGGAAAACAAAAGCACACAGAGCTCTTTCACCACAAAGATTACTGTTTGAAGATTTTATTTTAGAACATTAATAATTCATAATGACAGTGTAATGTAAACTAGGTCAGAAGATTATGCTCTCAAGTACCACACAAGGGATTGAATGACAGAATAATAACCACTAGCCAAAGTAGCAAAATTTTAGGAGATAAACAAGAGTAAGAGAGAACTTGAAGGACTAGAACAAGCATGCCCGAGATAAAGGAACAAAACCAGGAATATATAGATACTGAAGAAAAGGGGAGTTTGGATGCAGTCTGTAGGAAAGAGAGCACGGAATGATACACAGTAGAAGACAAAGCTCTGCTGCAGACCTTCTGGCATGGTACAGTTTTGAATATTCAAACAAGAGCTTCAATTTGAGACAAAAGTTAACATTGCACAGTATATTGAGACACTGCTGATACGGCTTTTGAAACTGGTGCAATGCTACCTTTAAATCCTCTTTACAATCTGAACTTTCCTTAAGCTTTCAGGTTAATGTTGATCCATTAAATGGTTTATCTATCTAAATTATAAATTGCAACTCATGGCTCCAAAGAGTCATTTCTTCAGGGAACACATCTTTAAGGGATCTCCTGCTCCTGGGTCCTTTGCTAATGCCAGCAGCTGTGCCATATAATCTCTGTTTCTCCTCAGCTCAAGTCCACTAACCTGACACCAGGCACTCACTCTCTGTACATCCTCACTATTAGTGCTTGCACACAGGTTCTTACTGAGCCTGTTCACACACTCATCGATTTTCCAAGTCAAAGCTAAAAATAGTACCTGGCTGCCTCAAAGTACAATTAAAAACAAGTTTTGGAAAATGTATGGTACTGTCTACCAACAATAGTAGACACATGACTGCCTGGTTAGGAATATACATTGCTTTCTCAGAATGATTCCCTTGCCAGGAATCTGAGCACATGGGTTGTTTCGTTATCTGCATTTGAGATCAAAGATCTTTGAGGAAGAGACTGTAGAAGGAACAATTTTTTACGGAAATGAACAAAGTACTACCAAGTAAGGAAATTGCTGTAATTTCAAGATAAGGATAGAAAAAGAAAAGCTTCAGTATGTACTACAATCTATTAAGAACCTTCTGAGCTTTTGTTCCTCACTAGAAGTTGCTGGTTTGTCCCAACCATCCCAAACTCTTTGAATAGTGCAGGGGCAGTAAATGAGTCGTCTCTTGTGCAGGTGTACCAGCATCACAGCCTTCAAACACAATTAGGTAGAAGAAAAAGTTATCAAACCACTTACTCTTACTTGTTTTTATAGTAATTTTTAGCAAACATTAAAGCTTCCTAACTTCTGAAGTCACAAGTACACAACTATCGCCTGGGAGCCTCTGATTCCCCAAGTTAAACCCTCAAGTTATCCTTTACAAATTGTCCCATGGAGGGTAGCCAAATGGTGAGCTTGGAATGAGACAAGAATTCACACCACTGGCTCCACGCCTCAGGGTTTAACTCTTCTGCTATTGCTGCTCCAGGCAAGGCACACGGTTTTTAGCACTTAATGTACATTAAGTCTTCACAGGAAAAAATTATACCAGCCCAGCCACAACAAAATGAAAGGCATAAAGTTATCTGAACCTGTCCAATATGTCCCTGCCCTGCAGTCTCCATCCCCTAGATGGGAAAAACTATTCACAAGAACAATAACAGGCACAAAAGAAAAGGAATAAAAAGAAAAAAAATCCATTAAAACAGAAATTAATTCTGGGAAACCCATTCATTCAGTGTCAGATGTAGATTTCAGTTGGGTCGCCAAAAATTACCTTCTCAAAAGTCACCATCTCACATAATGATACATTCATAAACTTGTTCTGTTACTCATTATCCTTGAATCTCTTCTCTACATTGTTTCCAAAAGTGTCATTACACCGCCTTGAGGTCAACTCTGACCAATTATTTAGCACAGTTAGGAAAGCAGAACCTGTACCAAATCAAGCACTAAAGCAGGAAGGTACCACTTGCCACAAAATCAGAACAATTTCCAAGCATCATTTAAGCTGAATATTGTACTCTTCATTCATACTCTGACATTGCTCAAATAGGAAATTGTAATATAAACACTTAAAACCTGTATCAGGTGACTTCAAACTAAAAGAAAACTCAAGTCGAGATAGGAAATTATCACCAACTCTTGACAAGCCTTGAGGTATTTAAAATTAAAAAAATTATAAAGAACTTAGTCAAGCTTGAATTCTGAATTTTATTTTTTCTTTTCCTGAAAACTATATGGACTTCCTCCCATCTGCAGGTGCTGCCCTGCTCCTGGGGCAAAATATATCTAGTCTTAAAAAGTCAAACCACAGGTGATTTGGGGCAGCGTGTGCCAAGAATACATCCTTCTAGTATGGAAGGGATTTCTGCACCCACCTTTGAATCGAAGGACTGGAGTTAAAATCACTCATGAAAACACGCCAGCAATCCCAATACATAAGAAAAAGAACTCAAATCTATCAGGAAACCCCATCCAAACAAGGTGAAAGCTCCATCCCCACCCCTTGGTGAAGGTGATCTGCTCACGACATCCGTCTATTCAGTGCCACAGAGCAGACTCACCGAGCACACTGACCACAGAACCACATACACCCCCCCATAGAGCCATAGCTCTACATGTAGGTTTCCCTTCATCCACTACTCCAGCTTATGCAAAAAAGTTTTTAAATAAAGGCAGGGAACCCTCCCAGTACATTTGTTGAACATCTACATGTATTACATTCTTGCAACTTACCACAGTTATTGATTAAATGCTTGTTTCAGAGAATAGGGGTTTTTTTAATGTAAATATATTAATATATTCTTAAATTATATCACAGATGTCCCTAAAATCCTAATTATATATAACTCATAAAATTTTAATTACACACTGATTATGTGTGTAATACTAGTTACGCACTATGCTCGAACATCAAGTGTTCTGGAGCAACATTAGGTTTTCAATTTTATTTTACTTATATAAGGCAGCAGGACCTGACCAGCATCACATTCAGAATAGTGACCAGATTTTGCCCAGATTAGAAAAGAGAAAAATCCATGAAACTATTCTGAATCAGTAGACTTCACTAAGGCTACAATCTCCAAGGGAAAACTTTCCTTTAAAAATAATCACCACCATACATCCCTTTAAGAATGTGTTCCACAACTGGCATGAATTCATGAAATCCAAATAGCATGAGAAAATATCCCTTGAATACTCACTCCAGCTGAACCTAACTCTTCCCTTTTTGTTAAGGCAAACCAAATTTCCAGTAAGACTTCACCTCACCTGCAGCACTCAGAGAGGCCAGAAGTGCAGCACCTGAACACATTCACCCTTGCTGCCACAAATGAATCCATTTCTTTAAGTATTGAAACCAGACTAGATCTTGCTAGCACTGAGGCAGAAAGCATAGCAGTTTTTTGAAGTAGGGGGAAACGCATATTCCTTTAATCTCCAGGCCCACCACTTCTAAGTTACAACAATTAATTCAGGACATCTTGTAAGCAACTTGATATCGAGAAGTGCTGTAAACCTCTATTTTGCTGAAAGGACAAATACAGGTGCACAAAGACTTGCCAACTCATAAAGAGACCGGCTGTGAAGCATGGCCTCATTTTCCCTGTCAGTAATTTGACTTCCCTGCTACCCCCAGAAGGGTACAAGCCAGACCCCAAACATTAGAGCCAGTACTTCAATGTACTTTTGGACATCGCTCTCTTTTCTCCCTAAAGATGCATGACCTTAGTTCCAGCCCACAGTTGCATCAACTATAGCAACATTATTTCACCTGCTATCAATTTATTTTTATTGTAATTATGTCATTTTGTATTTCCTTTTACTCTTTTGAGATATTGATGTTATTTTCTGTTGTTCAAAGGCTAAATGTAAACTATTTTCACTCTTAATTAGATTAATTCTTCCAGAAGCCATGAACTACCATGCTAGCTGTGGAACACACTTGACATCAGATCCACCAACAGTTGTTCATCCATCCATGTAAAAATACCAACAACATCACGAAAAAAAGGCAAGAATGGGAAACCAATGTAGATGCTTGCAAACATACAATATATAGATGGGAAGAAAAAGAGAATGATTCAATATTAAGGCATATCCTTTTCTAGTTATGTATCCCACAAGTTCCTAGTATCGTTCATATAGTCATGGAAATGAACCCCGGCCTGGCCAACCCAAGGGTGTTAAGCTGAGTAGATCAATGATGATAACGACTTGTCAAGATGAACCTTTGCTCTAAGCAAGCAGGAATGGCTCACTGGTACCGTAACCAAGTAAACAAAACTACAACAAAGAAAGATGGGATAAAACAGGATCAAGAGCTGCACAGGTGAAAGTAACAAGGACGAAAATAAAAAGTTATTATAGCAGAGCTAATCTCTTACACAGAGCTATATATCTGTGAATCATCAACCATTCAGTATTTAGGGAGCAGATGGCTGGAAGGTCCCCATGTGTGAAAAATATTATCAAGAAAAGTCCATAGTAACAGTGGAATATAACTTGACACTAAGACTTTCATATGAACTATTCTTAAAGAGAAAATGATTCACTGGTCCACGTCAAAAGCCTGAAGACTGAAGGATTCTCAAAACAAAAAAAGATATAGATACCAAAAGGTTATCTGGAAATAACCGATAATCATTAGATTATCTCTGCAAAAAGAACAGTTCTCAATTGACTTTTAACAGTAACGTAATTTTGATAATTACCATTATAATATAATATATATGATGATGTATATATTATATGATAATGGTAATAATATTTTGATTTGCAATATATATTGCGATATATATATGATAATTGCCATTGTTTAATTACCTAATTTTGGTGATTACCATTATAATATAATATATTTCATATATATTATATGTATCATGGTATATAGATATAGATATACATAGATATATATTGTTATATATGTGTGTGTGTATATATAACCAAGTCTGTTAATGAGCCCTAATGCTGAACAGCAATTAGTCACATTTAAACACCCTTGTAAAGGAATATTACTTAATACTGGCTTTTAAATAACAAAAAATAATTTAAATTATGTTAATAAGACTGACACTGGAAGTGTTGAGACTGCTCTTTACTCACTGCCCTTCACTCCGAGTGCTGCCAAAATGAGCACAATAGTAAGAATTTCCAGTAAGTGCTGCCCAACACGCAGGGAAGGCAGCAGGGGAACTGAGTAACCACCTCCCTCTTCATAGCAGCACTCAATACACCAAGTATAGACGCAAGTGACATCCTTTTCATTTGCTGACAGCCTGATTTTCACCCAACAGATGTAATATGTGTTACTGTCCATTAGAGGGAGAGATGCCTAAAATAGCTCAACTTCACATTTTCTTGTTACTCCTACAAGTGCTGGCCAGCAAGAGCAATCTTCCTCTGAAATAACAGTCTAGGTTCAGGGACTATTGCATTACCACCTGATGAGTAACTGAAATTCAAGCAGCTACATCCACACTGCAGCATTAGAACTACAAAACCAGCCCTCCGCTGGCTCAAGTTTTAAGTAGGTACCACCGAGCTCCAATTTCATAACTGCACACCTAAAGTTCTCTAGCTCATGTTAGCCTTTGTCTGTGACTGCCTCATGAAGTGAGGTTTCTTCTTGGGCGAGAAGCTGAAGCTTCCCTTGGGACTACTGATGGACACACGTTCCACAGTAGCTCAGCCTGGAGGAAGGGCTGCTCCTGAAGGTAAAACATCAGACAATCTCCCAAACACTTTAATACAAACTGAGATGGTTTGGACTTTTTCTGTTTACTCATGTACTTCTTATTTACTAAGAGACTTGATTTTACTCAGTACCCCTGGCAGGCCCTGTGTTTGAAGGCTTCTGTAAGAAACCAATGTGGATTTACAGAGTGCAGTACACTAGTGCACATCTGCTGTTTAAGGCACAGATTCTTCAAGGATCCCACTCTAGACTGTTTAATTTTAAGTTGGTTTTCTTGACATCAGTGATACATGTGAGGATTCCTTTGCTCCATGGTTGAAGCTGCATGTGAAATCAGAAGCTAGCACAAGGAACAACCAAGAATTTGCATGCACACTTAGTTTTATATTCTTCCCTATATGAGGCCTTACACTACACACGAACTAGAAGGATTTCTACCAACTTGCAACATTGACCTGAACTGTAAATGACCGGAGGTAAATCATAACCACAAGGTTGTTCCCTTCTATTAGATGTTATTCTTTCAAACTACAAAGCTAGTAAGTTCATAAAAGGTCACACCAACACCAAACTGTTAGAAAATCCTGGTCGATACACCTCTCCTTACCTCCACTGAAAAGGATGGCTGTAGTAGGGACTAGACGGATTGCTCTGGGCTTGTGAGTTCAAGTAAAATACTAGAGGAGAAGTAACAAGTGCACAGTCAGCACTAAACGGGAATTTAAGGTGCTGCAGACCTGGAGCAGATGTAGGAGAGAACATGTGCTGATGAACATCACTTCCTCGGCAGTGGGAGTACAAAGGAGAGGAGATTCTGACAAGGTACCACAGCAGAAAAAAAAATAAATCAGGGTCAATATCAAATATCACGCCTTCTGTTTCAATAAAGAAAAAAAAAGATACTTCTGAATTACAAGTTACACACTCTTCATAAATGTAATCAATTAAGTCATCCTTTTGAGTAGCATCCAAGCCAAAATGTATTTGTCAGTCAATATAATATTTAGTCAACATTATTCTTCCACTAGGAAAATCTACCAATCTGGAACTATCCAAATTCTTTTTTGTAGTGATTCACAGGCTTTCTGGAACACACACCACTGTCAAATCTTAACGTAAAATGTTTAATTGAGAAAAATTAACAAAATTGCTAATGGCACCAGTAACAGACATGGACCATTTATATTGCAGCCTTCACAATCTGGGAGCTGTGGTTCCACACGACTGCTGCAGCAACAACAGAAATACGCAATTGTGAAAACATGAATTATACGACCCATTAACTAGAAAGCAACATCAAGCATGTTTTACAAGAACAACTAATGAAGCCTGAAAGCAACACAGCAAAATGGTTTTATTCCAATTTTAGCAATGGGGAAACTGAGGCACAAAGAGGTTACGTGACTCGCACATCCAGGCAGCTTTAGGATTACAGCTTGCAGACACTAATTCCCAGCTCGGTGCTCGGTTCTATAAAGTACACTGCTTTTGCACAGTTAGAAGCCAACATAGACTCATACACATGGAGAACAAAGAAAATTTCTCCAAATAGTTGCTTTCTAAGAGCTGCAAACACACTTCTACATGTACACAAAAAGAGGTTCTAACTTTACTGAACTACACACAATGACACGTCCTTCACTAGAAATAAAGTAAAAGTTAACTTAGAAATATTAGTGTTATAAAGTCTGCTTAGGTGTTAGAATACAAACTACTGCCACTGTATTTTTACAACTATAACTTCGATTTTTATTGAGGGATGGAAAAAACTTTCTTTTGACCATATTTAAGCATAAAATTAGGCAAAAAGGAAATCTGAGACATGCTTCAGCTTTGTTCAGGATTCAGACATTTTACACTGAGAGTCCTGTAGTCAAGCATGTTTGTCACTGCTCCTTGCTTTAAATTTCTTAATGAATCCAAATACTTATCAGTAACATTTACATATTGGAAATCCTCCCCACTAGCAATCTCTGCTTAAACAGCTGATGAGCTTTACAGCCCGCAGACAGAAAAGGTTAAGCCTGCCTTTTACTCAGATATTCCCTTCACTGCCTACATGATAGATTCATTTAATCTCTTATACACATAGTATTAAATATACCATTTCCTTAATTTTAACTAATAAAATAATAAATATAATTACAGCACCAAACAGCCATTTTCATTAGTAGATTTCAAAGCATTTATAAAAGGCACAATTAAAAAGGAATTGCTTGTTTAAATTTCATTTGTAGAAATACATGTGGCAATGTACATAAAGATTTTTTTGTTTGAATCTCAAAGCTTTCAACAGCATTATTAATTTTGAAATATAATAAAGGTAGCAAAGGTTCCTGTAGATTTGAGCCCTGTGACAGCTGTCTGGCAGATTATTAAAAGCACATCTTAAATCTGAACAATGACTAAACTAGAAAAACAGAGTTACAAACATTCAGTTTTACTACACTAATTAATGCTTGATACAAGACCTAACCACAATGTAAATCATTTTAAAACATCTAAATATTCCTCTATTTTGGCCATACTTTATGATAAATACTCCACAGAAGTTAAATGTTAAAGTCTCCAAATGAAAGTTCTAACAAATAACAGCCATGTCTGTAGGCCATGGAAAATTCTAGCTTGTTTTTCTTCCTAAGTTCAATTAGAAATGTGTAAGTGAAATTTATTTTTCAGAACAATCCTTACTGGATCCGCAGAGATGGGGCTCCAAGCCTCTCTTTCCTCCGTTTCATCATTGTGCTGATACACTATGTCTCTTCCCAGCGTAAGAGGCTTAGAGCTGGGAAGGAGAGCCCACCGTTATCACTCCAACGCAGAGAACAGAACAATCAGTGCAATTCCAAGCTCTTCATGTACCCCCAGTGTCACAAAGACCTCAGGAGTTCAGTAATGGTCCAGATTAATCACAGAGCTCATGTCAAAAACCTAATTATTTAAAAAGAAAAAAGAAACCTTCCATGAGTCTATTAATAGCATCCAGAGAAAGGAAACGAAGCCCACCAGAACAAAACAAAGGCACAGAGAAGCCCAGGACACAACCCAGCCATGTGAGCTGTCAGCAGCCAGCAATACGGTCCCGATTTGCTGAGCCCACAGCAAATCAACGACAAACTTGTCCTGAGCTTCACCGAGTAGCAACAGTCGCTCTCACCAAATCAAAAGGAAAGCGTGAAGCCAACAGGAGCGATGGCACACTTGAAAGGTTTCTGGCAGAAATCTCACATAGCAGCTTGAAAACTCACAGTGCGATAGGAATGGAGTCGCTGCTCCCACCCCAAGCCCTTGCAGAGTCATCCGTGGTGCAGAGAGCAGCTGTTCTCGGCTGGCGGGGGAACATGTGAACCAGTCCTTTTCCAGACATCAATCCCCTGACTGAAGAACACGCGCAACTTCACTCTCAAAACATCGTCCTGTGACTCCCAAGCTGTGTTTCAGCTACAGACTTCATGGATTCTAGCACTGAAAAGACAGCAACTGCGGCAGCCTGGGGAGCCAAATGCTGAACGAGGGGCCGAGGTGGAGGAACACTTTCATTAGGAGACGATGTTCCCTTGTACAGTGCAAGTCTTGCATTTTCGTTTGCAAATGGCAATGTCGATAAGCTCAAAATCAATGTCATGCTATCAAAAGAACTGACCCAAAATAATGTCCAACTTTTTAAAAATATGTATTTGTATTAAAGTAGCTTTCCCCAAAAACATTCCAAATCTCTATCTTTGATAGACTGTAGCATGTTAAAGACTGTATTTAGGCAGGTAAAGACAGCTGTTCACAAGTACTCATCGACCAAGCCACATTCCAGATAACTCCCATCTTCAGATCCTACCGTGTGTGTTGCAAATCACAGCAGGGGTGCCTCACGCCACAAGAGCACAATCTCTCCACAGCCATTTCCCATCACTGCAAAGTTTCACAAGTAGGGGCCAGGGTGGCTGTTCCTTAAACACCCAGTGCCCCTGTCCCACCATGTTCTGCCTTTGGAGTAAGAAAGGAGAGTAAGCAACAAAAGGTACAGATTTGATATGTTATATCTAGTTTTATTATGCAATAAGACCCCGGTTTAAGTAGCGGAAACTTGTTAACAAAAACTGCACAAAAGCCTTGTCTCACTTTTAAATCCTGATGAAAACCCCCATAAAGTCTTCGTTCCTGAGATTATAGCATATACAGATCACTAAAATCCCCTTTATTCACTAAATCACTTATTTCACAGAAACAATGCCTTCAAATCATTTTTAAAGCCTAATATATGAACAGCAACGTTACTACCAAGCCCTGCAGGAGGAATTCAGCACGTTCCACCTCCAGAGCCAGCCCCACATATCAGCTTAAGAGTACCGGGTTATTTTTGATCTACTGTTGGTGAGCTGCTTCTGTGCGGCTCAGAGGAGGATGGAGTGGTTAGAAAATACCAACTCTTTCTCTCCTGTCTATAAAAAGTATCACAAGCAGAAAGCATTGAATGCAGGCATTATTTCTAACTCTTATTTCCAGATCCAAGACAGAACAGCAAGCAAAATTAGCAAAACTCCCTACTCATTTTCAGAACCATTTTTTACTCCATTTCCAGCACTTTGGCTTCTCCACGCTTGAGGCACCACACTTGCTCCTGGCAGGGAAACGGCATCGATCGATCCCCAGCAGAAATGCTTACCCACCAAGACGAACAGAAATGGAATGATATACTCCATTTCTCTGCAGACACAGAGGAAATTCCCACTACACCTCAGCACGGCAAGATAAAGACATAAACCAGCACTGAAGGCCAGAAATATGTTTTTCCTGCCATCAAACTTCTTGTTGTTTCCAAGGTCTGAGCATTAAAAAGAATACAAGTAGAAACTGATATAAACTGGTAATCAGCATATCCTCCCAAAGAAATTCCTTGGTGTGTTTGTGTGGTGTTTTACTGTCAGGAAGCTGGGGACAGATTTAACAAATTATGATGAAGACTTGTTTAATGAAACACTCTATGAAATGTCCAGGGCTGTAGTACTAAACCTTCAGAGGTTTACAAGTACAAGTGGAAGGCAGGGAAGGAGGGGGAGAAAGAGAGAAAACAAGCCCCAGAGTGGGCATAAATTGCCTTAAGAAGAGATTAGAAGGAATAACGACCACCATAAAAGCCTGGCAAACATCTTTAGCAAGCACTATTGTGTTTCATAAAGACAGACATAAAAACTTGATGTAAATATTATTTCTTATCAGCACATTTCAAACAGCAGTTTGCAATATTTTATTTATTTAAATGCATATTTTGACTGGATATATTCTGGATTATAACTACTTTTCATGTTTCTTATGCCTCTATGTTCTTTTTCTATATATAAACAACCTTTAAAAGTATATTCCATACAGATGGTTGATAGCAGAAAAGAATTAACATAAATAACTTGCATCTGAAACGGTTTAGCAAATTCAGTTTGCTGAGGGAATGACTCTTTTCAAATTAGATAGAATGTGGGAAAGCAATATTTTCTTTTTGGAAAATTTTACATTAAATATTGCAAGAATTACTGCAACCCAAGCTGGTAACCCTGACTAAGAAAACACGACGATTGCAAATATAAACCCACATTCTTCATAAAAGAGCTGAACGGGTCAATAAGTTCACATTATAAACAACTGCATTTATTAAAAATGGGATAGTGAACAAGAAACCAGATGGCTTAAATGCAACCCCAACTCAATTTAGCGACTGCTGATTAGCTGAGGAGGCAATCAGAAATAGTGAGCTCCAGGACGGTGTTACAGCTCCTGTAGCTACAAGGAAAACCTGCAGTTTACAGCCTGGTCTTTTAGATGCCGAGTTGCTGTCATACACATGAACACACATGAGTGCTTCACTGCCTTGTCTTGCTGCATGGTCCCCACCTTTGTCCTTTCAAGTCTGGAACGTCTCTAGTGCACTTCAGGCGCAGGAGCACATCAAAACTATTTGAAAGCTGAAGCCCACAATATAAATACAAACTCTGTACATGTTGTAGCATCAACAGAACAGAATAGGGTAATGGTTGAAAAAAATGAAACCACTTCCATTAACAGGATGGAGATCAAAGTTTGGGTCTATCACTTCATATTTGCTATTTGAAATTAAAGAAAATATTCATGAATGCTAATTATTTTTTGTGAACAAAGCATGAGAAAAACATAACCAATACACTTATATGAATAATTTATTAAAGAAAAACTCTGAACTCTGATTCTTGAACCACACCAGAGACAGACTATAACTACTTGTTCCTGTTCTCATACTTGTATTATTCAACTCCTTTGCAGCCTACAACTCGGTTGAGTATATTTCCTTTAATGTATTAAATAGAAACCCCCTACAGAAACATACACTTTAAGCACATTACCAACAAAACGGTATCTAAATAAGCAGGCATTCCTCTTAATGTCACCCTGCATACAATTCCCCCATCTGTTTTACATGCCTGCTCACTCTGTGCTGATTATTTCAAGATCAAACTGCAACATCTCCAAGGGCAAAGCCATCATTTATGGTGTGCTCATGCTCCCTTCTGCTAATATGGAAGCAGAGACGCTAATCAACAGAGTTCACAGGCTCCATCCTGCCATTCATTTCTGTTTAGCTTCTGCTCAAGACCTTTTTTAGGTGATAAAATTCCTCATGCTCCCCTGCCAAAAGTACTGAGACATCTAACTCCACTTCTTCTTGTCCTTAGTGCAAACAAGCACAGCAGCTGTTGTTGTCCATGTGTACAGTCAGTTCATGCACAATGAACTAATACTGATCCAAGCAAATACAAAGCAGTATCAGTCAGATAAAGTCAGAAGCAATGTCAGGAAGAGCTCGCCCCTCTCCATTTGGCAATGACAAATACCCTCACTAATCCACACTCTAAAACCTTTCTAATTCAACAATCAACCAAAGCAATCGCCTAACAAGCAGCAATAATCAAGTCTTCATTCTACTCCTGGCTCCCTGGAAAATAATGACTTCCTCTCCAAATACAATCTTTTTACAGTGGTAAATGCACTCCAGTTTCCACACAGAAAAATGCTGAGCGGCTGTGTATTTCTATATAACACAATTGCCACTGAACTGCTACAAAGGATGGAGTTTAAGCAGAAAATGGATGCACTTCTTGAGGGCTTCTGGCTCCAAGCCAGATACTTCATCCTTCTGTCAATTCCTGCTTCTGTTCCTATCAGTGAACAGAAGTCAATAAATGACAGTCAATGAATGAGGACCTAGCAACATCCATATCTATCCTTACTCATTAGCTAAAGCCTAGCAATAGCTTTTCAGAATAAATTTTATTATAGAATTTATTTTTCATTCTCAAGTTGATTTAAGCAGAGGAAAAGGCTCCAGAACTTATAAATTACTATAGCCTTTATGTATGGGCACACTGTTAGGCCATCCTTTTGACAGAATGGTTGAACATTTTACATGTAAATTTTCAATATATATATGTATATATACACACACACACAGAGATAACTATTCCTTTTATTGATATAAGCTTCTCTAATTCCTGATTCAGAGATTAAGAGTGGGGTTTTTGAAAATCAAGTAAGCACTCTTATACTGGGATATGCAAATCATACATCAGCTCCAAAAGATCACTTACCCTTGTGGCATTGACACAAATATACACTAGCCACAATGCACTGCTGACTTCTTAGAAAGTTAAACTTTGTGAAAAAATAAGAATAAAATAAGAAATCTTTTGGTAGAACTGTCTACAGAACCTGTAATTGCAGAAACTGTGATCAAATATCAACTAGATATCACAGGTAATTAATCAAAAACATTTCATTTCTTCATAGATTTTTAGTCTCACTATCAGCCATAACCTTGCACTTAGAATGCACAGCCTGGATCTTCTTGACAGAGGTTACTAAATTTCTTCACATAATGATGGCTGAAGAGGCACTCACACTTGTGGAAGAAAAGTAAAGTGAAGTAATAAAAATTGAAGGCGTTAAGTCCACACAGAAATAAAACATTGTCATTCAGTTTAGTTACTACTAACCAAAATGCTACAAATGTGGAACACTTTATTTCTATATCAGGTTTTCCGAATGTAAACACGTGAGTAGTTTTGTGTCATACCTACCTCCACGCTTGACCAAAGGAAGGGAATATCTCTGGCATCCTCAATTTCAATTCCAGAAGTTTTGGACAAAAATATCTAAGCTACATTTTTAAAAAACCTTTATTGGTAAACTCACTGGTCCATGATTTATTCAAAGAACCTTCACAATCTTCAAATCGTGAACACAACTTTCGCAAAAACTATCTATCAAATCTAGTTAAGCTTGCCTTTAAGGCACACTGGTTAAAAAAAAAAAAAATCAGCCAGTGTTTCATCTTCTTTAAATAACTCCCCGACTGATTTACCATTGTCACATGAACTAAACAAAAAGGTCTGGTCATGCCCCACTATAAAAAAAGGTCTTTTGATCAGTCGCATTGTTCAGCCCTGAATCACTGGTACTTTCCAAACACTGCATTATCCAAACACTTTTTCTTATACAAAGGGGATAGCTTACATTAAAAGACTAAAAATCATTTCTCATTAGAGCCAGAAACCTGAGGAAGAAAGGTTATATGCTTTTGTGAGCTTCGTGTCTTTAGTACACAAGCTTTGGGAACAATTTTAAATCATAATACAGTAACGGGCAGTACAAAAGCTTTCTCTTTTATGTAATGCAATCAATAACACAATTTCTTCCACCATAAATCTGTAAGCACAGCAGAAGCTAAGCTCTTATAACATCATTGAAACAAATTAGTTCACAAAAAATTGTTGAACATCATAAAATATTTTTAAAAGTGCTATTTGTGTACACTACATTTTTAAAAGCCTACTTTTACTGGCATTTGTTACTTTATCAAAATATCTGTACTAGACTGACTGCTCCACAAGCATCTGACCCGCACAGCCCCGGAGCTGTGTACTTAGATTTCTGTCAACAGATTGTTTGAAGAGCAGTGATCAAACTTGTCCATATCACATAAATAATCAGTGACTTCTGTGGAGTCACTTCAGCTATGTCAGCGCAAGCAACACTCAACACCGCAGCTACTTCCATCTCAGGATCAGCTCAAGCTGATAATTAGAAGTAAGCTTACACTACTATTACTTTTCCTGCTACACTTAGGGAAATGAATAGAGGTTTCAGTCTCAGAGAAATGCAAGCTAGCTGCTTCCAAGTGCTTGACAGATTCTTGAAAACGCAAACAGAGAAAGCAGAGTATCTGCCCATTTCAGTGATTCCCACAATTGAACAACTATATGTGTTCAAAACAAACTGAATGATAAATAAAGAGGAATCATACTTACAAGCTTCCTCTTCTGGGGAGACTGAGCTCCTTCTGGAAAAAAGAAAAAGAACGAAAACCTTGAGTTAATTTCACCTGTTATTATATATAACTCATTTATTTACAAATCAACATGTGAGGCCAAAGCTGGTCCCTTGAAGGCACGAGTGGGGTCCAGTTGTGCCCAGCAGCGAGCACCCATGCCCAGTGGGCAGTGGTCTAAGGCACAGAGGCGACTTATTCGGACCGAATCATCACCACCTTTGCATCCACAAGACTCTCAGCATTCAGCAGAGCAAATATGACTTTGCAGCACCTAAACACAGACACGGTGTTGATGGATTCCTGCACATCTCATCGGCATCACATCTGAACCACTTCCAACAGAGCTGCACGCAACACACCTGGTGTCTGCTGCTCTCACCTTTGCACCAAAAGCGAAAATTAAAGCAACAGAAAGTCTTCAGGGTTGATTTTTTTGTTATTTTTTTTTTTAATTGTACTCATAGAATCATAGAACAACCAGGTTGGAAGAGACCCACCGGATCATCGAGTCCAACCATTCCTATCAAACACTAAATCATGTCCCTCAGTGCTTCGTCCACCCGTGCCTTAAACCCCTCCAGGGAAGGTGACTTAATCCTCTCCCTAGGCAGCCTGTTCCAGTGTCCAATGACCCTTTCTGTGAAAATTTTTTTCCTAATGTCCAGCCTAAATCTCCCCTGGTGGAGCTTGTGACCATTCCCTCTTGTCCTGTGCCCTGTCACTTCGGAGAAGAGCCCAGCTCCCTCCTCTTTATAACCTCCTTTCATAACCTGTGTTACATATTAGCACAAAAAATCCAAGGGCAATTAAACGACTCCCGGTTAAAAGCCGCGTTCTGCACCCAGGCAGCACAAGTGAAGGGAGGCCTAGGGTTTTAAAGAGTATTATTTGTCTTAAATGAAGAGAGTGTGAGAGGGCAGAGGCGGTGAGGGAGACGCCGAGGCAGCCGCCAGGGGGAGCCGCCGCCCCGGGAGCGGGACCGGAGACACCGAGAGCAGGGGCGGGGGGGTCACAAAGGGTTGTGGCGATAGGGACAAGGGAAAATGGGTATAAACTGGAGAGAGGAAGACTTAGACTAGACATAAGGAGGAATTTCTTCACGCTGAGGGCGGTGAGGCCCTGGCACAGGTTGCCCAGAGCAGTGGTGGTTGCCCCATCCCTGGAGGTGTTCAAGGCCAGGCTGGATGGGGCTTGGAGGCCCTGACCCAGTGGGAGGTGTCCCTGCCCAGGGCTGCTGGTAGAACTGGATCATCTTTAGGGTCCCTTGCAACCCAAACCATTCTATGATTCGACAACAGAGGCAGCTTCGATTCCCGACTTCAAGGATACTGATCCAAGTGCTATATATTTCATTGCTCTCTACAACTACCTGAAAGGAGGTTGTAGAGAGGAGGGAGCTGGTCTCTTCTCCCAAGGGACAGGGGACAGGACGAGAGGGAATGGCCTCAAGCTCCACCAGGGGAGGTTCGGACTGGACATTAGGAAAAGATATTTCATAGAAAGGGTCACTGGGTACTGGAACAGGCTGCCCAGGGAAGTAGTTGAGTCACTTTCCCTGGAAGTGTTTAAGGCACAGGTGGACAAGGTGCTGAGGGACATGGATTAGTGTTTGATAGGAATGGTTGGACTCGATGATCCAGTGGGTCTCTTCCAACTGGTGATTCTATGATTCTATGATCCCCACTAAGAGGAGAAAAAAAAAATCTAAAAAAACAGTGTTTTCACCAAATACTGAAAAAAAGTCAATAGACAACTTCAACTCCATAAAATCCTGTAACCTTCTTTTTCCCTATATAGTTATGGAGCACACACTGGCCTAAATGATTAACAACGCTGTTGACAAACTGCTCTGTTAAGGAATAAATACACCAGGCACTACTTAGCAAAGTTTTTCAGAGACAGAAAAAAAGTTGCAGCCTCTAGAATGAAAAAAATACATCAGTAAACCTCAAACATGCTGTCATTATTTTCAAGTCCGAGTTCTCCCCAATTTGGAGTTTCATTACAGTTGAACACTACAGAGCAAATTCTATGTGTGAATTATCACTGGGCTGACAACTTACAGCACCAAGAAATAAATCCCAGTCGTCAGACAAACTTGTCACAATCTAATCAAAACACTTCAAGTATGTAAGATAATAAATCATTAGCATCTATAACAGGTTGCGTGGTTTATATTCTTAAAAGGTACTTTTTCCACTCTCGTTTGTTAGAAAGAATTAAAGCTAAGCCTATGTAGCAGTGACAGCTCTTTGCCACTGCAAATGGATAAATAGGTGTGATACAGCTATTATATGTTAACCTGTGTTTATGGTATATTATTTATACATGCATATATCTCTTGCAGCATGTGAGCAGATGTATTTAATTGATCCTCTTCAAAGAATATGCTTAGCAGAGGATGCTTTTCCTATTCAAAAGGCACATTTCCATTTATTCTAACACAGTCAGCCCTAGAAATTTCAGAACGCATGAATAAAGCTCTGGAATTTCATGCTACTGGCTGAAAAAGGAAAACAATTGCCGTTGAATCTCTTTTCCTACCTTCTAATTTCTGAGGTTTTAGGGTTCATGTTTACAACGTTTGCTCTCCTCGGTAGGGCTGAAAAGTC
This sequence comes from Coccyzus lansbergi, assembly GCA_033558105.1. Lineage (NCBI taxonomy): Eukaryota > Metazoa > Chordata > Aves > Cuculiformes > Coccyzidae > Coccyzus > Coccyzus lansbergi. The sequence continues at coordinate 378,645 of JAUMJK010000662.1, forward strand.
ACTTAAAGCAGAAAATCCTTCCCTGCAGCAGCACAGCTCCAGTGACTGGGTCTTACAGCCATAAACCAACAGGAGTCATCATCCAGTAATTCAGTGCCCAAACCTTTTTCTTTCCTCTACCATACACTTGTACAAACACAGTGTTACCTTTATTAGTCCCTATAATAATAGCTGATTCAGGATTAAATGCACGCAAGGTTAAAAGAGGGATTGATCTGGGCTTTGTTCCTGAAATAATCCTTTCAAATCTGTGATCAATTCAGTTTCCAAGTAAGGAAGGAAGTACCAACAGATGACATCTCAATGCAACTGAAATATGATTCTATCCATGTAGAAATTGTTTCCATTCTGCCTCTCCACCTTGACACACTCAGTGCAGCTGTGGGATCAATAGGTAGCGGTTCTGATTTAATACCTCTGTGGTCTTGACAACAAAGAGCACAATCAAATTAATCAATTTTTACACCTGTTGTTCCACTATGCCTCATTTCATGTTCGTCTTAAATTTCCTTTCAAAAACTCCATCAGCCATACACCAAGCCATGCCCCCCATGTCCCACACCATGTTTTCTGTCTTCTGAAGGTAGGTCAATCCTGCACCTTTGCTTCTCCAAACCAGTGCTGGTAACAGCACTTCTCATAATCCTCTCAATCCGAACACGAACTGTGGAGCCAACACAAAAGCACCAGAGCTGGAAGTTACATGAATCAGAATCACAGAATCATAGAACAACCAGGTTGGAAGGGACCCATCGGATCTTCTAGTCCAACCATTCCTATCTAACACTAAACCAAGTCCCTCAAGACCTCATCCACCCGTGTCTTAAACACCTCCAGAGAAGGCGACTCAACCACCTCCCTGGGCAGCCTATTCCAATGCCCAATGACCCTCTGCATGAAAAACCTCCTCCTAATCTCCAGCCTAAACCTACCCTGGCGGAGCCTGAGGCCATTCCCTCTCGTCCTGTCCCCTGTCACTTGGGAGAAGAGCCCAGCTCCCTCCTCTCCACAACCACCTTTCAGGTACTTGTAGAGAGTAATGAGGTCTCCTCTCAGCCTCCTCTTCTCCAGGCTAAACAACCCCAGCTCTCTCAGCCAGGATGAGCTTTTCAGCTTTGCTTTTTCTGAATCACCGGTGAGTTAGTGGCTAAAAGTTACATCCTGGGGAAGAAGAGGCAAGAAAATGCCTGGAAAAGGAAGCTACAAGGGAGCAGCCTGCAGACAGCACCGATGATCTGTTTCAGAGCACTTATTTGATGATATCCACTATTCAAACAACAAGGCAGACGTCCAGGGAATAGAACAGGAAAAAAATGCCTACTGGAGAAGGGGACACGCTCACAGGGTGGAGACTCAGCTGGGTCTTAAGAGGGCTTAACACTTCTGTGTGTGCAATGGGACCAGTTGAGAGTTTACATCTAAAAATGACAGGATAGTTTCAAACATATGCCATAGCACTACAAAACCACTCATAAAATAATTATGCAAAACATAAGAAAGAAGTCCAACAGCATTACACAAGTACCCTATAAAGGTGAAACTCTACTCAGAATCACAGTTATGGTACAGATAAAACATTTTGGTCAATCACAAGGGAGGTGCTGTGAGTTGACTGTTTGCACCTGCCCCACAAAGGATTTTGGCATTACACATTCATGGATCCTGAAAAAATAGATCTCATTTTAAGAGGTAAGAAAACTAATGAAAGAGCGCTGAACTGTGAGTACTTGGTTGGAAACACTATTTACAGGGTGCAGCTGTGATCCCCTAAGTAAATATGCTAGTCTATCCTAAAGGACATGTTTCATTTAAGACCACCCTTCTGATAAGAACAACACATGAACATTCAGAATTCCAAACTGCATCCTCCAACAGCACATCTGCCCCTGGAGCACTTGTGCTGCCTGTACCTATATATCTTACCATTATTACTTGGGCCAGTCTCCGCGCCACCTGCTCTCTAGGTCAACAATGAAACCCTCAACACAGAGGCTGACATTTATATTTGATTTATACGAAATGATAAATAGCATAAGGACATTTTGAAGAATGTTGCACATTATTCACACAGAGCTTTCAGAAACGGAAGCAAATAACTACTTTCACAGATTCTACATCACTGAAACACAAGTGTACTAAATCTTGCAGTACCCAAGTGACAGGAACAGACTGTTCTGAAAGTTAATTTTTTGTATCAGTTCCACATTTCAATGCATAATTATTAAACATGCAACTTGATCTCTAAAAGACAAAAGCTGCAGCAGATTTTCAGGCAACTATCTAAAAATGAACCTTGAAAAAGAAATTCATCATCAGAGAATTTATAAAAAACGTGGTTCAAATGCCCTCTTTCAAAAGTGCTCCTTGTATTTGTTTCCTTTTATTTTAGGCATATCATCTCAGATTATGCAAATATAGCATCAGTCAGACACCACAGCACCCACTACAGTTCACGTTTCACAATAGGACCGGATCCTCATTGGCCCTAGCATATTTTGAGACAGTGAGAAAGGTAAAAGAGAAAATATGTTGTTTATTTTAAGCGTCACTTTTCTGTTTTCATAATATATTGTTTAGTGCATAGATACAGGACATTTGCCCTACTGCCATCTCTTGTACACAGAAACTGTGTCTGAAAACAGTAATATTTCAGGGAGCAGAGGAGCACTGGCTTGTTGCATATATGTAGGCACACAATATCAAATAGAAATAAAGTCCGGAAATCTATTTGTTCATTGACCAACAAGACAATGAGTATCTATTAAATGGATATGTTACATTGTAAAAGTGTGAAGCAAACAGGAGCCCATCACTCAAAATTGTCACTTTCTCTCACTCTTGTAATTTGTCCTTGAATATGTAGCTGCACATATGGCACAGACCCACAGGCAAAGTTGGATGCTGGAGTCTGCACTGATGGCAGCTTAAATGTAGTCCTTTCAAATTAAAGTGAGAACCATCGCTACATTCAGGATGTTCCATATTCTTGCCAGAGCAGACAGCACGATTCCTGAGATTGCCTTTGACCTTGGCTTTCTTGCAAGATAGTTCACTATCATACCAGTTGGGCTAATAGACAAATATTTTTACAGCTATAACAGTAAATAAATTTCAGTTAATAAGTTAATTTTTCACAGATGATGAAACTCCACTCACATTCATTGACCTGGTACCATGCACTCATGTTTTAATTTTTTTTCCTTTGTGACTATTTTTGCTTTAGGGTATGCTACCAACCAGTAGGGGATTAATTAAATCTCTTTCTATACATAACCATTTGCATTACAGAAATGATATAATGAGGGTTGGAATCTCCAGTTCTGATGGAAAATACAACCTGGCCATGCAAGGACGAACTGCAATCCATCCATTAGAGTAACAGGAAGGAATTTTTCATCGTGACTTAAAAAAAAACACCCCACACTAGGCTTCCGTTTCTCCTATAAGAATCTGTCAGGGAAAATAATTTCCTTCTTTTCAGCGTATCATTGTAAATAGTTATTACAAACAGTACTTCTCAATTTCTCTCTCTAGAAAGGATTACATCTGAACTTGTTTCCCAAACTCATCAGCAAAGAATTGTAAATAGAAACACTAAAACTGTATCTGCATTGAATGTCAGATTAACATATGGAATATGCTGCAGATATTTTCTCCAATTTACTGACTTTTCTGAAACTAAATTTGGGATCATCTGCTTAGCAGCAGAGATGCTTAAAATACAGAAAATGAATATCCAAACTCTTGCCAACTCATTCAAGATATTGAGACGACACAGAATTTAATTCCCACACCTTTCTCCACACTGTACAGTATTTATGCCACCAATCACACAAATCCTGAATTGCCATGGATATCTTAGTCCCAGGACATCCTCCTGCTTTCCCAGTACCAGACAAATTGCCTGGAACTGCCCTTTCCTAAAAAATCTCATCTTCATGGCACAAGAGTGCCAGAGCTTTCAGGACAATGGATGTGGCAGCAGAATAGTTAACAGTATATCAATTCACCCAGTGCTACCCTAAACATCCTACAAGTTCAAACTAGATTAAACACGCCATTTGGATCGGTTTTCTACCTCAACAACAAGTTAGGTGTCAGTAAAAATGTCATTTGCAAAGTACATTAACATACAAAACTAAACGGGAAAAAAACCTCAGCTGTTTAACTAAGAGGTGACTATTTCTCTAAATAATCAGCTTATATCGGTCTTCAAACCCAGAGGTCACACATCAGCCAAAGAGGCATTTAATGTTTTTAGTGTCTTCCACCCCTTCTCTTTTCTCCAGCTTAGAAATCTTATTAGTCAGCCTTTGGATTTATTTTAAATCATAGTTACTGAAGAAAAAAAAAATAAAGCTAAAAGCCCTTTAAGTAAAATTCTCGAACACAGCAAATTATTGTCCTGCCCCACCAGGCCCTCCTGCCTGAGCAACACAAAGTTCTTCCTTTGTAGGCAGAGCCAAGGATCCAGGTCACATCTGTGCATTAACCTGTCAAGAATATATGTCTCCAGAAGCTGCCCGCTAACCTTTCATATCACTTAACCTCAGGGCTTTCCATAAGATTAAGGGTATTGGTTAGTCAACCTAAAATAATTCCAGAATACATTTCAAAACAGATGAGAATTCCCACTTTTCTTAGAATATCATCAGCGCCCACCCCCATATACATATTTTAGTCAGCTGAAGTGTCTACTCTTTTATTTTGTGCATTACATCATGTTTTCAAGCCCAAAATACACCATTACGCAGTACACCACAGGCCAGACAGAACCCACATGGTAACAAACACGACTGAAACCACACAGCGTGGTTCGGATAGGCAGATGACAATGAAAACAATGTATGTGAGCCACATGAACTGAGCTGCCCAACACAGCTGCGCTGCAGAAGACACGAGGAGTAGGCGCCTGCGGCCACGGGCAGGATGGGACACACACGCCCCTCGCTAGCCAGAGCAATGAATGGCTTGCAATTCTCCAAGTCTCATTTCCTCCGCAGGATTCATTCCTATCTCTATTATTCAGGACTAAGAGCACAGGGTCACTCTAATTTCACGCTATCAGTCAAGCAGCAGTCTCTTTCTTTTCATAGTAAAGAAAAGAGCTATTTCATATCGGATCCCAGGTTTTTCTGCTGAGGTTAAACAGTGAATGGTTTCCAAAAATTACAGGCAACCTCTGCAAACCATGGTCACATCAAGAATAAGCAGGTACAGTAACTCAGCTATTCCATCCTTAGATGTCAGCAAACTCATTTACTATTGTTTTCCTCAGGGCTGAGAAAAAAAACCTGTAGCAGCAGTCCCCCTCAATACACTTGCCAGGCTTAATTTTAAATGATACATAGCACATAATTTTTTATGTTTTGAAGATGTAATTTCATTTGCAGGAAAATAAATGAAAGATTACAGCTTGAATTCTGAAAGCCAGAGTCAGTGTTGTGGTGCAGAAGCATAGAAAAAAAATTAGAGTAGAAGAAAAAAAGTGGATTTGCTCTCATATAATATAATAATCCATAAGCTGCAACAGCTGTAGCTTCAGAAGACCATTATGGTAACTTATTCCCTGAAATAAAAACAGCCATCCAAAAAGAGCATGTGGATCACCCAAATAAATGTGAGATGCACGGAAGTCCTCTGTGAATAAGAGATAGGTAATGCTTTAAAATCTGAGGTATAACACTCTTATTAAATGCTCCAAATCATCCTTATATGTATTATAATTTTCCACAAATTAGCCTAAGGGAGAAGGAATATTGAAAGGTATAAAGCACACAGCTTAGCTCATTAATCTTCCCCATTACTTAATTCTAGTTTTACAAGACCATGAAGAAAATTACTGATCCACCCCATGGGTGAAACAGCCTGCCCAGCACTGAGCAGTCATCCAAAATAACGGGAGCAATGGTTCAAAAATCTCCCTTTTGCCAGACTGCACCAGTTTCAGAAATTTAAGTCGAAAGATCACATGCTAAAAGACTCTAGAGAACTACAGAAAAGAGTGGCATCTCAAAGGCACTCAGGACTGCAGCTGTAATGCTATTGTTAGAAACTGCTCTTAAAATTACTCTTGACTTGCACCAAAAATTCCTTCAAGACTGGGCATGCCATGATCACAAGGAAAGTCACAGCTGCTAAAAATGCCAAGAGTATTATAAATAAACAAATCCAGTTTTATTCTTGCTCTTATTGGCTCATACTAATATTAATCTGTGATTAAGGCAGTTGTCATTTCTACCGTGTACACATATACTCCTTAAAAGGTTGTTTGCAAATTAATTCCCAGCTGACATCAAGGCTACTTGACCACCAATTTTATTTACAAAACTCTTTAAGTAGCCTTTATTGAATTTAAAACTGAATAATCAAACCCAGTATAATTTTGGTAAGTTTGGGGACCCTCCTGGTTTATCCTACATAGAAGTTTTATAAAACAACACACATCTTGTGAAAACTCCTGGCCACACTCCACAGCTGAGATCCATTCGATGCTCTGTTAATACAGCTGCAAACAAAGGAGCCATGGTTACAAAGGTACAAAGAAAATTATATCAAAATACATCAGCTGAGAGACACTCTCCAATACCATAGTTGGACCAAGAAAAGGTACACGGTCAGCTCAATTATTAACATCATCATCAGGGAGCTTATAACTGTCAAAAGGGTTCTGTTTATTCTGTCAGGGTCGTTTCTCACAGACTCCCCTGCTGTAAAGTATTTGCAAGCAGACAGGCAGAAATTAAGTTCTGGTGGTTGTATTTGAGAGGCACTCCACATGCCTCCAAATTGCTTTGTCAGCACTAGGCTAAGACTTTTTGACATATCAACAGAATTTTATCTTTACAACGGTATATTTCTCAACTAATTTAGTAAAAATCAAAAATCTGTGTTAGATGAATTTCCCAAGAAGGCTAGACAGCTTGACAAGCCCTGAGATAAGGCCAAGTTTATTAATGCTGAGACTCTGGGAGAGAGTACTAGGCAAGATAAACTTTTTTGTTCCTCAAAGAGCCTCAACAATAGAGGCATCTCCCATCCTCCCCCAGAGCTGCAGCAAGTCCACTCCACATAGATCATGTAAAAACACTCTCAGAAATTGAAAGCATAAGCAATCAATTTTAAAGATATTTAGTAATTAGTCCTAAAAGGAATTCCAAGCTTATAAAGCTCCTTTGCCTTCATCCACTTTATGACTGATAGCATCTGTAACCTCACGAGACATCCATTAAGTTCTGTAGTTAATTACATCTGCTCTGAATGGACATTATTTACAGAACAAGCAGATGTAATTTTTCATTGCTTAGCTCATATACATGAGGCCCTTCAGCTCACCCCTCTCAAATCATGGCTTCTCAGCAGAAGGAAGCAGGGATGGAGTGACAGGCAAAGGGTGCCTCTGATTATGTTTGCAAAGGAATAGTTAAAGGTCATCATCCACTTCATGAAGAAATCCACACGCTGAGCCTTGTGTGAAAATTTGGAATAAACAGATGCCACCAGTATTTACATCTTTGTAAAGAGTCAACAGAATTCTAACTTCCATTTCTGCCCTCAAAAGAGAAAGGTCTCTGGTACTGCTTGGGTCTGCTTGGCTCCCAACTGCAGCCAAACCGAAACAGAAGTTCTTGACAGAAGTGATGAAAGAAGGAGCCCTGTTGCTTCATTCCCAGACAATAAAGATATTTTACAGCAAAAGCAAACAGCCACAGAAGTTTGACATTTATATTAGGAAGAGATTCATACCCTGGGAATGTGAGGTGGTTACATGCAGCACTGATTTCAGAGGTATAACCTAAAGTATTTCTTCAACTACCTTGTTAGAATTTGTTCTAGAAAACAACATTTTCAGTGAAAAACAAACATTAAATTGAAACATATCATCTCTTTCACACATACCTTCAAACACATATTTTATCTGCTTTGGAATGTTTCAATCAGCCATAAAGAGAAAATGAAAAAAATTGCCTATTAAGTGTTTCCCTCAATTTTGGTGAGGAAGAACAGTGATAACCACCAACCTTATCCTAATTTCAAAATTATCATCTTACACTGTCACAATTCCAGGGGAACACCACTGCCTGCCATGTGCCCATATGACCACGCTCTGAGGTAAAAAATAAAACGAGAAACTGCAAAGAGGCGCTTGGCCAAACCCAAGATTAATTTATAGATCAAGCTGAGTGTGGTGAAACGTTTATACTGGTGCATGCAAGACAATCTTCAGGCTTCGAGCAGGCAGAACATATCCAGGAAAAGCAACATCTATCGCTCTCAAAACGAAAGGCAGAAGAGGTGGGAACCATAGGCACTGACTGACCTCACCCCTGGGGCATGTTTCTAACCACGTCCAGCCCTGCCCTTCAGGTATATCATTAATTGTGCTAATAGTAAGTGAACTAAGGTTTTCAGATGTCTAAGATTTCTCCTATCAAAAAGCATGTGATACACCTAAACATCTTTCACAGATGTATTTCTGCACATCCTTACATTTAATACAGTTGGATAATTCAGACTTACTTGGTGCCAAGAGATCTGTTTCAGAGTAAGGGAAAATTCATCCCCAATTAAAGTACTGGAGAAATACAGGCCTTCACTCCCAAAGCATAGATTTGAGAAACTGCAGACTGTGCCTAATGACTTTTCGTTCTGATGGGCGATTAGTGTGTTCTGTAATGGACTGACAGAAACAGCTGATTCTATTACGGGGACATGTTCTGGCTAGGATTTTCTTGCTGTTGCATTTAAATTATAAATATGAACTCTCTTGAAAATATATGAAGACAAAAGATATCAATCAATCAATCTCTAAAACTTCTGCCTTCTGTCCTTTATCATTCTTCAAATTAGAACAAACAGTGACTTCATCACCAGGAAAAGCCTCTTAGGTGCTCAGGACTGTCTGTACTGTCATTACTCACTCACACTATCAGGCACAGAGTTCTCGTCATCCTCCACTCCTTCTGTAAGAAACTGGAAGGGGTTTTTTCATTCAGGTGTTGGCTTCAAAGACAGATTTTAAGCTGTATTCTATTTTTTTACCTATGGGTACAGAAGTATTTTCTGAAGTCTTTGCAAGACATTCAAAATCATCAAAAAGTGACATTGAACAGCCCTCCTCTCCAAAGATGATTTGGGGAGGGGTTTTTCCTGAACCTGACAGATCTCTCAGCATCAGCTATAATCAGTGTCCTTGTTCACACCTTCAGGTTCAGTTCAATACATGGTTAAAGCATTCAGCTCGTAATAGCTTCCGGGTAGCAAAAAAAGTCTTTAATACATTGGTTTTCACTCATTATCTTTACTGTACTGTAGGAGAACTGGAATACCAGAAGGTAATTCGTGCTTCCCTGATGCACACGTCATACGTCCTACAAGAAGGAAAGACCCACTGGAAAGAAAAAGCAGCATCAAAAGTACAAACCATATTGCAGGCAAATTTTTAGAAGACCAAAAAAATTTAGTATGAAGTAGTACAAGCACCTAAAACCCAACTGTGCACCTCTGCACAGGCATTTTACTGTTCTTTTTCAACAGTTCTGTTGCAATTTTCTTTAGCCTTTTCCACTCCACCAACAATCACCTCCAATTCAATAGCTTTCTTCAGAGTTTGACGTTAAAATTTTCATGTGCTTGCAAATATGGTAGAGGAGATTTTGTACAAAGAATATTTGTTGTAGATTTTAAAACACTTAATTTTCATGATACTCACTAATGAGGACAAAATTCTTAAGATCTTTCACAGAAATTTTTGTGGTTTTGAGGGAACAAATTACAAAGAAAAAGGTACAGAGATAAAAGTCTAGAGACCATCTGTGAAAAATAACATAAAGACTTGAGATTTAACTTCCCAACAGCAACCTCCTACTTACATGCTCTTTCAGATTATGAAATTGTTTTGTGCATCAAGAAAATCCTTAGTTTCTTTCCTTTAAATGTTTAACTTATTAATCCATATCGATACATTAATATTTTCTCTCAGTCAGTGCTGCCACAAGCTGCATGATTCACCGAATTCCACACAAAAAATGCCACTTCAGCAGCAAGAACCAAGAATTAATAAAATATATTTAATATCCCTCATATTCTTGGGGCTAAAACATTACACCAAATTCACAGCCATATTTTAAGCATTTCAGTTTACTCAAGAGGCTAGAGACACTTTCAGATACCAGCTTCCAGGATCTAAGGTTTTATTTGTAATACAAACTTTCTGTATTTTCTGAATTTTAACATAGGAAAGCAGAACCACCACCTAGCCCAGAAATTACAGACGACTGATGATAAGGAACTTAGCTAACCTACATAAACACAAAGTAATCCCAGTGCCGCTTCTGGGGCTACTGCAGATTTACATATATGCTAAGGAACATTTCAGACTTAACACTGGAAATGATCTTTTGTCACTTAAAGAAGTGAGTCGCAGGTAATACTCTTGGGGTTTTTTTACTGTTATCAACTCACTATCTTCTTAAATTATTAATTAGACTATGACTTTTTTTCTGCCTATCATGTATTTTTACATAATCATTTATCTTTGAAACTAAATAAAACATCAGCTTGACACTTATCTAAGAAAAATACTGAGGTGGCTCACAGAGAGACAAGAACTATCAGAAGCTTGGCAAAGAACAAAAAAAACCCCAACCCTATCTTCAGAGGGGAAAAGTAGGTTTTAGATGTAATAAGTCTGTTTTCTTATGAGGAGATGAGCCCCTGGGAAAGTGCATTGCTTTGTTAACATAGTGTCAGAAGGAACTTCAGCTGGAGGTAAAGCAACTCAAATCATACTCGCTCCCTCACCTGAAGCTGGTAGAAGCGAGCCAGCACTTATGCTTACTCTGCTTAAATTGCAATTTACTACTTGCTAAAAAAAAAAAAAAAAATCAATAGACATTATGCCTACTTATTTAAAAATCAATAGGCATTTTAGATGGAGAAAATATTCTTTTAATTTTCCCAATAGTTATATTGAATATTTATAAGCCTCTCTACCCAAGCTTAACATTAAATGCAGATGTACAGAGTATTTAAATGTGTATTGGTTCTACGAAGCAGAATCTGTAGTGTAAAACAAACCAGAAAGACTTACTTGTAAAATAACTTTGGAAGAGCACTAAACTTTATTTGCTAGCAAAGCATGAATTATTAAGACAATGTCAGTGTAGCTAAATAGCACTGAAATGCCTGTTCAGTCCTAGAGAGATAATGAACAGAATGTAAAAGTGATAAAGCAAATGACTGACAAAACCATAGTATTTTCAAAACAATATAGGGACCTCACTGCACAAATTTCCATTCATCTCAACAGAAAAAGTGGGAAATTAAGTTCATTGTACTCTCTGAAAACCTCCATCTGTGCTTGCCTTCATAGATTCAAGTATTCCTATCAAGGTAAATAAGACCCTGGAGCCCAAAAAAAGCAGGGAGCAAAAAAGGACTGAAAAACTCAACAGGCAAGTAAACAATATAACAGCAAGGTACAGGAAAGGGAAATTAATTTGTCTGCAATGCCAGTTAGCTGCCATGTGCAATACTGAGCAACAAAGAAAAGCGGAACACACAAGTGCTTCCACATTCATTCTAGAAGGCTAAAAAATAAAACAAAACTCTATTTACCATTAAACAACCACTATCTGAAACAGGCATCCCACACACCTACCCACAGGATAACCTATGGGACAGCATAGTCAGCATCTATTTTTCAGGAATGGTGAATTAAGATGTATGGCAGAGAAGTGGCTCTGTACACAAAGTTTACCAGGATAAAAACATTGTAGAAGAAAAGCATTACAAAATCTCTTTGGGCACAAATCCCAGTCTGTAACAGTAAAAGATGCAATTCCAGGACTGTGCTACCAACTCGCAGATCAGGACACTGACAACAACCAGGAAACATAAAATAAGGTTAGGGAAGTTGCAAAGTTAGGACAAGTCACAAGAGTGGAAGACTTCAGTTGCCCACAATGACTGGGCCAGCACCTCATTAGGGTAAGTGACAAAGAGTATATTTTGGATGCTATAAAATAAAGATATCTTCTGGGAAGACCAGTCTGAACTCTCAGAAGAGATGCTATTTTGGAATTCTCTCTCTACATTCCTTTTAATGTTTAGTGCCCACAGCATGATTCTGTCTCAACTGAGGCGCAGCATTCCTCCTGGGCCTTCAGTCCCAAAAGGCTGATCAGTTCCCATCACACTTAATCCCTTCTTTTCATACCATTATGTCATCCACATGTAGGGGATGCTGATCTTGTCTATGAATTCCCACTCATGGAGCTGGCAGGTATTACAGACAATGTTATCACAGAAATCTTGTATTTCAGTGTCCCATTCAGCGAGCTGATTTTAGCCTCACAAGTATCCCTCCACAACCATCCTACATTAGAAAACCATTTGATTGCATTTACTAGCAGAATCTCCCACTGTCACAATCAGCTTCCCCTTCTCCTTAGGGATCACCTCTGCTGCAGGAGCCTCCTCAGCACAGCAGAATACAGTGATGTTCCCTGGAAGATGAGCCTTATCTAAAAGATTACATCCAGGCTTCCCAGAGCTTGCTGCCTTTTTCCAAGACATGCACCCTCAGCAGCAGCACAGAGATTGCACAGTTAAGATAAGGCACCCTGTCCTGTCTGTGTAGGTCTCATCTACGAACCCCTCTACTCTCTAAGTTGTTCTAGTTTGGCTACTTTCAGCTGAAAAGTGCAAACCTGTTCTCTTAGCACTTGAGAGCTCCTGGAACTGCACATACATGTTAAGAGGCCTGCTCCCAGACTGCAGAGTCATATATTTTGCATTCTGTGCAATAACTGGAGAAATTCTCCACTTAGCCGCTGGATTTTTACTTGTATCTTGTGCTCAGAATAAAAACTAATACCAGTTAATCACTTACTCAGTGGAGAAGCTTAAGATTACTCTCTTCCTATCCTAGTCTATGATTATTAAGCAAATTAGAAAGAGGTGTGATGATAAAACCAAACATGCGTTTGGATTAGTTTGTCAGATTTTTTTCCTTTTCATTCTCTCTCTCCACAGATGGCAGCCAACCTTGTTGGTGTCCCCTGTTCATTTTACAGATTAGAAAATTCTGTTACCTGTACTCCTGCATCCCTGAATATGCTAAACATATCCTGTACGCACAGACAGAAAACTCAGTAATGTTTTAAGCATGTGAAGTCACATACAGACATTAAAAAAAAAACCCAAAATGCATAAGATCGGAACTAAATTATTTCATTGCAGCAAAATGTTATGCATGACCTCAAGATTTTCCATTAATGCCAGCATACAAGTACATTAGTACATACAGCACAAGAGAAAATGTGCAAATATTTCTGTAAGCCCCTAACAGTGTGAAGAATTTATCAGCTGAGTGGTCCACGCAATACTGGAATCAATACATACACCCACGTAAGTCCAAACTAGCACTGTTTTTATAAAGTTGAGGGGAGAAGCTGCAAACAGATCACTGAAGACAATGTACAGCTGGAGTTTGGAAATAAAGCAAGCAAGCTGCTAGGCAGCATCAAGAACAGGATGGAACATAATATGGAAATTACTACTATAATGCCATTAGCTCAATCAGAAACACATCAGCAGCTATGATACCAGGTCTGGTTCTGGTCATGTCATTCACAAAGACAAATCCCAGACCCTCAACCAGCTACTACTCTTAAAATTCACTTCCCTATGTATTATAGTCTTGACCCTGAAACTAGAAAATAAATCCAAGCACCAACTTCGAGGAACAAGTTTACAGAAGAGAGGAAATAACTTCTTCTTTGAGCCAACAGAAGAGAAGTTGCTTCAAAGGTCGGCAGTGTGACTTCATGGGCACTGGGCAATGCCTTCCATAATTCAACACACGAGCAGCTCTAGCTCATCTAAAATAAATGAATATTCAAATGCTAGCAGCCATTATTCTCACAGAAGTAGCCTTTGGCTGCAATGAGAACAGTCTCCGGGATTCATTGAGTAGGACCAAGAGTGTTCTCTTGAAAGCTACTAAGAAGAAAAGAACAACGCTCACATGAGAGGTGATGCATACAAATGGGTGCATGTAAATCCGCTGGAAACTGAAATTAGAAGTTTCTGATTTTCAGAGGACGATGCTTCTGAAACAGTAGTAATACAAATTATGAAGTACCTACATTCTCTGTGGTCCTAAAGAGATACAAATTGACACCGCATATATATTATTCCCAATGTATGTGTATATACACACACAATTCCCATGAATACAAGACACATACAAAGACATTTTATTTTCTTGGGATAAATGGAAGGCTCACACATTTTAATTTGCACATATTTCAAAGAAACCAGAAGAGCAAATTTTGTTCCAATGCACTGATGCAGCACAGACCGCAGTATTAAAATAACACCTTCTTTTACAAGTAATTTCTTTCTTTGGAAAACAAAAGGCTTAAAAGCCACAGGTTTCTGGAATGCATTTTCTAGATGTGCAATCTATGGAGATATTCAGAAATGGCCAACCATATATATAGCAGGCAAACTGTGAAAGCTTAGCACAAGAGGAATTTTCCTAATCAGCTTAAGGACAGGATTTTTTTTTTTTAGTGAGAACATGGCTGCGAGTCTATGCCTGTGCTTCTCTGCACTAAGCCTGTTTGCTTTTTGTTTTCTGTTTAGTTTGATTCTGTGGGGGGGATTAATTGTTTGTTGTTTTTTTGCCTTCATGGTAGGATTGCTTTATTATCTGATTTTACGGCTGCCATTGCCATTTTCTGTGGGGACACTTTTCTGTTTGTTTTGTGGTTCATCTTCAGTGAATCCTCTCTAGTTACACAGAGCCTCCTTGGCTTTTTATTACACTCTTAGTACACTGCTCTACAAGGTACCTTATGAGAGATGAGCTGCAAGACTATTGGCCCCAGTTTTCAGCAAGTGACAACCACGGAAGGATCTGTCTGCTGATGATACACTGAGGGTCCAGTTGAAATATCTCTTAAAGCGACAAATGCGTCATCTGGGATGGATGGAGCTAAATCACCGCATTTTTTCACAAGAGGATGCACTCCAGCACTAGGAATTAAACCGGTGGAGAGGACACTGTGGATCAGGAATTACTCCAAGAGCAGAAAAAGCTACTGAGGCTACAAAGGTTTTTTTTATTTGACTCTATTTCACCAGTAACTATCATAAATGGTCATTTCAGGAATCTCTAAACAGTAAGACTTTTGATATTGAGAAAAAGAAGTAGCACCTAGCTGCTGGAAGGGGTCCAGAGGACGGCTATGAATATGATATGAGAGCTGGAGCACCTCCCATACAAGGATAGGCTGAGAGAGTCGTTCAGCCTGGAGAAGAGAAGACTCTGAGGAGACCTTAGAGTGACCTTCCAGTACCTGAAGGGGCTACAAGAAATCGGGGGAGGGACTGGTCACAAAGGCTTGTAGTGACTAGACCAGGGAAAATTGCTATAAACTGGAGAGATGAAGATATAGACTAGACATAAGGAGGAATTTCTTCACAATGAGTGGGGTGAGGCACTGGCCCAGGTTGCCCAAACTATTCTATGATTTTATGATTCTACTTTGTATACAAGTCAATCCTGTGGTATTAGGTGTATTAACTACAATAAATGTTTTATTTCTTACTTGATACTCGTATATTTGGTTTAAATTTTTCATGAGCTTATCTCCATGTTACGATTTCTTATTTCCACGAGACTACTCATATAGCTATTACATGAGTTCTTTAAGGAATTATGATTCTCATTCTGATATTACTTACACTATTTAACATGTGTCAAAATAAGCAGTAGAAAAATCCTTTTTAATGCAAAAGAATATCTGCATGGATATTGCACAAACCTTTATCAACTGAAATACCATTTGAAGATTTCCATTCCAAAGCAATTACCACCCCTACAGAAGAAAGTAGCTGATGAAACAGGGGGGGAAAAAAGATCAGTACTTAATCCATTATCACATCCTAGTAATGCTAATCTAGGTGTAAGATTATTTTGGACTTCAAACATATTAAAGCAGCAAAATAAGATTTGCTTCCAGAAATGTTCAAAAGACAGTATATCCATATGATCAGGTTCACCACTCACTGTCAGCCTTTCTTCCATAGTATGCATCTCAAACCAACTCTCTCGGTTTATAATTTATTTCAGAATATAAAGAGATGTTCTATGGAAGCATTTACAGGACCCAAATGTGGATTTTAATATGTGAAACAAAACTCAATCATTCTTTACATCTTTTCTGATGGGGCAATTAAAAGTCAAAGAACATATTTCAGAAGCAATCCCTTTAGTATTTCCCTTACAGCCTTTTACTACAACTTAAAGCACATTTACAGATATTTTTATACTTCATCTGCATATTTTTTCATTTTCTATGTGGTTTCCCAGCTACTATAGACATTTTAGGAGTATACAAATTGACAACAACACAAATCTCAAGCAGAAGATTCAGAGGAGAAAAGAACAATAAGCATTTAACAGTAAAGAGAATGTTATTTCAAACTGACCAAAAAATATATGTTATCCAAATATATGTGCATGGTTGTATGACTGTGAAAGAAAGCAGAACTCAGATTTGTAAGAGAGGCAAGTTAAGTAAGAGCCTACAGTATTGCTGTTCCAAAATATTAGTCTTAAAACCAATTCCTAGCCATAACACCAACTATTGTTCACACTCTGTTACGCTAATAAAAGGATTTTATTCTATTTTTGCCTTTTTAAAATTGATACACATCCAAGGTTACAAGTGGCAGAGAACGTGGGACATTTAGGAACAAATCCTCATTCATTTCAAGAGTCATGGAAGATCTTTTCTCTGCATTTGTATAGCATAATATAGTACCTAAATCTGTCTGTTCCACAAGTATTGAACAGGAATTTCATTTATTTCATTTTTTTGAAAGTTCTGTTGGAATTGACTTAGTATCTCAAACTGTTTCAACACTTTCGGGTTTTACATACAATTTAGGTCACCCATTCTTTCTCATCCTAACAACACCTTGTTCCACGCAAAGCAACTGCAAATTTAACCTATGCTTTGGATCATGAAAACAAACTATTCATTTCTTTCTTTTTATAAAATATGAAAAGCCAGATCAACCAACTCCATAAAAGCACTCAAAGACCCAACAGCCCATCCCACATACAAAGGTAGCTTATTTTTGTTTTTACTGCTAAATATCTTGCTCTATTTTTTCATTTGAGCAGGGCAGGGGGCTCTTGAAATACCAAAAGGAATTATTTTAATGCTTTCTCAAATCTGCCTCCTAGGAGTTTAGAAGCACTAATTCTTCACCAGGAATACTTGGGGAGAAATTGAGTTGGCTAGCTGGGGGAAAAAAATGCAACTCTTCCATTTAAAACATTACTTCTCAAGTGGTCAGGTTTCATTTGCACAATGCCTCCTGCTGCCGTTAATTTAGCAGACCTCTAATCAAGCATGCTTCCTGACAGAAAATTAAAGAATATTGAAATGACTGTTGTTAAATGCCAAAGTTTTCAGAAAACAGGACACACGTAAGTATGAAGCCTCCTTTGGAGACCCATTACACAACGTGCACAGTTCTGCAGTGCTGTTTGACTTCATCTGCAGAACAACTAGGGGGTCGAGAATGAAAAACAAATTACGAAGTGAGGTAAAGCCCTCTTGCCAGAAAGCTACAACGGGGAAATGTTTTAAGTTCAAAAATAAAATAAAATTAAATAGTCATTTCTTGAATATTCAGGTTCACTTTATACTAGAGAGATTAACTAGAGATCAGAGACCCAAAACACCAATACTAGAAAGTTTTGCTTAAAATATCAGTGGACATATTAAGGGTATTTAAAATCCATTTTACTTCAGGAAGAAATTAGGTCACCTGAGGATTAAGGAATAAGTGAATGAAAGCCATACAACAACTTCTTAAACAGTAAGAAAACACATTTGCTTCTGCTTGAAAGGTGAAATCAGTAAAACTACTTGTTAGTGTTGTACTGTCTGCCAAAAAATACGAAGAGTAGAAATCACCTGGAGTTAGTCACATAGTAAAGAGCAAGAGGAAAACAGAAAGAAGTTACATGCCATGCAGTAACCAAACCAACATTCTCGGACATCATTGCAATTTCACCTCAAATGGTGTTGTGCTTGAGGGGGGTTTTTGGAAAAAAAAAAAAAAAAAAAAAAAAAAAAGAAAACGGGAAGAAATCTGGTAATCATGCAGTGCATAAATGCCACAAAAAAAGATAAGGTGATGTGTTCAAGTAATGCAAGATGAGTTCTATCCCAAGCTCATCTCACTCCACTAAGCCTCTGTCTTCAATTTTATGCAAGTTCCATGGATGCTAGCATTCAAGAAATTGCTCTTTTTCAAGAAGCATGAGTTAAGTACAGGGAAAATTGGCAGTTCCCAGCAACATCACATGAAGTACCTCTCAACTCATTTAAACATGTAACTGGATTTTTTTACCTGGCTACAATCGCCTCGCCATCTCTATCAAAAAGAAGGAATTCTCTTACAGTACCATTTTTAGGTAACTCATTTCACAGAGATTGCTGCAATCCATACAACCAGGCAGGGTACAAGCCATTTCTCTTGATTCAAGACAAATCAATATTACGTTTCCAGCACCACACAACTAAATTACATCTATAGCATCTGCTGCTGAAAGCTATATGCAAGGGCATGGTTTTTCTTTAGTATTTCATTTTTATCATTCCCAACGGTGCTACGCGGCGTTCTCTGTTGTATTATGCCTTAACAAAAATGATTTTACTATATCACTCCATCATCTGTCTAAACTTAATCAAGCACAACATTGCTTTCTGAAAGTCTACAGTAGTCTCATGTCCCTGAGGGGCTTTTTTCATGGTAGCCACTTTGGAAGAAAAACATCAGCTCAGCATTCTCGAACTACCAAAATTTACAGGCAGGCAGTAACCAGCACACCGCAAAACTGTCCCAAATTATTTAGTTGTTACCAAAAAAAATCTTTACTACTTGCTCATTTCAGTACAACCAGTTTAGGTGCTATTTCATAAAGAAGTGTTTTGAGACCCAAGTTTGACAGAACTGCCAGGTTTAAATTTGGCCCAGAGAGTTTTAAGGTAGGGTCTGTCAAAACAGCCAACAAAGCTAAGAACATGAAGCTGCATGACATTAGAATTTAAGAATGAAAGAGAAGATAAAAGCTTGAAAAATAAATATCAAATGACTAGAAACCATTAGAGAGAAAAAACTGTCATTCTACAGCCTTTGTAGTCCTCATATCAATTGGACATGTAAAATCCCTTGTGTCCTTGTTTCAGTCACCTCCAATCTTCTTCCTGCCCTTATTTCACCACAATCCATTCCTCAAGCCTTTAAATTTATTGCTACCATTTAAGTTTTTTAAGCTCCTGTTCCCCTCACAACAGACATCCCACGATCAGCCCACAGAGTGGGATCTCTTCTCTGGTTTGTTCACATTCTTCCAACTTGGCCAAGTGGCTCACTAAAATTATGAAAAATAAAGCTAAACTGCACGCATTTTTAAAGAGGAGGAGATCACTACATATGCTTAAAGACTAAATGCAGTATAATAGTGGAAACAATAATAGCCTGAGGGCCAGAAATTTGCTGGGAAGGGACAACCATGGGCTAGGCTTCTTGTATTTCAAACATACGTGTCCTGGAGTCACCACCAGCATGTACAAGCCACAGCTCATGGAACAAATGGAGCAGAAAGGACCTTATCCACAAACCACACTAACCTGCCCCAACTGCGTCTGATATAACTTCTTTTTTTTTGGCTGCCAGTACCAGTGACATTTTATTAGCCTATGCTGATATAAAACAAGTGATAAATGTCAAAGTCAATTAATATTTTCGCATTTTGATGAAAGTAATTTAAAAGCAATTGCATTAGGTTAGTTGTTTCAGCTATACCACACAATAGGCAATAATTATATTCATCCTCATTCCAAACATGATTTTATCACACTAATATCCAAGAGTATTTTGGAAAGAAACTTTCAGCTACAAAAGCATCTGTTGTGCTAAAACAATTTGATCTAAAAGGAGCATTGCCATCAGCAAAATGACTCATTTCTAGGTTTGACCAAAGACAGGTAAAAACAAAGTTGAACCACTTCCCATCCAGAGAATTACTTGTTTGTATTCAGAGACAAAGTGCTGCTAACTTCAAAGTCCTGATTTTAATGCTTTGTATCTCATCTCCAAAGAGAAACAATACAAAACCATAAGTGCACTTACTTATTTAAGGATAAATTCTTTAAATTCAGCAATGATCTACATCAGGATATCTTCTGGATAGAAAACAGAAGAATTAAACTCTTCATCCACTACATTATGGAAAGCCTGTAGCAGAATGCATCACCCAAATGCCCACCAGAGACAACAGTACATCAGGATGCATCGGGAAAATGGACTCAGTGCTTCAGAACATAAGCAAAATATATATGGAAGAATAGTTAAGGATGGTGAGGTTTAATGTTCGAATACGACCATCAAAATGCGAAATAACTTAATACTTTTTACCAGATATAGTTATTTATCCTTAGAGCTAAAAGAGAAACTTTAAGGTTTAATCATATAGAAGCATTTATGCAAAAAGCTGCTTATTATGTACTTATGTTATAGTATACAATAGCTGAATTCAAACTGAAATTAGCTTTCTAATAAAGAACAAATAAGACTAGCAAATTCAAATTAGTAGATGTATAGCCTGCCAGTCTTTATTTTAGGGGCTGAATAACAAAACTACAAAATGTGATTTGTAGTAAATTCTCTAAATAGAGATAATTATTTCAGAGCTCACAAGTCAAGTTTAAGGAACTCTGCACTTCACTATTTATAGTATAAATACAATGTTTTCACAAAGTAGGAGCAAAGTGAAAATGCATACTTGTAAAGCACAACTGGCTATTTTACACTTACTCTAAAAAATCTTTCCTATGCCACTTGAATTTCCTCTTTTTTCAGGTGGCTTGCGCTTTGTTCAGCAATTTCTTTCAACTGTGCCCCTGACAGTCAAGGCTAGAAGTTATACTACTTAACCTGCATGATAATTAAGAAAATCCTTGAACAAGTATAAACTCGAACACTCACATAGGAAAACCTGAATAAGTTCGCCAAAACCAATCCCATTTTTTGATTCCTGAAGGAATATATAAACTTTTAACGGTTTGTTCCTGTACTCATATATATGAAAATTCAGAGTATAACCACATAGTCACACACAAACTACAGGGAACTCCTGAGCTGCCCTGGACACAAGGAGAAAAGGAGTTGCTCTTGCACACTGCTCTGGTGGGCAAAAAGACTCTGCTGCTCACGTAGCTGCTGGATAAAGTAATGCAGATAGTTGCACCTCACTGTTGTGCTAAGTATGTGTATCAAAATAGTCAGGATATGCAGCTTTTAGAAAGAAAGCCCATTTTAGTTAATATAATATACTTGAAACAGCATAAAACCACAGATGATTTGCAGAGACACACGTTGGTGCCTAAAAATTACTCCTTATTCTTTAATAATTGCTTGGAGAAATTCAAGAACAACCAAATTTGATCCCAGACATGTTAAAATCCCTCTTTCTCAAAGTTCCATAAATACTAATGGCCTGGGTAAAGCAATTTAATACACAGTAGGAGGGGAACACCTGTTAAATCATATGGGAAATTTTACTACATATTTACAACTGACTTGAAATGTCTCTTGACATTTTAGAGAGCCTTTTCTAGGTGTTATTAAAATAGTGCAACTCATACTACACTTTTGTCATTTATTTGACTAGTGGCCAGAATTTACAAATATTCAGAATGCAAAGATGCTTCATATTCATCCCTTCGATACAGGAGAGGACTACCTGCCCCCAGTCAATGCTGACAGCTTTTCAAAATTAGATTTTCACTTGGCACATTTTAATTAGGTTTCCTTTTACAAAAACGAAGACAACTACTATCTTTCAATGTATCAGAGAAACAGAAGAGAAAGTATAATCAGCAAACCGACAGGAAAATAAAAAAAGTGCTCTAACCAATTCCAACTTTGGGGCTGACGACATAAGCCTGGAAGCAAAATCCATGCTGCCTCACTGCAGGACATTTCTTCTAATTAAATAGGTAAGTGGGTCTGTGTAAGCAGTGGAGACTATTAAAGATAAGCAGATTAAACACTGGTCTTGCAGCATGGTATGTTGCTAGGCTGGAGAACTGGGTTTTCTTTTAAGAACTGAGATTTCCAACATTAAGCAAGTACAAAATGAAGCAATATTAACACAAATGAAGCACCCTAAGTGGCTAATGGCAAGGAGAAGAAACAAAAGCCCCTTTATACATAGCAATCCCTGCAACTACCAGCAGCAGCAAAAATCGTTCACCGTGCCCTCCTGGCAACAAGCAAGTCTATCAAGCAGACGCTTTCAAACCAATGAAATGTATGAAAAAGATATCACTGTTTACCTTTAGGAGAACCCCTTTGTGCATCATCTACTTAGCCTGAGATGCGCGCATACACACACACACCCACACCCCCATGGAGTCACCCACTCACAAAGCCTTTTTTCCTGAAGTAATGGAATTAATTACCAGCATTTTTATCTTTTCTCACAGGCTGAAAATAAAAAGTTTAGTTTGGCTATAAAGGGTTCACAAAGTCCTTCCTGACAAATTGAAAGCACTCATTTAAGCATAACTATAGCAAATTATCAGACCAATTTAACAATACCCTGAAGACAGCAGCTAAATGCTATCTTTTGTGCCCGAGCAAACCATTTAACCTTTTGTCCTTGTGTGTATTTCAAGGACTTTTTATTCTGACAAGCTCTCACATTTTTCTCTTACTATACTTTCCAATGTCTTCAAAGTGAATGTCAGAGCATGTGCTCCCCAAACTCAGTTCTATTTCCTCCTCCAGTACAAAGTGGACCACAAACATCAAATCCTGAAAAATCAAACCAATGTTAAAGCTCATTCACCAGACAGACAGCTGCCAAAAGTCAACGATGCTCTCTGTACCTCTCCGAGCATGAATCTCGAGTCCTACAATGACCTACAGCACACTCTACACATCATAACAATCCATTTTCCCATGTTATACCATTGGCATCCCAGCCAAGATTATAACAGACTCATGTAATAAACCTTCACAAGTTGTCTCCACAGAGAGAGCTCAGTCAAAAACAGTTGGTTATGACTAATCTAATTAATGAATTCCATTAATGTGCAGCTAGTGCTTCCCAATCATTCTCCTCACTCAAGTCAAAAACAAACACAGTCCAGCCCGTCTGGAGAGCCACAACAAAGGACCAGCCAACCTCTACAACAACAGGTTCATGTGGCCTTTGCTGCTGTGCTAACACTAATGTGGATCCTCCTCTTTCTGGCAGCTGCTCATTTTTGCAGAAGCTGAAGAACGTCAACTATCTTTTGGACATCTTCTCCAGGCTAAACTTGCATTCGTTTCAGGTGTTGAAAATTTACTGGAAGAATAACAGCCAAGTCTGAACATAAAATCTTGTATCTCTTGGAGGTTATCCTAAAAATATTGCCTTTTTAAACAAAATTTTTAGTAGGAGAAGCAGTATGCTATTTCTTGTATCCTAAGATAAATCTACAGATTCAGTATCTGCATAAATTATTTTTATTTATCTTCTCGTATTACCACCTCTTCTTCAGCTGTCAATATAACTGGTGACTGCCTGCATCAGCACTGTTGGAAGCCCTTCAGCAGACATTTGATCTGTGGATTAGGTTATGTTCCTGGTAAATCGCTACGCAGTATAAAATAAGTCTTGTTAATACAAAGAATCTAAGTTAGAAAGAAAATGTGATTATCTTCCATGGAAATTTTGGTTTTTTCTTTTGGAGTTCTGAATTCTTCAAGTAACTACAACGTGAATTACCTACAGAAAACCACCCTAAGCTATTCCAGACTTCAAACGTGAAACTTTACACCCAAGTTTCTGTTACCTTCAAGAGGAAAATTTCGTACCTCAAGGAAATATCCACATTTTTTCTAAATATAATTTCAATAAAATTGCCTTTTTTCTTTCTAAAGGACACTTAAGCTTGAGCTTTCAAATCAGAATGGTCAGCTTTGCTTTGATATAAACACAACACTATCATTCTTCTGGTGTCTCAAAGATTACAAGGAAAAGTGCTCAGATTTTTTATCTCAATTTTGGAGGAGTTTTTCCTCTTTGTTTCCTTTAAACACATCACGGGTATCCCAAACGGACATAAATCACTAGTATGGGAGAGAAACCAATCCCTTTCGAAAGCAAAATCTTTTCTTTCATTTCAGCACACTTTCCACTGTCTCCCATCAAGTCTCAAGGACAAAGAAAATTACATTGTCCAGGCCAAACCCCAAACCAAGGCAAACATCATCCCTGAGGTGTACTCAGGGAACACGGGAGTAAGGACCTGGGGGAATGGAGGGAGTTTAAAGGGAATGCAGAGTTACAGAAAGCTCTCAGATGGTTTGCACAGCTCAGCATAGCACAGGAAAACACGATAGTCAAGAAAAATGCACCAAAAGAATCAAAGGTGTAAAGATGAGTGACCTGTATAATTTTAAAAGCCTCACAATGTCAAATTTCTTCTCAAGGTTATAAAAGCAGAGCTAGATTTCTCCTGGGAGTAGGTGTCAATATTTCCCACAGCAGGATACCTTGCAGCAGGCAGTTCCAAAACCCAATCAACTCATATTACCTGCAGATTTTCACATGTGTACATAAGCATGCATTTTCATGTGAAATTCAAAGTAAACTCTAAATTTAAAGTTTACGTATTAACCTTTCGGTTAACACACTTCAAAAGTTTTGAAAGTGCAGAACCAAAAAAAAAAATGAAATTTAGAGTCTTATTAACAGTCTCTCTTCATTGTAAAAGCTTCTTTTCCTCTGTAGAACTTTTAACTTTTCATAAAACTTTTCAAAAAATATATGAAAAAACTGAAAGGCAACATTCTTCCTAACTGCACATGTTATTAGATCTCCTAACCAGCTCATACCCAGCATAGAATGTCTTCAGCAATTATGAAAGACGCTCTTAAGGAAACAAAATTGAAGAACATGTCAATTTTCAAGGTCTCTAAATTACACTTGAAGACATGTCAGGGAAGGTTTAAACTATACAGAAAACTGAACAGCACAGTAAGCCTTTTGTTAAATATTGAAGCTTAAAACAGAATGAGTCTGTGTAACCACTGATTCCCCTATTCCCTTTCCCCATAAAACAAAACAAAATACTGCTCAGTCCTTTGAGTAAAATAAGCAAGCTCTAAACCAAGTCCATCAAATATTCTGAGATTATATTTCCCATGCTCTGTCTTGGGAGGAAGATGTAAGATTAATTTTTAGAAAGAAGAAATCATTTAACTGCTTTTTTTTATTATTATTATTTTAGCCAAAGATGCCGCATAGTAGAAAACTAGCCAATAGAAACATATTCAGGTACTGTGATGCAGTCTGTGTTTCACATCTGCACTAAAAGCAGCACAAAAAAGGTCCAACAAAGTAAATTAACTGGTTGAACTTAGCCCAAGTTTCAGCATAAGATGAAAAGGGGCTGGCGCTCTGTGGGAAAACATGTAGAGAACTGTGGTGATGGTAACGTCCAACCACATCTGAATCCTGCTGATGTACCAAAAATGCAGAACATAAGTTACATGACAGGGATTTGAAATTTGGAATATCACAGTCTTAATTACTTTCCTTCCTTGCACTTACTAATAAGGACACTAACAAAAGAAAAACAAATCACAAATTTATACTAAAATTTGATGTCCAAAACACAAGCCCATCTACACAGGGACTCACTGAGTACCTCTGGTTTTTATTTGTACAAAAATATCGAAACCAACAACTGATATATGTGTATAGGGAACATTCAGCAAGATATCTAGATAGCCTTAAAAAACATTTGTACCTAACATTGCAATGTATTTTACATCACAGCAAATAATTTAAACAAACACAGGTCTCTGTCCAATTCAACAGAAGCAGTTCCAGCACCTGCATTAGCACTTGTCCCTAGACAGCAATTTCTGTCAATAGCCCAAGTTCATCAGCTAAAATGCAAGCTTAGAAATTAAAACAATATTCCATTATGAGAAGAGCTTTCCCAGCCTTCTGTCAATATTACTGGACACACACCTCAGACTGTAAGCACGCTATGCGTGTGCAAGGTGTATACATTTTTATCTATATATATTTATGCATACACACACAGAAAGTCCAATTTGCCCCTCCTGGATTTGCATTTCCACATATTTCCCAATTACAAATTTCTTAACCAAATTTGTGACACTGGACAGGATGAACAGAACCAGACTAAACAAATGAAGGTGGTGATCAAGCAGGTCATGTGCTAATATATTGACTTGGCCTGTGGGTGGGAACAGTTCCTGCTCCTTGAGGTTATTGGCTTCCACTACCTGGTTGTTTAGTGCAAGGACCACAGACGAAGAGAGTTCCCAGAGAAGACAGAGCATCATGGTAGTGATGCAAAGTACACTGCAGGTAATGGAGGTAATGAGAAGCACAAGGAAAACGTAGGCACGTGTTTGTTAGAGAAGAGGAAAGAGCTGGAGGTGGCAGATAGGCTACTTAATTGAGGTAAAAAAAGGTTTTGAAAAGAGTGAGCCAACTGTGAGAGATGAACACAAGGAAACATGGAAGTTTCGCAACTCAGGTCCTCCAACAGGTGATCACTGAAAATAAGAAAGGAATAGAACAACCGTACTTTCAAAATAGTCTGAGAAAGCAAAGTGAAAGGGACTTCAGAAAGGTCAGAGAAAAGGAGTTTGATCCAGTAACGGTTAGATTAAAAAATTCTGGTGATATGAACAAAGAGTGGGGAGATTAGAAAAGCACCTGGGTATTCAGATTACTGCCTCATAGATGGTGCTCTCCATAGGGACAGAAAAAAGGAAAACAAACAAAAGAATCACTTTGCTTTTGTTAGTCAGCAGGAGTAACACACAAAAGAGGTGTGTTTGTAGTCTTTATACCAAGAATTCAGTTACAGGAAGTAATAGAGGGAAGGCAGGAGAAAAGAAAGACCAAAACATCACCAGGAAAGAAAAAAGATTCTGCTATGTAAGATGCCAAATGAGCAGGAAGATATAAAAACAAAAATTAAAAAAAGGCGAAACCCCTAAAGCACGGCAGTCTCAAAGCCACCTCAGTCCAAGTACAAGCTAACCACATCAAAAACAGCCCCTGCCCAAAAAAACCCCAAAAATCAGCGGTTATCAAGATAGAACAGGAACTTAAGTTGTGGAAAGAAAAATAAACTAAGATTATCTGTTTGTTCATCTCAATAGTCAACATGTAAATATTACATTAAATAGTACTAGTAGGTTGTGGAAAATGTTCTTCTATCCCAAAACACAAAGGAAGTGATATTTTCACAGGGCAAACGATTAAGTACCAGAACAGGTGCCAAAAAAGGCTGCAGTCTCCATCGCTAAACATACTCAAAACAAGCCTGGACAAGACTGTCAGAAACCTGATCCACCTTTGGAATTAGCACTGCTTTGAGCGGAGAGGTTGGATTAGAGGACCTAATTTAGGCTGCGGCTTTCCAAACTATTACCCCCAAAACATTAAACAAACATCTTTCCTCAGCAGTGCCAACATGAACCAACAGTGCTTTAATTTTTGTGGTATAGTAAACTTGACACGATCTTTAGAACGATCACTTCTCTGAGTCACAATTTATTCCAAAAAGTCTATTCCAAGATGCTGGGATGCCCTTTCCTGATGCCCTTTTAGCACATTTTCTTAGTTCTCAGAGCATTTTTGAGGAAGGTATTAATTACACCCACATATATGGATGTGTATTGATACATACCTACCCGAGTGCGTATACACACATATTAAATACTCAAGATGACTAAAATTATCAAATCCCACCATACTACATAGTTAAACCAGGGAAATGCATTCCCACTCCCCGTGCTTCTTTTGCTGCCACTGGTAGACATTTGGGCTCTTCCAACCTCCCTTCCTTTTTCTAACTCTCTCCTGAAGCATCATCATGAAAACCACTCCCCCACACGTCAAACAGACAGAACAGCCAGAGAAATTCCAGGCTCGGGAAAGCGCTAAAAAAATCAACATATAGAGCTCAAAGTGTTTTGATTGTGAGTGGTTAGAAACAATTTTCTTGTTTATGAAGTTCTGACTAGTTAAATACATAGAAAATAAATATCAGCTTACCCAAAACCAACCTTAATTATTCCTGTATACTCAGTTATACAAAAACTAATTTCAGCTAATTTTCTGATGAGCAAATGCACTGCCATAAAGCACTGTCACCATGTTATATGCAGCATATTGTGTCAAATTATTTTAGTAATTAATAAGCTGGTAGAAAGAAAAAAATCAAATACAAAAAATAAAATGGTGAGGCAGAAAATATATTCTGGTAATGCAACAATAACTCTACAATTGCCTTAAAGTGTCAGTAAGGTATGAACGGTAGAATGTTAAAAAGGTGCATTTATTTTCCTCAAGAGTAGTTAAATTAACCATGCCTCTCCTATTGTTTAATAGGCAAGGTTCATGGTCTATAAACAATTATTTATGCTAGCAAGTATGTAATAGGCGATACCACATTACAGTGCAAATAAAAGAATATGGTGCTTTCACGCAAAAATCTATTCCATGCCCAGCTCACCCAGGATTTTGGAGCTCACTCACTTCCAGTTGGTTTGCTCCATAAGAATCAGTTCAGCCGTCATACACCACTGACACCAACAGCGATTACCACATCTGTCACACTACTGCAATTGAATAAAACTTCCACAGCACTATTAAAAAAGAAAACTTCACTAGTGTGTTAAAGCTTAAAACAAATTGCAGGAGTATTTACTTTGGCTTAATGACAGTTGTCAAAAATAAAATAGAAATATTATTTACATTGTAGAATTGCACTCTGGTTTTGGATTACCGTGCATCTGAAGTAATGAAGAAGCACAACTCTCAAATAAATTGAAATAGTCACTCTGCTTTGACACTTAATTTCTAAATAATGCTCAGTTACTGTAAGGCAAGTATGAAAAGTCATTTAACAGATTTTTATAAGTACCTGTAAAAGTGAAGTTTCAGAAATAAGGTAAGCCTTATAGTTCAGACTTCAATTCCTTCCATAACAATATTCACAAGACTATTGGATATAAACCAAGAGAGTAACATCTTGGATTTTACTACTTTAGACAAAATTCTGTTTTAATTAATACAATACATACAAGGTGAAAACAGAAGAACTCAAATTCTAGCATCACTGTAACATACTTGGTCAATCTGATTTACTTTAGAGGATTTTAATAATTTTTAGGAGACTGTTGACATTTCAAGTAGGAGAAAAAAAGAAAGTAGACTCAAGTTACTCTTACCTGCAATCCTCTTCTTCGAAGAATACTTGAATCATCCATATTTTGACTCTGCTGACAACAAATTCCTGCTAAAGCTCCCTTGCTTCTGGCTAGCTTTGCTCTCTAACTGTTAAAGAAGTCCATTATTTTCAAACTTTTCTCCCCCTCCTACTCTCTCTCTATCCGTTTGCTAAAAATAGGACATGGTCTTTCACTTGCCTGTCATGAAGAACAGCAGCCACGGTCTCTGACTCTGTGTATGTAATTTCGTCTGCCTCTTTTGTGGTAGATTTAGCAGGTCACATTGGAAAAAATCTGTTTGACTTTCCTAAATCTTTTCAAGGTTGGATGTCTCACTCCCCTCATATACACAACTGTCTAGAAATATATAATAATCCATGGCTCCATGTAAGGCGAAAGAGTGGAATTTAATTCAGATCCCACACATACATATTTTTTATTTCAATTTACTTGAGCTTTTATAAGGGATCAGTAAATTACAACAGCTGCCTTCATTTACCATTTATAATAAGCTCACAAAATCCAGGTCACATTTCCTTTAAAAAACACATGGTCACACTGAGCTAAAAAAATCATGTCATGATGGACATGCAGGACACAGAACTATTTAAAATATCATAAAACCTCACTATGAAAACCCAGAATTTTTATTGTTCCAAATTTTTTAAAATTCCTTTACTCCTCTGCACGACAAAGCAAGCGTTGGATTCCTCAGGTCCTGTCACACATTCTTTGTTTCTGCAGTCTCGGAGGTATGTCGGTCTCCTCCTCGCATGCAGCAGACACGGCACATTCTTTAGTTCATTGCTGAGATCTTGCGACTCTTATGTGCTGACGGGTCTGGAACACATGTTGCAGGCTCGGAACATTTAAGAATTCATTCATCTATTCATCACTGACAGAGCTGCCCTAAGAAGCCCTTCCCTCTCCGTCATCCATGGCAAAAAGGCAAAAAATAAAAACCACAGTTCAGCTGAAGCTTTTTCAGTCTGTCCTGGAGTTTCTGTTTTCCAGCTCCCTTCACACACGCAACTCCAGCAAGGTCAAAATTGCTTTGCCCCTTAAAAGTACAGTATCCCAATCACAGTCTAAAACAAGCTGTTAGCCTGCGCTGAAATATAAACAACGATAACACTTCTAGCTATACCAAACACCATTTCCGTAAAAGTCTAGATATGTTCATCCCAGTATTATTTAAATTACTGAGCACGTCAAGAAGCCTTTGTCCTACACATGCCCTTTCTATATTAGGAAGAAAAAAAAGGAAATATTGCAAATACAACGAACAACCTCCTGCCACAACAACCTTCAATTTTTTTAGCAGAAAGCTAAAGCAACAGATTTCATCTCCTGATAAAAGCTTAGCAAGAACCTATTTATAACTTCTGAATATAAACACTGCATTTCAAAAGAACCTAACTTCAGCCTCAGAAGGATTTCACGAGATACATAGAAGAAATCAAACTTCATCAAGAGCTGTGTTTATGAGGGGATTTCAGCCAGACATCCTGAAGTGTGCAGACGCAACAACAACGAGAGCCCAGACCGCAGGCTGCCCACCGCAGCTCGATGAAGTGTTTCTCTTCCCACAGTTATGACAGCTGCAAACCAAAAAAAAGTCTGAATACAAGCACACAGGTTGGTGGTGCTTAAGGGAATATACATTTACATGGAAATCTTTAGCTGATCTTCATGCTAAGTGACCAAGTCACATGAGCTAAACATATCATTGTAAAATCAGCTGAAAGCAGATATAACTCAATCCCATTCACCAGGCTTTTTCTGATCCTCTGCGGAGCGAGTGTGGTCTTTTATTGTGAGTAGCTAATAAATCCTCATCTTGCTGATACCTCCTTCCATCTGCCGTTTTAAACAACTGAATGCTGAATTAGGTCTGCAGAGTCTTTGTGAGCTCCCCAACAGGGCAGGCAGCCACACAGCGGCTGAGCAGGCAGCTCATTTGCATGGAGTATACTGTACAGTATAAAAAGCAGCACTAGTAAAAACAACTCAATGAGCCACTTGATTTTAAAGGAACAGTATCTTCTTTTGCAAATATAACTGGCAAACATCAAGCCGTGCACAAAACTCTGCATGTGAGCTTAAGAACATATCACCAGGGAGAAAAAGTAACATAAAAATGCAGATAAAGGTTCGTTTAAAAGAAGATTGAAACACACAACTATTTCTTCACTGTGATAATATTTATGATGTATTTCAGTATTACTTCCAGCACTGTGCCATCAAATAAGCTTCCTCAGAAACATATTCCAAATAATCACTTCCTTTATCAGTCATTCGTATCAAATTCTGTTCTTAGTTTAAAAATCCCATAGAAACAAAACATTTTGGCATGCGTACTTGGATATATCACATGCATTTTGCAGTTTATTTTAGTCTATAATAGATTATAGCAATATTTGTATTTGACTGTGCACTCACAGGATCATTGATCTTACCTCTTCTAAGGTACCCAGCACTAAACAAAGTATATGTACTGTGAGAGGAAACAAGGAATCTTAACAATTATTCAATGCCAGAAACAACATATTTTCATCCAAAATCAGCCACTAAATGAAAACATTTAAGCCTGGTAACAACACTACATAACCCCACTTAGTCCTATAATATAATTGAAAACGTTCTAATTAGCACATATACATCTAATCCTTCCTGGATTATTTACCTTAATATTCAGACATAGTCAATTCTCAAAATGTCTTCACGAGTGACTTATAATTGATTGAGGCTGGCACAGGTCTCAAAATACCATGAGAATCATCTGTTCTCTTCCAAATTTCAAGCTTTCTTGGGGAGAATGCTTTCAAATTGGCTGCCTGCCACACTTACCCAGTTTCTGGGGTAGGAAAGCCAATCAGGGCTGCTGTGAAAAAAAAAAAGGCATGTTTCTTCCTCTAAGCTTTCCTCTCCTCTTCCCTTCTTGAGAGCAAACAATTCTTATTTAAATGTCAGACCAAAAACCACCACCAGAAAGATCCCATGTGTGGTGACCACGTTTTCCTCTGCTAACACTCATCCACTCTCCCTTTTTCTTCCTTCAACAAAATCTACCATAGAAGAGCAATGGTGAATGAGGGCAAGAGAGAATACTTAGCACCAAACTGAATCAAGCAAAGAACAAATGGAATTTAAAAGTAGCTCTCTGACATGCCAAATTTTTCTTACAAAATATTACCTTTAAAAATCTGTCAATTCACCAAGAGATTACGCCACCCTTAGACATTCATTTTAACATCTTAAAACGTCTGCTGAGAAGTCTCCAGCATATGTATAAGACATTTCACTAAGAGATACATTACTGGAAGCTATTAAAGAAACTGAAGTACATTAAATATAATATTACTAATCATCGAAAAAGTTAATCATAAAAAATACATTCTCAAACAGCTTTCAAATGCAGGCAGCATTTAAAAAGGACCTAATAGAATATCTGTTTATCAGAATAAAAAAGTCAAAATAAAGAGGTCATGTAATATTTTCAGAATTACAGTATCTACCTTAGCACTCCACTAAAAAAGAGAGAATTTAAAGTTTGTTCACCCATAACTCTAGTAAGCTCCTAACTTGATTTGATGAAGGAAGGAAGAATTAACAAATTCTGGAGAAAATTTTGCTTTGTTTTGCAGCAATAAGATAAAAAGTAGCACAGTATTGGGATCATTTGGATATGGTCCAGCCCATTCCTGTTTGGCTCCAGCACTCTCCCTGAAAAATCTATTCAATCTTGATTTGAAGACATGAAGAAATGGAAAGAGCTGTGAACTTCCTGTAAGTATGTGCCTGCAAGGGTTTGTCCTATGAGTAGGGACGGACAGTTCATCAGCTTGCCAGTACTAGGATGAATTAAATGAGGCTAAAAGCAACTCCCAAAGAAATAAAAGGAGGTACTGTTTTACAAAATAGCCACATTGGGCTACTTCTTGCTGTAAAGGATGAAAAAAATCACAGGCATGGCTAAAAGCCTTTGGACAAATTCACTGAAGAATCTGCCAAGAACTCTTAAAAGGGGAAAACATACTGCAGACAACCCAGAGTGACAAACAGCTGCAGTGTTCCGGGAAGAGACTCTGCTTGGACACCTGCTATCAGCTGCTATCAGAGATAAGATAATGGGCTCACTAGTATAATCGTTCAATGTCTCTATGTAGGCAGAGAGTACAAAGGTAGCGCTTGCTGAAGATGACAGCATCCTAAAAGGCATCAACTCCACAAATGAACTAGGAGTAATAATGAAATTGTAAACTGAAAAATAGTTCTAAAAATAGCACGACAGTGATGATGATTCCTGTAAGCCCTGAACAAACTGAAAGGATTTATATGTCATCAATGAGTCCTATCATCTCTGTATATGATATTCACGAGATCACTATGGAAAATCATGTCTGTTACCTATATTTCAAGGTAAGTATTGATATAATTGAAAGATCCAAAAGAAATGTTCTCAGGTAGAAAAAGATCAGAGTTGAACGATTTTAGGAACACAATCACCTTTAATTATCACAGGAAAGACCACAAGTATGATAAAAGGCTAAAGAATATTAAGAGGGCCTGGAATTTTACTCCTTACATGCCATAGAGCAACCAAGCATACATTTCAGTGCAAAAAGGTGAAAGATCTGTTGTTCCAATCACTCCCTATTCATGTGCCAAAAAGCTCATCAGCTCTGGGAGTGGGTCTGTGTTTAGATTCTGGTCAGTACCTTCACTTCACATTATATACTTTGGAGCAGAATATAAAGCACTTCATTTCTGTTGTTAAGAAGAATTCTCTTTTCACCGATGCTGATTCAGACCTAATCTTGCTGCCTGTTACAAAAATCTATTACTCCTCTGTCTTGCAGAAGAAAAATCTGAAAGGTTAAAACATTATCAATAACTGAAGATGACTGGAGTCTTCCATCCATTAACTACAGTATAATCAAAGCAGCAATTCTTTCAGCTACTCTGTAGCCCACAGGTTTCTGAATAGCATCAGTGGAAGATGACCACAGGCATGTCCATTTCCCAGTTAAGAAAGCACTGACCACAGGAAGCAACTATGAAGAAGCATGATTGTTCCCATGTACAATATATCTTATGGAAAAAATAACTGAGAAATTGTGACTAAGCCATTATCCTATTACTCACTTTTCCTAATCACCAAAGCAACTTCAAAGGGAGATAAATAAGAAAGGAATCTCTGTTTATTACATTAGAGTGTGTATATACATGTGGACAAAGAAGTATCTGCATAGAATCCCCTGGGTCATCTTTGAGCCGTACACAGTTTGTTTGCTTTATGCTGAATATGAAATGCCTCTACATATCTTAAATTGTGATTGAAACTTGAAGTACATTTTGGGAATCGTTCAACATTCATGGGAAGTTTCCTCTGGCTTTAGAGGAATTAGAGAAAATATGAAGGAAGCAATCCATTTGGCTTCTAACTTCTTAGTCCTTTCAGGCTGTTTGCACTGTATCCTGCCACCTTTTGTGGTCTATGCTGTTGCATCAGCACAGGAACCGGACATCACCATAAAAGCAAAAGCAGTAAAGGCTATCTCAGCAATCAAATCATTACACTGTGGATCACAAACTTGTGTACTCTCCAGTATAGCTTAGGTCAATTCAGTAGCTGCACACCATAAACTCCTAACGCTAGAGGTCTAGGTTCACTTACAAGGACAACTCAGAGCAGGCATTAAACCACTTGTAACACCTTCCCTTCACCTTCCCTGGAGGTGTTTAAGGCACGGGTGGATGAGGTCTTGAGGGACTTGATTTAGTGTTAGATAGGAATGGTTGGACTAGAAGATCCGATGGGTCACTTAAAACCTGGTTGTTCTGTGATTCTGTGATTTAGTATCAACTACAGAAACACCAGAAAGTATCACAACATAAGTGGGACCCCATCATGGGCGACATGGTATCAAGGTCATCAACATGGCACAACTGGATAAACCAACAACGAAGACCTATTCATGCTTCACCATACAAAGAGAACTCTCATCCAAACATCAGGCCAAAAGAAAGCAGCAGCTTTTCAGTTGTCTGCAACAAGACACAAAGCTTTCTATTGCATACTTTTATTATTACGGAACTTTGAAAAGAACAGTCCCCTGATCTGAAACACTGAGATTAAAAATTCACATTTTTCATGATTCAAAATTAATTATTTTCCATACTCTTTTTAGTCAAAACTAAAACAACAGCACATCGAGCTGTGGCAAACCTTAAAGATAAAACATTTCCTTACATAACAGATTGTCGGCTGGGAAAAAAGATCACTTTCTGAAAGATCGTCAGCTGACAATTTCAATGGAATTTTTTTAAGTAACATTTGTCTGTGCAACCCAAATGAGCCAAATGTTTCACTGTCAATCTGAAACTTAAGTGTTTCGGGAGGGTTTATTTATTTTGATCCAGCTATGTTTATCTGGAGATTTAAAAACCTGTCCCTTTGAGATAAACTGACAGACTACTGAAAGCAGGAAGGTTGATGAGGTAACTTGTTTTTTTAAAAAATAAATAAATAAAATAATACTTGGCAGTCAACCCAAGGAAGCTCGCCTGACAGCTTGTCTGAATGTCTTCTGGATTTCCTGCCTATTTACAAGAGTCAGTTTGATAAACTAAGACCTTTAGAGCAAGGCTGTGCATTAACAATGAACTGTAGTAGGAATTTATTATGAGCCATAACAAACTCCATTTCTGAGGCCCGGTCCCAGGGAGAAGAAATTCTGAGAAAAATGTCTGAAATAGTCAAGGTTTACACAGCGATCAAGCTTTCACACAGAATTTTGTGGTTCCAGTTTGTTACATTTAGATTCCTGAGGAAGGCTGCCCACCCCCCACCCAATACTGTTATTAAAGGCACAGACTCACTCATCTTCCTTACAAATGTAAATTCGCTGTCGAGAGGGGTGGAGGAAAGAGTTCATTCATCTATCGACCAACTGTTTTCATGCTGTACTCTAGAATATTCAGAAGAGACACCAGCTTCCAGGCAGAAATGAGTTCCTTGGCTTGGAAAACCAACATCTTTGGAAAGTAATCTTCAACTAAACTTCAATATTTACAGAAGTTTTTGAACTCACTATGGAAACATTCTCGTTATGGAGCTAAATTGGCATTAGAACAAAATGGAAACTATCTTTTGTGATGCTACGTTTTAAATACAACACCATTTGCTAAAGAAACACTTATTTTGTTAGGTAGAGAAGCCCTATTCAATATATGCTGCAAATTAAATTCTGAAGAAGCAAAATTTCTATTTAGTAAACATTTAGATAATATTATCAAAAATCAGGATTCTCTTACTTTATTATAAGACTATCTTCATGTTTTAGAGACGTTGGACTTAAAATTATCAGCAGTGAATACCTCTTA
Organism: Coccyzus lansbergi; assembly: GCA_033558105.1. Taxonomy (NCBI): domain Eukaryota; kingdom Metazoa; phylum Chordata; class Aves; order Cuculiformes; family Coccyzidae; genus Coccyzus; species Coccyzus lansbergi. Next base: position 415,419 of record JAUMJK010000662.1, read on the forward strand.
TCAAAATGGCAACAAAGCCAAAGCTCAAAAACCCAATACCAACTCTTGTGTATTTCCCTAAAGAAAGACACTGATGTTTACTCCAAAGTTTACAGAAATAACAAAACTTGCAGTTTCAAGAATCCTGCAGGAAAGACACCATGAACCCAGTTCTCCAGGAGTTATTATGCCAAAGAAACTGGTTCAACCAAAGCTATAAAATATGAACAGATCTTATATCTCGTTCAAGAACACACTGAGAAATACCCCCAAGATTATACCATCTGTAAGATTTTCTCCAATCTCCTCTGCAGTTCTTGAGCACCTCTGGCTGCCAGTGCTCTTTCTGCAGTCTCCCCACAGCAGCAGTGGTGCATGTATACGTTCTTGCCTCTTCTGTAAACTCCTTCCAAACTTTCCTGCTTCCAATTCTTCATCAATAAAGCCAGATTTGTCTTTGAAGTACAAGCTAGACAGTTTGTAGAGAGAGATAGCGCTTTCTTTACAGAGTTTTAAGTACAAGACAGACTAGAGCAAGCTGTATCTGACTGTATTTTCTTCTCACTTATCTACCAGGTATTTGTCATTTTGGACACTCAATTCTTCAGAACAAACACTTCATGCTTCACAAAACAGGGAGCCTCTTCAATATATCTTGCATTTTACCTTGGTTTCTAGATGACATTGAACTGTTTGGACAAGTCTCCAAAGTTTGTACTATTCTGCCTTCTTAAGACAGACATGATATACATCCAACCACTGCCTTCAGAATAAACATGAAGATGAGAAGCCAAAACATTTGAAGTCAGAGGCTTTTACTCTCCCCTGCTCTCCTTGCCTATACCAGACTAAGCTTACAGTGATACCTGTCTCACAGCAGTCCCTTGCAGATGGATTCTGACAGATCTTTATTCTTCCTTTCTGGTCTCAGACAAAATTTTGCTATTCATTCCTCACAACTTAGTCATCCCCTTAAAATGCCAGACAAGTTAAAAGCTGTTCGTTCTTTACAGATATTCCTTTTCCCAATATGTATGCACTAAGCTGAAAAAAAAAAGAGAAAGATAAAAGAATAAATTCATTCAGGACTTCAATGATTTACAGTACAATGACAAATGTGGTTTGTTAATCTTCCTCTCCTCCAGAATCTGTGTCAGATCTCCCATTTTTATGAGTTCCCCTGCTTTGTTGTTTTGGATTTTTTTTTAATTTGAAAGCTATTTCTCCTCAAAAAAGCAGGTGCATAATAATAATTTGGCAATCTCTCAAACTTTTTTGGCTTTGTTTAACACTAAGTATTACATTTAATCAGCGGAAAAGAAACAAAAGACAGTAAGAGATGTTGACTTAGAGCCTCAAAGAATATTTCTCAGAGGAAAAGTGTGATATTTGTTATTTTAAAAGGCATGTGAAGACAACCTTTTCCCATAAAGCTAGCAGGTAAAAAAAGACTTAGATTTCATATTAAAATGGAAAAAAAAAATCTGTATTTTACACTTCTTGATAGTTATAGTTACATTTTACTCCAAATTCAATTCAAACACACAATTCTCACACATGACAGTACGATATTGCCATGTCCATCAAGGGGCATTTTATAAAAACAAATGTGCCTCATTGCAGCAGCAATACATTTTATAATACATGTCCTTTAAAGTGCTCAGATATCCTATTGAATTACTTATATGAAGTTGAGCTTTGTAGCTGAAATCTTTTGTTGTTTTTTTTTAATAAATAAATTAAGCATACCAGAAAAAAATTGAATTATAATTTTCATGCATCATTTGAATTGTCACCTGGCCTTTTGTCTCAAAAACTGGCAGAGAATATCAATGTGTTAATTGAAACAAGCAGTATGTAAACCACGGGACATCTTTAGCATATGTTTCCTTCCAAGAGCTGACAAGAGCTTTCTTGGATTTTTTCAGCCCTGGAGTCTAACATTTCATTTTCAACCTAAAATTATGAACAAAAATCTTACATGTTTACATAAATACTTATTTTCCCAGCAGTATCCTTCCACAGGAATCAGACATTTTACCTGTTTCGAGCCCTCAAAAAATAGAATGGGAATATGCTAACATCAGCATATGAAAACCTTATCCTTAAAGCTGTATTTCTCTTCATAATTCAAAAGGCCCAGCAAAATAAATCTAGTCAGAAACATAGCTCCATGATAGAACATTCTTACTGATGAAGGAGAATGAGCTAGTGGATGTGACAAGGCAAAGCTCAATACTCAAAGCTATCATAATTTAAAATTAGATATAATTATCCTTAACAAAACCAGGCACTGTGGAAAGGGGCTTTGGAACAGCTGCTCCTCTTCAATTTAAATGCTCATTTGTTTTACATTGACCTAGAAATCAGTATCCTCCTAACCAAAAGCCAATTAGATAATAGTCTCTCTTTCAAGCTTAGAGAATACTAATTTTTTTTATGTCTTTAGTAGTGAAAAGCAAAGAAATAAACTGCAGATGATGCTATAAGTATGCTCTGCTCCAATAGGCACAACCAAAACATGAGGGTTCCCTCTCCTCTTTTTCTGAGAGGTCAGGTTTACAGTTGAGGAAAGACCCCATCACCTCCTCGTGCTACCCTTGCAGCACAGACTCAGCTTGGGACAACCAGTGAAACCGCAAAGGTAACACGTGGAAAGACACTGCATTTTCTGGAGTAGCATCCCGCCACCCCTTCTACAGGAAAAGCAATATGCTAAACTGACAAGGACGCATCACAACAACCATTTCATAAGCTGTCCTTCCAATGTCACCCACAGCTAGGTCACTAATATCCATGTTTTTGGAAACAGGGTGTCAGATTCTTTCAGCACTGCAATATAAATCAGCTACTTCTCAAGCAACAGAATTAAAGACGCCCAGTTTCCTACAAATTTGAGTTTGTCTTTTTGTCATCTCACTCCCTCCAGTAACCCTTACAGAGGTAACCTCAGCTCTCCCACTTCACCTCCATCCAACTGGAGGCAGGAGACAGCATCTCCCCACAGCTAATCAAGAGCTGTCATATTTGAGTGTCAAACAGTGCTGCCAAGCCACAACGAACAATGAACTGTCTCTCCCTTTGAGAATGTGAGGGGGTGTCTCCTACTCAGTTCCAATTCTTACAAAACTGCAATAACATATTTTTTTTTCTTTTCAAGCCTGGATGAAACAACCAGTGCCTTAGAAATTACCAGGAAAGAAGGAACAATTGCAGAAACTTCCCTACCACTACTCAACGTTTCTTACAATCATGATCACACATACCATTGCTGTCAATTTTTGTTAAAGATGATGCCAAAAATACATATTGATCTACAGATCTGTTCCAGCCCTGAAGAGACAAAATGACGATGAATGCCAGTTTGATTACACTCAAACACAAAGCCATAAGATTTCTTGGTCTTCAGAGTCTTGGCAGCATCCCTAGAGAAAATTCTTTCTGTAAAAAAAGCACAGCCTTTTCTAAACACATCAACAAAAGAAGCTTCTCAGAAACTGGTATCATAGCGAGCCTGACAGGATCCAGAAAGAAACTAATTAATGCAGAAAACTACATAAGAAAAGAGAATTCAATTCCACCAAACATAAGGTCTATATAGAATAAAGAAACCTTGGCAATAACCAGCAGCAATCCACAGCTCCATGCTGAAAAATTATCTGCTAATGCATGAAGTGGATGGTTTAGTATTGAAAGATGCCTTCCAAAATTGCCAAAGTTGTGAAGTAAACAAGCCTATACTGACAGAAGGATCTCAGAGCACGCAAATGGGTCCCGTCACAGTGGAATTCAAGGGAAGGTTGAAGGTCTTTCCAGAATAGGTAATGAAGCTGAAGAAACCCCTGTCTCCTAAGGGCTCCTTCTGAAGTCACTGAAGTAGAAAGCAACTAAAGTGTGAGCAGTGATGGACAAACGATAAACATGACAACAGTAGCATGATTCTATATATATCTCAAAGTTATCAGACATCAGCATTATCAGTTTATTGTAGCAGTTTGTTCTCTGTCCCCTGCTCCTCAGTTTCCCACACTAGCAGCCCCCTCTCTTTCTCAGTATGACCTTCAAAGCTTCTTTTGCAACAAGAAGCAGTGGAAATGTCCAAAAAAAAAATCCCTATCCAGCCAAACAAGGGACAAGGAGCAAGCAAATTATCCAGGAGGTTTCATAGCAGCAAGGATGATATCAATCCTGGGCAAGATCATTATTTTAATCCTTAAGCAGCTTTTCCAAGTAAGGAAAAAGCAGATGTAACATCAGCCGTTGAGGCTTTTATGGGAAAATAAGGTTGCAAATAAACAAATGCAATTTCTGATAAGAGTTCGTAGGTGCTTTTGAGTGGGGGAGATGGGGGCCAGGGTGTTTAAATTGCTGCCTCTGTTTATAAAGAGAACATGTAAACATCAGACTTGGAAGTGTTCAGAGGTTTTAACTTGCCTGCAAACTACGTTTTTCAAAGTGCATTTCTAAGAAACAGCAAAAACTTCCAGGTTAAGAACCTGGCAATCAAATGTTGGGTTTTTTTAAAGTAGCTGTCAGAAGAAATGCTACTGAACACAAACATTCAGTTTCAAAAGAAGGGATGATGCGCATACAACATTGTTCAGCATTTTAATTGATGACCTAGTAATAAATATAAACCCAACAATGACAAACATATTGTAATAGCACAGTATAAACAGTGAGGTCAGCACTGTCAGTGTTATCTGAGTGGCTTGGTAAGGGCTCCTCTATTCAAATATTGTGTTAATGCAATCAAATGGTAAATTACATCACAGGAATTAGGATTTGGGCAACTGTAACATGGAGGGAACATCTGGAATTCTCTAACTCCACAGATCTCTCCTGGATCCCTTTTTTTAAACACTTGTACATTTGCCACTTGCCACTCCTGAGCTACTGAAATTATATTAAGCAATTGGCTATGCAGCACAATTATTAGTTCACACATTTCATCCTTCAATTATTTTAAAGCTGTGTCATTATCTCCTTTTACTCACTGAATTAACAATTTCCTTTATTCTGTTTTCAACCACTCTGCTTTCCTTTTAACCACTCTTAACTCTTATTCAGGGATAGGAGAGGAGAATGCATTTCTCTGCCTTGAAGAGGTCCTTAACTCTGTTCCATGGAGACTACAAAGATGAAGGTCTCTTAGCTGATGTTCCTTGCTCTTCAACAAGGCTTTTTCTCTTTCTAAACCAGTTCGTCTTTTTGAAACTGAAAGCAACTTCAGCAGCTTTTTTACTGTTTTTAGTTCCACATACATATAGTTCAGTTTCAGCCTTTAGGGTGGCTTTTTGACTTACATTTTGAACTGTAACTGCACACCGCTAAGAATAAAAGCAATATTACCTCTCCTCCCACGGGCTCTTTGCTAGAACTTGATCCGTCTTATGAAACAGTCACTGAATGTGTAAAGTTTACTCCCACCGTGTCCCAGTATGGCACGTATCCAGTCTACAAATAAGTAATGTAAGTCCCTCACTAACACTACAGTATACAGTGCTCATCTTCTTTGGTAACCTAGTCAGCATCGCTCATCCTCATCATATAGAGGGTAATACAGGCCCAAGATTGCTACTTCTTAATTGGATCCAGGTTTTGACACTCAAGTGATCTGTGCTACTCGCTGATGCTTTGTCTGCTTCAAATGCGAGCCAGGAGGAGGGTCTTGAGCCATCCAGCATCACCCAGCCGCAGCCCCAACCTCTTAAACCTTTCCCAATCACTTTGAAGAGACAATACCAGGACGTAGAGCTACATGTAGAGGAAGTAGCCAGTCCTCAGCATAGCCATGCCTGAGATTAAAGTAATTATCTGTTAAACATATAGTAGAAAATTGAATAATGACACTTACAAGTAGTGAACATTATTGTACACTTTCCACTGCTCTGAAATGAGGGATTCAACACAGAACAGAAGCTAATAGCAAAAAAGGATAAGCATAATTACATAGTTTAGGTAAAATGGAGTTAAATCAACTCCATCCATTTTACTTAACGCAAAATGGAGTTTAACCAACCTTGCACTGCTTGCTCCAGAATGTGAAATTGTTATAACCCACTTTCAAACCCCCAGACTGCTGGAGAAGTTTCCTGATATGCAAGTTAAAATGGAGTTACCAATTACTGATGGTTGCCCATGGCTATTTTGAGATGGAGATTTCACAGAGCACAGCGAAAGTTTGATGATAAAAGCCTTATTAATAATGGGACTAAAAAGAAATCAGATAGCAGATGGAAGAGTGTGCATCATTAATGTACTTCATTGAAGAAGCTGGGCACCACAACACCTTTGCCCTGAAATTATTGGGAGTTACAGTAAGCCAAGGGGAAGAGCAGCAGTTACTTTTGCTTATGGAAAAACAAGGAGCTTGGCGATTAGAACGGGATAGGATATCTATCACAGCAATGTAAAGCCAAGTTTAATGCCCAAGCACTTCTCCAGCTAAATGGATTTTAATCTGTTCTTGACATTTGCCCAGGGAAGTAGATACTACACATTTGTCTGATGAAAATCCACGTGGAAGAGGGTCCCACAAGGTTTTCAAAATCTCTCATTTATATAAAGGTTTGCTGCAATTTTCTTTTTAGATTTTATCTATATATAGCTGATTTCTAAATAAGCTTTATCTTAAAAAATAGAGAAACAGTCCATCAAATTTATTAGAATGCTTTCTTGGAATTGATACATAAATCAACTCTTGTTTGCAGATATTGTCCAATACACAAGCATGTTCATACCTGCCATAAGAAGATCTGATTTTCTTTCTACTCTGGTATAATTCAACACTCAGTGAGCCACATTTTAAACACAGTATGTAAATTACATCAAGAAAATAAATATGTCAGTAGGCAAGTAATCATATAGAAAATACAAAGATGTCATTGTCAAACATACCACTTCAAACAGCTGCCTGTTTAACCAGGATCAGTGGTGATGCCTGATCAATATAATTTGACAATGTTAACAGGGCACTTTTCATCTTAATTCAGACATTTCTGCATGTACACAATTTAGAAATATTTCCCCTTTCCTTTCAAAAACCTCATCAGTTTATCTTGCTAAACTTAGCTAACTATCTCATTAGCCTATTTTGTACTAATAAGATTTAAGAGTTCTTTATTAAGAAACACGCAAATGTGTTTTAAAGTAAAATGTAGAGTGTTACGAACTTATTTTGAAAGAAATTATATGGTAGTGAATTAAGGCAAAACAACAAAAAAATTCCCTAAACCCAAACTAATTTCACACTGCATACTGTCACCTGAGCCAGTCAAAGAGCTTGTGGATCAAAATCCCATGATTCAGAGCACTGCTCATTTAGCAAGGAGATACCACGGAAACAAAAATGGTCCCAGAACTGGTAACTGTACAGTAAGAAAGAGGCATGCAGGTTTAAAGCAACAGTGAAACTGTAATACCAGACACAACTCTTTAGCCTTCATACTAAGATTCCACAGCTCAAAGAATCTACAGTGAAGAGGGATTGAGTAGGTAGGTCACAGTAGAAGTCTCCTTGTGCACAAAGCAGTCCAGTCCTAACTCACAGCTTTTCAGGCTAACATCAAAAAAATAAGAATTAGTTTTTACTATGGGAAGTATTTTTCCTTGTTTATTGGGACAGGGAAGCCACAGAGAAAAATAAACACTTCTGGGAGAACACAGGAAGGAAAGGAGAGCTTAGGAACATCAGAGTGGGCAGGAGGAACTTCAAAAGGGATCTAGCTCATGCTAGAGACAACAGAGTACACAAAGCTGCACACAGGCAGCCAAGGTTAGCAACACTGATGAAACACACGCAGTAATGCACATTCTGACCTTTGTCTTCAACCACTGGATTCTGAACACTATGGTAAGCACACTAGGTATTTTCCTTGGCAACAGCTCATCCATTAAATTAGCTCGGTTACCAATCTTTATAAAATCTGAGATGCAAATTTGCCTAAAGTACCTCTGCAGACTTAACTCCTTGAAACAAATACATAACAGAATATCTAACTAGAAATGTTTGTGTGAAAAAAATAAGTGCACGCACTGTAACTTCACTTGTTTAAACAAACCACAGCGGTATCTCTATATTTTAAAGGCATGCAAATAATAATTTCTGATTTTGAACACATACAAATACAGAAACCGTTAGACCTGAAATTTCAAATTTTAGACTCCAAGGCAGAGAATTTTAATTCCAAGTTGCACATAATGATTTTTTTTCATGGACAAATTATGAACCCTGCCATAGGAGTTTATCACATAGCTACTTCTACTGTCACTGTACCATATGACACGTTAAAATAACGAGGTTTGAACATTTGTATCTTCAATTAGAGCTTTGTAGCTTCAAGCACTTAAAGAACAAACGCTGCCATTAACCTAGACCTTACCCCTCAAATATGCACCAAATATATTAAGAGTGCTACTGAATCATGGGGTCATTGTGAAAATGTCTCCATGGATTCCAGCACAAAGCAAAATCTTGAGGATTTTAATAAGATATTATTTAAGATATAAAATTAAAATCTCTCATTAAGTTATTCAACAGCTCATTTAATTTATCAGGCTCAAAAAATATTTTAAAGGTTATTTTGGGTTAATTACATTTCACATCCTTTAATGACAGATCTGAAACCCTGCACATCTTTCAACCCTGTTACAAACATTTCCCCCTTGCCAATATCTTTAAGTTCACATTGACACACATATTTTTGCACACTTCCACTACAGCAAGTTTTATATTTGCCATGTACACAAGATTTTTTTTTTTTTAAAATGGAAACTTGATCATGGCAGTAAGTAAAAAAGCAAGAAGCACCTCAGTTGACTCTGTTGACTAATAAAACAGCTTAGGTAAGCAGGTTTGTTTTGAACACATAAGGCACCCTTCTCAGCTAATTTTGCACTGTACAAACACAGTCGGCCACAACTGCCTTCTGTGAAAAAAACTGATCAGTCCAAAATGCCACAATACAAGAATTCTCCTCATCTATTCCTTTAATTGACAAAGCTTTGAAATAAAACAGCCCAGGAATTATTTATCCTAGTCTGTTCACAAAGGGAGCTACAGACGTTGAGTCTAAATCACACTTGCTAGTGTAAAGGTTATTCTGACTTCATAGTCCATATTCTCATAGCACAAGAACTCTGCAGTTCCCACCAGGGAAGAGCGTTCCTGCAGAAACGCTCAGCAATAACAACACAGCAAACACAGCAATAATACTACAGCAAAGCCAGGTAAGAGATCAAGATATTCCCTGGTTTTTGAACAATTGACTTTCAAATCTAAATAACTTACATAAATAAGATAATGACACAGGCACACTAGGTGCAGGGATTACAGGAACAAGTATTTTATAGCACAATCCATTTGAGCTTCAAACATTTTCCAAGCATTAATAAACTACACTTTAGAGAAAGTCTGCAAGATACGCTTTACTCAGAGCTCTGCTGATGACCAAATGACTTAACCTCTCTGCATCTGAGCTTATCAAAGTTCAGATTATCAGGACTGTTGCTTAAGTCTCAGGCTTGAGTACTGTGTTTCACTTACAAAGCTATACTTACCTCAGCCAAGAGATTTCACCTCTCCCCCTCCAGTAATCTTGAAGTAATAAGGACTTCAGATTAACTTTAGGAAAGATTCTGAGCTGCAGCAGTTCAGCATATAAACAACCGCATTCCCATTTTCCTCTAAGCAGTAATAAGCAAGCAGCGTGTTTCTCTGGAGCTGAAGCCCCACAGCTGGAAAGACACATTGCATGGCTTGGATAAACCAAAATAGATACGGTATAGGAAAAGGTATCAAACAAAAAAAACAATGGCCAAACATGGAGGATTATGCTGCTGATTTGTAGACCACGTCCAAAGCTTTTTCCTTAGTTGAAGAGTTATGGAGGAGCTTTACACATGTCCTAAAGCTTGCTTTGAAACTTGGGTAAACAAACTATTTCTCTTTGAAGACTGATCCTCCTATTATCCATTCTTGGAAACAGTTACCAGAAGTGTTACCAGACACAGAAGGCAGCTGTACTAAAACACAGAACAGGGACATCTCACACTGTCTTTCCATGGAAATACCTGCCAAGAATCACCAAAATAAAACAGACAATTTCTGACTATTTAAAATTTAAAAACAGAATTTTTATCATCTACATCTGTATGTTTTTACAGAGAGGTCAATATGAATCACAAAACAACACTTACAGAACAAAGACTCAATCAGTGACAATGTGTGTTCAAGACAGCCTGAATAATTCTTAGTATTTTATCTTAAGTTCCCCACAGCTCCTCAAGCAAAAAAAGCTAATCTTCCATGCACACTACAGCAGTTTCTCACTTTACACCTACAATAGTGCTGCTGTCAGGAACAGAACTGACTGCATGTGCCAAAAATCAATTCAACATATTCACAGACAAAAAAATAACATGCAGCATCTGAAGATAATGAGAACCGCAATCATTCAAACTGACAGTCTAGTGCCTAACAATTATCACAAGGCAAGTTTTATGAATTCATATTTCCAAGGATGACAAGCCTCAGGTTACACAGAAGGGTGTTCAAATTTTCTTTCAAGTATGAAAAATCTCCTTTAAGCCAATAAGTCCACTCCAAAATGGAATTCACTTAACTGAAATGAGTAAAAAGATGCTGACTTTGCTTAAGCAACATGCTGAAGTTTCTTCAGAGTGAGATGCTGACTGCATTTAAGTAATATGCACCATATATTGAATATAACTCTAGTACAGCATTTATCACAATTATTTGTTGTTCTTTACATAGATACACATGAATTATTCAGAATGACGTTATGAGTGAAAACCCTATCAGGACTATCAGTCTTGAATGTCAATGTGAAGCACGTGTCCTGAATCACAGAATCATAGAACAGTTTGGGTCAGAAGGGACCTTTAAAGCCCCTCCAGTTTCACACCTCCCACTGGACCAGGCTGCTCAGAGCCTCATCCAACCTGGCCCTGAACGCCACCAGGGATGGAGCAGCCACGACTGCTCTGGGCAACCTGTGCCAATGTCTCACCACCCTCACAGGAAAACATTTCTTCCTAAGATCCCATCTCAATCTCCCCTCTTTCACCATTCCCCCTCATCCTATCCCTGCCCTCCTGATCAAGAGACCCTCCCCAGCTTTCCTGTAGCCCCTTCAGGTACTGGAAGGCTGCTATAAGGTCTCCCCAGAGCCTTCTTTTCTCTAAGCTAAAGAATTCCCACTCTCTCAGCCTGTCCTTGTGTGGGAGGTGTTTCAGCCCCATGATCATCTCTCATGGCCTCCTCTGGACTCGCTCTAACAGATCTATGTCCTTCCTGTGCTAAGGACTCCAGAACTGAATGGAAGACTCCTGGTGAGGCCTCATGAGAGCAGAGCAGAGGGAGAAAATCACCTCTCTCACTTGGCTGCTCGCACTTCTTTTGATGTACCCCAGGATACAGTTGGCTTTCTCAGCTATAAATGCACATTGCCAGCTCATATTGAGTTTCTCATCCACCTACACCCACAGACCTTCTCCTCAGGGCTGCTCTCAGTCCATTCTCTGCCCAGCCCGTATTTGTGCCTGGGATTGTTCTGACCCAGGCATAGGACCTTGCACTGGGCCTTGTTGAGCTTCATGAGGTTTGCACAGGGCCACCTCTCAAGCCTGTCCAGGTCCCTGTGGATGGCATCCCTTCCCTCCAGCCAGTTGACCGTGCCATGAATTATCACAAAAAGACACAGAATTATAGCATATGCATTTTAGTTTTCCTACCAGTGATACCTTAAAGCTGTGACAAAAGTTAGTCTCTGCACGCACTCTAAGACACTGCCTAGCACTCAGGATTTTGCTCAGAACATTTAAATGGATTCAAAGAAACTCTGTTATTGTTTGCTTACATTATCATTTACTTCTTTGCAAAGACCATATTCTCCACTGTCCTGCCTTATCAGATCCAAAATCTTTGTTCAGCTCAAGCCAATACATACAACCCTTTGTCTAGAGTTTGCTCCCTAACTCTACCGCAAGTCTAATCTCTTCAAATAAATGTCAGCCTGGACATTAGTTCCTCAAGCAACACATTTTCTCTCTGTCTCCTTAAAGTCACTTATTCCAAAATTGATAATGTACACAAACTCTCAAAGAGTCACTCACAGACTTTGCAGCGTAAGTAAATTCAAAATTTTAATTAGTATGCATAAACTTAGACTTCACATGGTCTTAATTGGAAAGTCCACTTCCTTCCCATCTCAAATTATTACAATTAAAACTGCTAATTTAAAATGCAATTTCCGTGACTTCATACAGTAATAAAATACATTTATTCATACAACTATAGTTTCTGTTATTTTCTGCTTTTCTAACAATACAAAACCAGGAAGCTCTACTCGTACAGTCCAGTATTGAAAACTCCCTACTCCCTAAACAGTGTATAGTCATCACCAGCTATAACTTTAATGACTACTCTCAGACAAAAACATTTTCAGCGGTACTCAGCAACATTTAAACATTCAACATGCTACTACCTAAAATACAAACTAGAAGTAAGGTTATTTGTGACAAAACATTCTGGGAGAAGAGCACCTGCATGTTTCAGAGCACACAAATAAATGAAGTTTTCCCATCAGACTGGCATGTCTGCTCCTGCACTCAGGTGACCTGCAGGAGGTAACTCTCTGTACAAGTGGCATTACTGATTTGTCCCCCAACTCGTACTGTATTTTTCAATGAAAAATGAGTTCTTTTGCAAGGAGGTACATTTTTTAGCTCTATGCACTTGCCACACAGCCAACACACACGTTGAGCAGAAAGCTGGATAACGCGGTACAAAATCAGCTACTGTGCTTTTTGTGTTTAATTTGCAAGTCAGATACCTGCTAGTCACTATAAACACTATTCCTTCCAAAACCTCATCGCTGTGAGATAAACAACTGCTATCCAGATGCCTGCATAAAGCAGAGATCCTAAATAATAACCAGTAAATGCATTAAAGCCCAAGGGACTAAGCAAGAGACCTAGAGATGGGATTTTCATTTATATCTAGGATGGGTTTGAAACAGAGTATGAAGAAGCACGAACTTCTGGTTCCACTGCCCTTCACTGAGCCTTTGGAATTAATTTCTGTACTGAATCTACAATCTGCACAGAACTAAGGCCTCCTTGAGCTACAGACTGAGCAGAACAGCTCAGCCTCCTCTCCAGCCCGGCCGTGCCACCCGGTGGCCATGGAGCAGAGCGCAGCCCAGAGCCATGGGGATGGCACAACTGCCTGGAGGGTAACCTGGAAACATCATCATCTCACCTTATTCCCAATTGTCCCAGCCAGCTTCTCTCTGCTACCAGAAAAACAGCACTGCAAGTCACCGAATAGTATTAAACTATGAAGCTAATTCATATTGTAGCTAAAAAAATAGCCAGGTTTTTGGGTGCCATAGAATAAAAAGGGTCTAAAGATACAGGAGAGCATCCAGATGAGCCACAAAGTTGGTGAAGGGTGTAGAGGGGAAGCGGTATCAGGAGCAGCTGAAGTCATTTGGTCTGCTCAGCCTGGAGAAGAGGAGCCCGAGGTGGGACCTCATCGCAGTCTACAGCTTCCTCACAAGGGGAGAAGGAGCAGGCTCTGATCTCTCTCTAGTTACCAATAACAGGACCCAAGGGAATGGCAGGAAGAGGCGCTAGGGGAGGGTTATGTTGGACATTAGGAAAAGGTTCTTCACCCAGCTGGTGGTGAAGCACTGGAACAGCTCCTCAGGGAGTCATGGTGCCAAGACTGACAATATTCAAGAAGCTTCCGGGCAATGCACTCAAGCACATGGTGTGAATTTTAGGATTTCCCTGTGGAGGGACAGGAGTTGGACTCACATGATCCTTGTGGGTCCCTTCCAACTCAGGCCATTCTGTGATTCTGTGAGGTTATTAGCAAGGAGTTGCAGCAGAACACAATGCCAGGATAATGTGACTGGGCTGTAAAATCACCAACAATTACCAGGATCTCTAAAAATGCTTTACAAAAGCTTCCTTGGATCTTGGAGTGAATAATTTCTGTCATTGCCAAGGCCACCAGCAGACGGCAGACCAGCACCACAAATGGTTTGTATTATTAAAAACTAGCAACTGGATTTTGCTTCCACCTCAGGCTAAATGGAATTCTCTAGGGTGTCTCACCCACACACCCACGTCCCCAGCCAATTAGCCACTCTTCCTGGTAGCCAAAGATGATGCAGATTTGAAGCATATCCTTTTATAATAAGATCAGAAAAACCAACCTGAGCATGGGAAATACACTGTTCTGGGGGCGTGCAAATATATTGCATGCAAACAATTCTATTCCTAACACACCTGAAAAGAACTAAAAAAGAAGGAATAAAAACTTAGACAAATCAACAGCAATATCATCTCCTGTATCTAAAAAGCATACCTGACTTGGACAGCAAAGATAACATGCTAATGTGAAGTCTGTCTCAGTTACCAGGCTTCCAATACACACTTCCTCGCAGAGACAAGAAGCCACCATCACAAGGGTGACCATTTGTCCTATTCCACTTGCTACTGCCTGACCCACACAGCCCTGGGGAACCAAACACTCCGAGCAAATTCAGCTGCACTGGCAGTGTCATAGCCTCAGTGTTATTCAACACAGGAAGTTCTTCAGCTTGTTAGTGGTTTCAAGTCTTTGCATTTGAGCCTTTCTGTCCTCCAGATCATTCAAAATCTGCAAGGCTTTTTGTTTTAACTACTTCTTCTCAAACAGGACCAGGGAAAGAATACACAGTTGTCGGATTGTGTTTTAATCAGTACCTTACAAAGTAAATGTAAAACCAGAAGTCATTTGAAATTATTCTCTGAAGAGACTGACCCTAGAAGGAAATCTTGTAAGTCTGGCATCAAAGGATTAACAGAGCACGAGTTGCTTCACGAACAGACTCCTTCAGACCTCTGAAGATGGAAAAATTACTCTGACCATAGACCATGGTGTACAGAACATAAGGAAAAAAGTTCACAGCAAAGAAATACAACCACCCAGCCAGAATCCTCAACCTCATTTTCAAAACCTACGTTCAACTCTTCAGTCAAAAAAATGCAATGAGGTTCAGTTTAGTCCTGAAAACTGAAGTTTCTAAGTATTAAAGAAAAAAAAAAAAACAACCAGATATAAAAGTTCAAAATCTCTTTTAGGAAACTATCTCATTTACCACCAACAGGCTTCTTCAAATGTTTTCCAATCACCACAGGCAGCAGAAAGAACATGCATGGTTTCTTATTCATGGAACACCTCAAACTTTTCCAGGCATTAAACAGAGAGCAATGGATGAAAGATGCAATCCCAGTTAATGGGTGGCACACAGTCAGGTGGTTCTTTCACAAAACACTCGATAGCATACTTGAGATGCTCTCTATAGGGGCAAGTAGGTCGGAGGGACAAACAAAACACCTCACACCTCTCCCCACAAAATTAAATACTTATTCAGCATTAGTGTAGTGCTCCAGTTGAGCAACCTGTCCTTAACAACGAACATGAGGAGAAAATAATCTCTTGCCCACCCATAAATGCTCTAGCCCTGAGTATAATACCTTGCAGCACTGCTTCTGGCAATCAATTTAATTCAGATTAAGTTTTGTCAAAATAAGTATTTCCAAGAAAGACATTACTGATCTACTTCCTCTACAAGAATCACAACCTTCTCTTCACAAGCTCTTTATTACTTTCTAAAACTGACAAATTCTAATGCTCTTCATGCCCTTCTTAATAAGAGAATGTGTCCGTATTCCTGATCATTCACATTAGCTGCATTCAAAACACAGTCCAAGTTCTCATCCTTTTTACAACAGGGTGCTTGCAGATTGAGATGTCAGATAAATAAACCCCCAAACTAAATCATAAGATATTTTCCACATCATTATCTTTCTGTTCCTTATACAAATCCATTTTATACACACTCCCTGTGCCTCCAGTTTTAACTGTATTTGGGCCTTGAGAGCAAAAACGTCACTTAGATGCTCACAATGATGCTTATGTCTTCCATCTCCAACTACTTCCTTGGCCACCTTAGGGACTGAGAAGTCTTAAGTAGGACGCACCCCACCATAATTCAATCTACTCGGATCTGAGACATCCGTCTTAAGAGCAGATGATCAACTGAAGGTCATCCTCAGAAATCCTCACATATATTTAGAAGCACATAGGTCAGATCAGCGTCTATTGTTCTACCATGAGAGCACCCAGCATCCAGTCTGCTCTGGGTTCTTTCTCAAGTCAAGGATCTAGGGGCAACTGATAGACCAACACAATCTGCATTTATCACACATGTACGAGCTGAAAGATTCTGCCTAACAAAAACTGTACTTATATAGTTTAAAATGATAGAATTTAATGTATTTCCAGCTCTTGAGTTGTTGCAGATAAGGAGCCTACCTATCAGTCTTGTTTCAGAACTAATTTCTATGGAAGTGCTATTGTTAGTTTATCTTTCTGCCTTGCAAATACTTTCAAAGTTGAAAAGAACACAATTTAAGCAGAGCAAACAATCTGTAGGATTAGTAGTGGTTTGAAAGTAAAGCAACACACTACTGAACGCCAGCAGAGCAATTTAGCAAAGTAAAATCCACTGATAGCTACAGTGCCAAAAAGAGAGAGCAGAAACAATACACGTTGCTTTGAGTATTCTGGCTTTCCCGTTCTACACTCCCACTTCTCTCTAGCTATCAGTCAATTGTATTATAACAAATAATAAAAGAATAAAATGCTCTGGCAATCAAGGCTGGCATATTAAAATGACACTCTGCATTACTGAACCTACTCATCTCTTAATAGAGCTGTTCTTCAAAGGAGATTAATTATACTGGCAAGAGACCTTTTGCTCTTCTAATTTGTGAAGCGTATTTCAATACCACAAGCATATTAAAACAGCTGTGAATATGTAACTAGCTCCAAGATCCCAGGACTCACTGTGTTTAATTAGGTGTTCATCTTGTGACCAGTTCTTTAGTCATTACTTTAGAAGCCCAATTTATATATAAAATTCTTAATTTCTAGGCTTAATTAACTGCAGCTGTAATTAACATAGACCCTACCATAAGTATACAAAGACAGCAAAGTGACCATATAGTTCAGTATCTAAATACAGCTTTAATTAGAAAGCAGAGTGTGTTAAATTATCTTAAAATAAGTTACTGGCACCATGTTTCATATCAGAACACTTGACAGACAGCACAAACACTGCCACCACAAAGTGCAAATACATCCTACTAGTAACATGCAGAATTGTAACACCCAGACACATCTGCAGCTCCTTGAATCCACACAGCTGCTAAGCAGTGAATCGGTATTCCAAATTAAATAGCTGAGAACTAATGCTTTGCTTTAAAGTACAGTTATTTTCATTAAATTAAGCTACAAAGCTTCAAGACATTTGCCTGCCTCTACACGACAGCCCTGCATTTTAACATATTACTTTTATTAATCCTTATTGGATAAATACTGAGATGCCAAGTTCATGTGAGCATTTTCCCTTTCTGTTGATACAATATTATACCCACTGCTAAGAATGAGAATTTAAGGCAGACACTGAGCAGGCACCAAACTAAGACAACGCAATTAAATCAGAGTAATTTCACCACAATGGCATGTCTGAAAATGCTAAGATTACAAATATCTTGTTGTGAAATCAAAATTAGTGGTAATACAAATGCATGCCTTTCCAAACCTTAATAACCTGGGGGTGCCAAACTGTCTAGGATCACCCAAAAAAATCTGAAGGGCTAACAATCCAAGGGTTATCTCCAGGGCACGCCCATTTATTTAAGGGGTCGTTGCTTCTTAACAGTCTTACAACATAATATAAATTTCTCCAGTTACTTGCAGCTCTCTAAAGTAGCGCACATCAAAACTTCCTATAGCAGTTCAGCAAAAACAGCTTCTAGCTTTGCTTTTGCTGTACTATTTAGCAATAATTTTTGTTGCATACATGACTGCTCACAAATAACTGTCTTCTCCTACACTTATATTTTTATTCTCCTTGCACTTCAGTGATTCTAGATATATGTTCCTTTAGTTTGCAGTTCTGTCTTGACTATAGCCACTTGAGTTCCTCCCACCAAACAGAATACTCTCTTCTTCGACAATACTAACTCAGAAGATATAACATTCTTCAAAAATACGCTCACTTTACCAAAATCTTTTGACAGAAACCATGCAGAAGAGTAGATGTCAGTTCCAGCTCTTCAATTCCTTGGACAGTTATCCTTTCAGCTTCATCCCACTACCTATTCTCCAGGGAAAAAGGTAGAGGTAGCTACTCAGAAAGCTGTTCCCCGTTTGAACATGTTTTAAATGGTCAAGTTCCCATGTTCGCATCTCCTTAGACTTCCCGTGATGTTGCCTTTCAGGTGTCAAGCCACACAAGTAGCATTGAAAAGGAGATTACCCAAAATAAAATTATTCTTGGTGCACACATCTTTTTCCTGCCTTTTGTCAACAGCAGGATGACCACCATCTCCCCTCCTAATTCACCCTGTATCCTAAAAAGAGCC
Organism: Coccyzus lansbergi; assembly: GCA_033558105.1. Lineage (NCBI taxonomy): Eukaryota > Metazoa > Chordata > Aves > Cuculiformes > Coccyzidae > Coccyzus > Coccyzus lansbergi. The sequence continues at coordinate 433,911 of JAUMJK010000662.1, forward strand.
CGAAGGAAGAAAATGCCATGTTCACCAAGACAAAAGCACAGGATCACACCACTTTTTATTTATAGCACAAAATCATCATAAGTATTCCCAGCCTCACTCACCAGACCAGCAGTGAGTGAAGGAGCAGATTGTCCAAGGGACTGATTTCTCATGCGGACCAGGTTTGAGGTATCTCCAGGTGGCTGCCATATCGTCTGTCCCACTCCACTGTGGACACTATTTGATAAGGGAAGTAACTGTTTTCCTTTAAAAAGAAAACCAAAATACCATCAGCTTGTTTTTAAAGAAGTTTTCAAGCTCAGAATACAATGGTGAAAACAAGTATTCAGTGTAGAGAAAAAACATTTAATAAGAAAAAGCAATTTAAAGGTTTTGGAAGCTTAGAACCTGCAAGAGCAACCTGTAAGAGCACACTACCTGTAAATTCGTTATGTTTGATAACAAAGTGTGTGCAAAATATCTAGTTTATATTATGAAGCAATGGGTGAATCCAAAACCATATAGAAATAGACTTCTATTACTTTATGCATTTCCATATTTCACACAGCCTAAAAAGGAAACAATATTTTTCTGCCAATTAAAAAAAATTATTTTCCTATAGAGCAGAAATGTTAATGCAGCAAAATCTCTTATGTATAATTGTAAAAATTATTATGAAAAGAACTGTAAATCTAATTGTAAAATATTACTTCTTCTAAAAAGCTTAGACATTCTCACCTTCATCTACCATTAGAGCATTCAGCAGATGTCATGCAAGTGTGATCAGAATATAGTGGACATTTAAACATCACTTTGCTCTGAACCATGAATGGATATTTTCTGTTTAAACAATCTCACTATTCTGCAATATCATATTATCTTAAAAGCAAAACAATCCATAGCTCTCCCAAGTCTCCCTGTATCTGATTGATTAGTGCAGACGCTAATCTCCTGTGCTACATACACAAACAATGAGAGGAGTAGCTCCTATCTCGACAAGGTAAACACTGCTGCACTTTACAGCAGGAAGTACAGTCACATTTAAAAGGATCTGCTCAATATGGTTTTTTTGTGTCAATATAAAGCACCTTTCTGAAAAGCATCAAGCAGTAAATTTCCACAATGAGAAAAATCTAAAGTCAAAAGTAGATTATATTTTGACTTCACCATAAGAAGTGTGTTCAAAAAAAAAGTTATACAAACTGAAAAAAACCCATCTTAGAATCACAGAATCACCAGTTTGGAAGAGACCCACCGGATCATCGAGTCCAACCATTCCTATCAAACACTAAACCATGTCCCTAAGGACCTCGTCTACCTGTCCCTTAAACACCTCCAGGGAAGGTGAATCAACCACCTCCCTGGGCAGCCTGTTCCAAAGACCAATGACCCTTTCTGTGAAAAACTTCCTCCTAATGTCTAGCCTAAATCTCCCCTGGCAGAGCTTGAGGCCATTCCCTCTTGTCCTGTCCCCTGTCACTTGGGAGAAGAGCCCAGCTCCCTCCTCTCCACAACCTCCTTTCAGGTAGTTGGAGAGAGCAATAAGGTCTCCCCTCAGCCTCCTCTTCTCCAGGATAAACACCCCCAGCTCTCTCAGCCGTTCCTCAGAAGGCCTCTTCTCCAGTCCCTTCACCAGCTTCGTTGCTCTTCTCTGGACTCGCTCCAGAGCCTCAACATCCTTCTTGTGGTAAGGGGACCAGAACTGAACACAGGATTCAACGAGCGGTCTCACCAGTGCTGAATACAAAGGGAGAATAACCTCCCTGGACCTGCTGGTCACAGCATTTCTGATACAAGCCAGGATGCCATTGGCCTTCTTGGCTACCTGGGCACACTGCTGGCTCATGTTCAGTCGGCTGTCAACCAACACCCCCAGATCTTTCTCCTCCAGGCAGCTTTCTGGACCGACTTCTCCTAGTCTGTAGCTCTGCACAGGGTTGTTGTGCCCCAAGTGCAGGACCCAGCATTTGACCATGTTAAACCTCATGCCGTTGGACTCAGCCCATGGATCCAGCCTCTTCAGATCCCTTTGCAGAGCCTCCCTACCCTCCAGCAGATTGACACTTCCACCCAGCTTAGTGTCATCTGCAAACCTGCTGAGGGTGCACTCAATGCCTTCATCCAGGTCATTGATGAAGACATTGAACAGGGCAGGACCCAGCACTGAGCCCTGTTAGCCCTTGCTAGTAAGCAGGAATTTTACTTGGAATGAAAAGCAACTACAGTGTTTTTGAAGCCAAAAAGAAACTAAATAATTATTTGAACCTGATACAAAACTCAACTTCCCAGTACGAAACAGCACAGCAAAATAGGCAAGCTAACAATCAGTGCTGCCAACAATTAATACTGCACCTTTAATACTAATTAAGAGTCATATGATCTTTGCAAAAGGGCATACCTGACAAAGAACTTGCCAAACTACCTCTTCGCAGCTTGCAATCATCTTGACTCAGCTGACGATGGAGCTTGGTTTTCCCAGCAGATGAAAAGATGTCAGGATTGCTGAGCTTCCTGCAACGTAACGGAGTGGACTCTGTTATCATCTCCTGTAGAAAGAAAAACAGTCAGAAGTTCATTAATCACAGCTAAGTATCTGTTTTCTGAAACATCTCCAATGCATAAAAAACACTGCTAAAAAAAACCAACAACAAACACATAAACCACACATACAAAGAACAAGCCACTTAAAAATGCAAATCCCTCTCATGTCACATATCTGTGTGGAAAACACATCACAGTACCTCAGTCAACTATGGTTCTGAAACCACTATTGTTGTAAGGAATATCTTTAAGAATATTCAAAATTAGGAAGCAGTTATGCCACAGCAGTTATTTGCTCTTCCAGTGTGTAGGAAAAGAGGCTACTGAAAAATCAGGCTCAGCTTTGATTCCTGATTATTTCCTGCTAAGGCAAAGAGTATTTCCTCTGAATTTCTTGAATATTAATTCCATCTAGACTATAAGTAGTACAGTCATTGCACTGCCTAAGTACAACACAAAACTATTCTGAGTCACAGCTCTACAAGATCATCTGTATCAGTAAATAATAATTAAACAAGATCATCCTTTGTGAAATATCTTTGTTTTTACCATAAACAAATCAGACATGCATTTTTCAGAATCTCTCCAACACATGTAATTCCTTTCACAACATACAGCAAACCTTCAGTCAAAATAGCAGTAGGTAGAACAGTGGCAAGCACAACCACAAGGCTCTCCTCACGCATTTAATTCTTCTGGAGGTGTCAAACTCAGTTCCACCCAAAGAATGACAAGGACAGCTATCATGCATGGATTTGAAGATAATGTGACACTTTCCATTATAACCTATATAGATGAACTTTGTCAAGTCCTTCCTTCTCTGCAGTAGCACAACACATTCCACAGGTCTTAATGGATTGCTCCATTTTATCTCAAATGCCTCTTGTTAGCTCTACAGCACTTGAAGCCATGCTTATCTTCATGAAATCTCATCTGAAGCAGAAAATAAACTGCAAGGAAACAAACTGAATGGAACTTTCCCTGCATGATACATCACCACATGGTTTAACATAGTTTTAAACCACATTTAAATCAAAACTTAATCTACCAGTAGCAGTTTTAAATTAAAATTTGCAGGTTGCGGTCAAAATCTATTTCGGAAGTTATTAACTAAAAAACTATCCAGCCTATAGTGTTATGCCTCAAACTGCCCAATCCAAACCACGACAGAAGCTTCACTTAGCTCTGAGTCATTCATTCTTGACCTTTCTTAGACCCCATCTCCTTTTAATCATTTTGGCAACCTCATAATAGCAAATAACTTTGTTACTTGTTTGAGGGACAAGAGTGCTTTGCTTCACAAATTGAAAGGTGCTGGACTGATACAATTTCTTCCTCTAGTTACAGTTAGACATTCAGTCACTACACCGTCTAAACCAGATCAGGAGAGACACCTGGGTTAAAGTAGGTCACCTCACTTATCCAGTTCATCACACCACTGCAAACACCCACATTGGTGCAAGAGTGGGAAGACACATGAAAACAAGTGACCTGGGGCAGAGAAAACCACTTGAGCTGACACCTACATTAATCTTAAGGCTCTCCACATATATCTTGCAGCAAGGAACTTCACATTTTCACTTGATCTTTTCCACAAAGGTAATGCAGACCTTCATCTCCAGCAGCCTATGCTCCTGTTTCTCTGTCACTTGGAGAGCTGAAAGACATCTTAGGAGCTTAGGAGCAGGCTAAGTGATTTTGAATTATGAGATTAGCAGTCCCCCAGCTCACTTCCGAGAGCTGCAGAGGCCAAGAGAAGAAAGGTTTTGCTGTTTCTATTTGGAATGGCAGAAAGGAGTAATGTGTGTTTGCATGTCTAAGTAAAGGTACAGAAAGACACACACATGTAACATCTAAAACACATCATGCACTTCCCAGCTGTCAGTCAGAAAATACCGTACCTCAGAAAAAAACATGGGCACTCCAGGTTAAGAGAAAACTAATTAAAAATGTCACCCAGCAAACCCTCTCACACTTGTTATGCTTCAATTCCAACAACTGTTCCCAGCATCCTTCAAAATGTTGAAAGGCCCCGTGCACAAAATGCTCCTGGTCATCCCTTCAGGCCATGTACTGCCTGCTTACACAATTCCACACAAAAACCAGCTTCATTCCCATCCTCACGCTCCACAGGTCATGTCCATGACTTTCCTGCCTTCACAGGGCATTTGGGTTCCTTTAGGAAGGGGAAGCAGAGCCCTGCTTGTAACTGTATTGCTCTTCCACCATGTTCAACCGAGTTGGGAAGAGGACAGGCAGAACATCAATGGAAGCTCATGCCAGAAGGAACAGCAGCTTCCTACAGCCTATCCGGTGCCCATCAGGGACACGGTTTAGTGGTTGATAGGAATGGTTGGACTTGATGATCCTGGAGGTCTTATCCAACCTAGTGATTCCGTGATCCCTCCCCAAATACATCTGCACCCAAGACTGAAACAGAATACAACCCCTACTTGAACTGCAACTTGGGGCACTCCCTTTGCATCGCCTTCCTTCTACCCAGCACAAATGCTAAAAGATAACTTGGGAAGGGCATACAGGAAAGAACATCAGGGAACAGGGGTAAGGCCACATGGAATTTTCTTGGCTACTTCTTTGCTGTTAATTCACTTCCACAAACATCTCACATGTCTTGTTGAGGATTCTGTGTGACATCCTTAGATTGCAAGGTATACCTTACCCCACTAATAAACCTCCAATAAATCTAGTAATTTTACTCTGAAGTCAACAATTAATTTAGCATCCAAACCAAGAAAAGGAGCAAAGATCAACACATGCGAGAAAGTAGGACTTTGTCTTCATCTGAGATACAATAATAAACTATTATTTTGCCTGCAAAAAATTTCAGCAGAATGACACTGTACAAAACAAATTTTGACATTACTGTGTTAGTAAGAACACCCACCAGCAGTTAAAATGAAAATTTAAAGATTGCGGTTTGGGGGCTTTTGTTGGTTTGGTTTTTCCCCCTCAGGTGCACATTCAGGTCTCCTCCAACACATACACAGACTTCTCACCCTCCTTTCTCAATGTCCCTCAGCTAACAAAGAACATTCACTCATTTGGGGCACCAAAAAGGAAAGGCAGTACATTCAGAAAAAGAAGTACTGTAAGTCATGTTACAAGTAATTTTTGTGTTTTACATCTCTTTTTTTTTGCCACCCAATATAAAGACATTCGCATACACCTACCAACCAAAGCACATGCCCACTTCCCTACCCTTCCCTCCCCTCTCTAAACAGAATCTCTTCTTATCAATAAAGATTACAAATTCTTAATATGGCTTTCTGAGTTACAGCACACAAGCTTTTTCAATCTGATAATATCTAAATCAAAAGTGTACCAAGTGATGGAGCACGTGGAACACCAACACTGAAGGGCACACCTATATCTACCACAATATCTGCTCAGCTGTGACATCCTGCCTACACCCACCTTTCAGGTCAACCCAATGGTGTGCACTGCTTCTCAAAACACCATCCCATACCCATTTCTTCAACAGCCATCCCCAGCTTAAGCAATTCCTCCCCACCAGGACCTGTACCACAAAGCTACGAAAGAGACATTCCCCAGAGAATCTACATGGTCTTCTACAGGGATTAGTACATATGGAAAATTCTTCCCACACCTCTTTTTGTTAAGCACATTGAATGCTTGGGCAATATTGAGAAGAGTACAGAGCTGTTGAGTGTTTTGAAGAAAGGGACTCCAACCGCACTCTGCAGGTTTATCTACTGTTAAACTCACTTTTCAAATATCAAAAAAAAAAAAATCCAGTGTGATGTTCTGAGACAGCCTGCTGTGTTTTAAAAAATGCGAAGTTCAACACAGCCAGTTTAAAATTTCCTTTTCTAAGAGCTGTGCCCACATTGTGTGAGCAAAACAATGAAGAGAAAGTTCTAACTCAACAATAGAATTGTCTTTCCTAAGATTGTCACTTATTCCACTCACTCACCAAAACCCAGCTTTAATACCACAGTTCATAGGCAAACTACACAGAAATGGCAGTAGTTTATGTCACTAGTCTTCAACAAGAAAGGAAAAAAAACTACAGGAAGACTGTTTTTCCCTCATCTTTGTCCAAAGCAAGATTTAATAAATACAAAGGACTGAAAAATCTCATAGAACATTTCAAACCGATGCATGAAGAAACTCTTCACAGTGATTAAGCAAAGTTTTGCTTAGATGCTTTCAAATTAGTAAATCAGACCACCAGAGCAACTGGTCGAAGTATAGACTGCATAGCACAGACTGCCATAATTTTAAGGATTCCGCTTTCACTTGTGTAAAGAAAAAAAAAATTGCAACTTTAGAAATGAAAGCATTAGTAAGCACACAACAGAAACACTGCTCACACCTTGTGAAAAAGGCTGTGAATCGCTCTTCATTAATTTCTTTTCAAAGGTGTCAGAAAAAAAAAACTTCTTCGTTTATCTTGGCTTTGTGGCTTTTGCCACAAGCTAAAAATCAGATTCAAACAGCCAGCTGAATCCTGCAATGCTTAGGGTTGAAGATAAAAGCATCACACAAACGATCTTGATTTGTTAGGCAAAGATTATTCCTGCCAGTCCCTCCAGAAGGGGTATACAAAAGTTTGCTCAAGTAACCTGAAACAGTAGGATATGAAGAAGAATGGCAAAGGCTCTTCTTAACAGCAAGAAGCTCTGCATTTCTTCAGCTCGGTCACTTAAGACATTTACACAAAAAAACAGCTGAAATAGCTGTGGCACTGGAAATACGCACAGGTCTGTCTCTTGCTGACATCTCACATAGACGTTATCACACAGCAAGATGAAGAACCAGATAGACTGCAACAATAGCTGCAGAGAAAAGAAACCAAATGTGCTTCCCGATGTGTAAGATTACAGTAATGTCCCACGTTAGAAACCTCATGTGTTAATTTCAGAATACAGCTACAAGGAACCTTCTCGATCATCTTTTCCATTCCATTGCACAGAGAAAGTCTCCCATGCAATCCAAGCAAGAATGAGAAGTACAAGCACAGATTCCACTGCAAGGAGTTTCAGTAGCTCTTTTATTTTTATATTAATTTAACGGTGCTGCAAGAGGGTGACTCAGCACATATCCCTAATCTACAAATGGTAGCCAAATACTGAAAGCATGGATGCAAGGAGAAGTACTTCCTTGAACTGCCAGATGAAGAACCACATAGTTAGTCAGACGGATATATCAGCAACAGGTTAATGGTGGGAAAAAACTTCTCAACACCTGTCTTTATGACCTATGTTTAAGATTCAACAGATCACACAAAGGAGCACTTCCTAACATGTAACTGTTATAACTAACTGAAAAATATATTCTTCCTGGAGGTCTCTACAACAAGCAAATACTGTGGCTAACGAACACTCAAAGCTGCAGGTCAAAACATGTTAAGCTATTAGTCAAGGTAGGCAAAGGGAATCAAAAATATCTACAGAAAAGGTTTTATAGGAGCACATAATTAATGAATAAAAATATTGATATATAAGTAATGTTTTTTTCCTAAAGCCTAATGAATGCAACACCCTAGGTGATATGGAAGTGAATTCTAGCAAACTTTCAGAGGGAATAAAAAAATGAAAATTTAACTACACTAAATTGGCAGAGAATACACGAATATTAGCCCATTTTGTAAGGAAGAAAACCAATGACTAATGCATCTCGAGGATAACTTGACACATTCTGAACTGTTTAAAAGCAATAAAAAAAACCCTGAAAGATGCATTTTCTATTTTTCAACAGTATTGTTTGTCTTTTAGAAGATAAAAGCCCATTGTGTCACAATTGGGTGCACATATCTAAGAAAACATTCTTTTTCTTCTCAACCATTCCTTATCACTCCATATAATGTATGTGCATATCCTGAACAAAAGATAAATCTGATCCTGTCATTAGATCTGCTCTAATATACTTTAGAAGACATTGAAAAAGAAAATTTAAGGCTTAGAGAACAGACTGCAAACCAAATATCTGTCCAAATAAGTAGCAATAAACAATACAATCTTACTGTTTAATATATTAGTATTTATGCTTTAGCATTTAACACTGAAATTTGCCTTCACTTTCTAGCCTGGACATGACATATTGAGGGAAGCAGATCAGAAGTTTACCAGGAACCTGAGGTGAGTCCAAATGTGACCAAAATGGAAGGCTCAATAAGAACTTGCAACTAAGACTCTTCTTAAATATATCTGCTATACTCATGAACTTGCCAGAAGCATCCTGAAAAATGTCAGAGACAGCAGAATCAAGGAATATTAAATTAAATCAACACAGTCTCTTAGAGGTTATAATATATTAGTTGACTACATCAGCAAGAGGGAAGACCTGTACAGAATATATTACATTATATAAACGTGTCGGTATTTTAAAGACAGAAAAGAGTTTCACAATCTTTTTCTCTTTAATAGATTTATTTGAAGAACTTTGCAATAAATCCCAACATTCCCACAAAGGTAAATAATATAAACTTTATTCAGTGTCAATACCAAGTTTTCAGAATTACTGGAAAGCTAAGCATTATTGCCACAGCTATGTTTTCAATAAAAATATACAGTTCAACATGCACACATGTAACATTCTGAATCATAGAATAGTTTGGGTTGGAAGGGACTTTAAAGATCATCCAGTTCCAACCCCCCAGCCATGAGCAGGGACACCTCCCACTGACCAGGTTGCCCAAGCCCCATCCAACCTGGCCTTGAACACCTCCAGGGATGGGGCAGCCACAGCTTCCCTGGGCAGCCTGGCCAGGGCCTCACCACTCTCATAGTGAAGAAATTCTTCCTTATGTCTAGTCTAAACTACCTCCAGTTTACACCCATTACCCCAAGTCGTATCACCGTAAACCTTTGTAAACAGTCCTCCAGTTTTCCTGCAGCCCCTCTCAGAACTGGAAGCTGCCCTAAGGTCTCCTTGGAGCCTCCTCTTCTTCAGGCTGAACAACCCCGACTCTCTCAACTTCAATACCAATAGCTACCTCTGTAGTCATAACAGGGATGACAAAAAAGTTATTAAACAAATTTAAATCTTTCTGTAAAAAAAATTTCAGTTAAAAACAAACAAGAAAAAAAAGATTTTTTTCCTGAAAGGGAGAGTATCAAAAACTATACTAAGAGATAAATCCTCCTTATCTTGTCCTTCCAATGGGAGGATTTTTTTCTTGATAACTCCTAGGAAACAACACCAAGGCGCATTAGATTAAAACTACTGAATTAAAAGATTTAATGTTGTTTCAGGAGGGAAGTTCAATTAGTTAACTTTGTTGCCAAGTGTTCCCAGCTGCAGGAAGGCATTTAAAATCTTGTTAAAAAGAAAAAGTAAATATTTACAGCTATGTGCATTATTACTGCCTCTCTGAGAATCACTTAGATGCAGAATAATTTCACTCCTAATGGAGCCACAGTCTAGAAGACGTGGTAATTTGTGATTAAGTGATAAAAGCTGAAATGTTTGGTTCTTATATGAAAACACAAATAACACCACAATAGCTTAAACAAGTAAAGTATTTGATCCTGCTTCAGGATGTCCCTACTAAGAGACAAAAGGGTAGCATAATTCTTAAATTCTACTTGTAAATGCCCAGAGGCAAAAGAATTTTATCTATGGGAGAAAGAGCTAACAGAGCTTCTACTAAAGTCTGGATCAAACTTTACAGAAGCTCAGAAAAAAACACTATCAATATATCAAGACTCAAAACCCCACAAGATGCTTGCTAGTTATACTGAAAACAAAATCAGTCTGAACAAAGAGACTGCACATTAAAGGCCACATCATTCCTTTACCACTGATATCCTAGCATGAGTATTTCAAAGATCAAAAGGTTGTAGAGAGCTGGGAAATGAACTCCTGCCCAGTTAAAATAAAAACAACACATGAACAACTCTATCATCCATGATCTGTACATTAGACTCCTGTCTGCTGTAAGGATTTAAGGAATTATGACTGAAAAAATGTGATTTATAATAAAATCTATTGTTATAAGACCTCAATAACACCTTCAGTCTGAAAATTTTCTTCTAGTAAACTCAGATGCATCAAGCGTGTGATGTGTCCCAACATTACTGACTTGTATTGCTGCATATTTTCTTCAGCATCCTACGTGTTATCAAATACTCAGATACATCATCTTCTATACTGTTGTTCAGTAGATATTTTACAGTTAAAGAGAGATGCATGTTTAGATTTGCTAAAGACCATAATCCAAGGTTTCAACAAGCTAAAACTTCTCATTAGCCAGTTTCTCACAGATTTATTCAGCTACTATGCAGAAAACACCTCATTTGAGACCTTTTATTACAATCATGCTGTAAGAAAGATTAAAATGGAAATGCTTAAAGAACCAGGCAAGCAGCAGAAACACAGCTGCATCTTACGCTGTGCATTTAAAAGACCTATGATTTTATATTGGCTATAAAATGAGAATTAACAGAACATTGTGCAGGGTGCCTGAATTCCCTTCAACACAGATGCTAATTTTTTTGTCAATGATTGAGCTTTCAGATTTTTTTTGTCAGTGATTAAGCTTTCAGATCTCCAATCATATTTATTTTTGTTCACATTACAAACATTGTCATAGTGTCTCATTATCAAGGAAAGGGTAAAACAACATAAAATACCTACTTATACCTGTGTAAATTCCTCTTAATGCCTATAAACAAAGTTACAGTCAAGTACTTTCCATTGGCAACGTAAACTCTCTGTTTGTTTACTAAGATGAACAAGACCTAGTGAAAAGTTAAAAGTTCATTCAATTTACATAAACAAACAATTGCTTCATAGCAGTAGGGCCTGGAAGAGTGTTTCACCTAATTTTATACATGACAGACAGGAACTTCTGGGTCACAGTTCAAAAACCGAAATGTTATCTGCATTAATATCTGATTCTCAACCCAAAACAATATAGAATTTTCTGTTTAAGGTACAAGTGAAATATATAAAATACCAGCTGAAAATACAAAGTTTGGAAAGTGAACAATAATTCAATGTAGTAAAATGTGCCTGCTGTATAAAAGTGACTTATTTACTAATAATGCAGAGATCTTTCCCAAAGAAAAATATTAAGAACTATTAAGTTTGAAGTACAGTCTTAAATAAAAGTCTCTGTTGGTCCAATATGAGATACAGCCCTTAAAAAACATTCCCAAGGCTAAGGGGGCTAGAAATGAGAAATCCATGCCCAAATGCTGTTCCAAAGCTTGTTTCAAAGGAAGCTACCTACAAAGAAAAGAAAAAGGCAACTCACAAGCTGAACTTTTGCAGGGAACCACTCAGGTGAGTTAAAGAGGCTTTTCTAATTAGACATTCAGTGTCTACTCACAGATATGTACCACAGCTTTAAGGCTCGATCCTATTTCATAAAGTTCATTTGAACAGCACATACTGTTCAGCAAGAAAAGCATGAAATCAAAAACACTATGGGAATCCTCTTTAACCACACTATTTTTTTGCTCAGGATGCTTTCATATATACCACAACTACCATATGAACAGCAGCAGTAGCAGAACCATGTGTAGGCAGACAAAGATCAGCAGTAAAATAAAATCTAACCAGGCATAACAGTCTGATAAGAGGTAAAAAACATGTTTTCACATTCCTGACAAAGAAAGACCAAGATGCATTTTATTCTGGAGTTTTCATCACTGAAGACAATCATCATTTGCAGCAGGAAATATTTTTTTTCACTTGTGGCAGTGAAAGTTCCGGTCCTTTGACCTCAGTATTTTTGTCTCCATTATCCATCTGTAATCTTCTCACTTCCTACCACAGATGGGGTAAGTACATCAATGCACTGCAAAACCAAGAACCACTTACACAAAATTTACTCGAGAACCAATTTTCGCTCAGACTCTTCAGCAGGTATACACATGGAATGGGAAAAAAATATTGTTTTATCATAAGGCTATAAATAAAACTACCAATGGCTTTAGACCTAAAGAAAATGAAGTCAACCTTTGGAAACAAAACAAAAGCTCATTCCTTAGCTTTTCTTAACAGAAATTACATTAAACAGCAGACAATTCATGGTTCTTAATGGAGTCTGTTCAGTCTGGCACAAAAGTTTCTCCTCACCAAGTAGCATAAGCAGTTCTATCCCAAAGAAATAACAGCCAAAATTTCCTTGCGGACAAGCCACATATTTCTTTCCTCCCAGCCGAGAACAAAAACAATGCCCAACTGTTAGGTTAATGAACATCACTGGGCATTAAGTTCAAAGCGAAAGACTACAGTCAGCAGACACTTCTGCTAAAGTGTCTGCAAAACAATGCTGTAAAACAGACTCCCCTCTGCCCTAAAAACTGGGATCACTGCAAAGGTCAAAGAACATGCAAATAACTGAATGTGTGATTTAACTTTCAGGGTCATGTATTTTTGCCACCATCTTCACACTGCACGGGTCCAATTTAAGTCATTTAATAAAACAGAGAAAGATATATTTGCTACTAATAAGCCACTGCATCCATTCATGACTAAATGTTCAAGTATCTAAATGCCTACAGTTACTATATTAACCACACAACTCAGTTAGAAGCTTCCCTCTAAATCAGCAATTATCATTTATTTATTTGTTCTCAGTCTTCTGGTGCTGTCCAGAACACTTAACATCAGTCCTGACCGTTTAATTTCCTTTTAAAGGTCTTTTCTACGGCTCCACAATAAGATGTGATTTTTACAATAATAAAATGTTTATAAATACACTGAAGACTGAACAGTGTGATTTTATTGACTAATAAATCTCTTTTAATTACTAAGCATTCCAATTTTTGAGATGACATTTCCCTGCTTTAGGGCCTTACAATGGCTTCTGGAAAATAAAACTGAGGTCTTACTCCATTTCAAATGGCAAAAAATAAACTCATAAGAAAAGCTGTCAGTAGCTCTCTCACCTAGTTCTCAGGGAACAAGGAATTCTCCTGCAAAGGGTTGGACTAGATGACCTGTAAAGGTTCCTTCCATCCCAAAGCATTCTATGATCTACCAAGAGATTAACAGAACAAACAGCAAAAATACAATGCAAGATATTAAATTATTTAACTGCTTATTGGAAGGTTTTTTTCCCTACATAGCTCCATGAGTCTCCCCATACTCTTTTCTAGTTTTGACTTTCCAAAAGCTTAACACTTCACTTGCACTGATGAAAGTCAGATTCTTGAGGTCTTGCACGTGCTTCCTCAGAAAGGGCAGAAAGCACCATAAAGGCTGAAGGTATCTATGCAGACTTGCCAATTTGTGTAACTGCAGTGTAATAACAAATTGTATCTTAAGGCAGAGCGCAGAGAAGTGCAATGTGATGATTCTAAGCTGTGTGCACTTCAATGCAAAGAGAAGCAAACCTGGGAAACAACATGTACAGGGAGATGGCCTTCCTGGAAACACAGAACCATGCTTAAACTATTTGTACAGTATAAATCAAGCGTTTATGAGGTCCTTCTGCCTGCGTATGACCCTCAGTATAATCAAAAAGGCATGCATAAGTTCCAGTTAGTAATATGCCTTCCTGGAATGTCATATAGAAAATATTTTCCACAAGAAAAGATTTTTCGTAAAAAATCTAAACACTTCTCGAAATGTAGCTACAATGTTTTCACCCAACAGATGGTAGAGAATTCCCTTCTCTCCTCTTGCACCTACTGTTTGACTGGATTAAGAAAAGATGACATTGTCTCAAGCCTGGGTTCAACTGTACACACAATTCAATCATACTAAAACTGCTTTCTATATTCTGCAGGCCAGCTTTAGTTCACCATTGTAATCATACTGTGCTTTCTTTTCAATCATGAAAGACAAGGTGGTCTGTGAACTCTACCATCAAATCCAAGAAGGGAAAATCAACAGGGATGGCAGGACCTAAAAAAGAAATCTTTTTTTTTTCAATCTTCATGTGGTAGTAGCTAACAACAAAGCGATAAGCACACAATGTGTATATTCAGCTAATTTTCATAAAATGGCTCAGAGGAGAAATAAACAGAAGTGCCACTGCAGGGCATGGTTTAGAGATTGGTGGGAATGGTTGGACTCGATGATCCAGTGGGTCTCTTCCAACCTGGTGATTCTATGATTCCATGAAAATCTGTCCTGAATGGACTGCTGATGTTTGGACAATCTGCAAATATCAGAAGCAGCACTCCAGAAGTATATGAAAATTCAGCTTATTGTAACTATTGTTAAGAATTTTCAGTATTTCCGCAGAATTAGCTGAGATACTAAAAATCTACAAAATTTTCAGAAATACTAGGGTGACACAGCAAAGGCCCCCCAAAAAAACTCCAAGTGTCATTCAATTAAGTAGTTAAATAACTCATTTTGTCTTTACATTGTTGAAATTGTTTATGGTGGATTACTTGTTACACTATGGAGCAAAAACCATTAGAGAAAATTTTCCTATATCGACAGTTCATGAAGACGTGTGGACTGCAAGTGCATCAGAAACTACATTTCAAAAATTCTTGAGCTCCCCACAGTCCAGCCTTAATACTGCTATTTTCTTCCAGGAATCCAAACAGGAACATGGAATATTTTAATGCATCATCTCACTTTTACATTGAAGAAAATCCAGACCAACTAAAATGCTTTAGGAAGTATTTTATTGTTAATTTTTTACTATATATATAAGAAAATGTGAAAATATTTATGATGCAGTTCTAATAGCAAAGGTATGCTTTTTTTCCTGAAAAGAAATAAAGCATCATCCTACACATAAATAACAGGCACATAAATAACAGACTTCAATTAACACTAGAGCAAGTCCAAATAGCCAAAAACTGCACAGATTAGAGTAAGAGCAAGAAAAAAAAAGAAAATGTTTCAAAGCAGGTTTTAAAGGTAACAACAGTTACTTCATTACAAACCAAACAAAGCCTTCAGATCTCTCAATTACATATTGTGAAGTGCCAACTTCCTACAGCCAAGAGGGACACCTATCGAGACATCAAAAAAACAAGCATACTTCCTCACTCAAAACAGATTTTTCTACTTCCTGGCAAAAAGGTAGAGGCTTCTTGAGTGACCATGAACTCAGCTTCATCTTCCAAAGAGCAGCATTTTCATCAGCGTCAAAACATACTGCAACACCACAAAAAGACACTAACCACAGCCCTTCATTATTTGATGTGGAAATGAAATTGCTACGACTCTACATAACCTGTCTACTTTGCTGCTGTTCTTGAGGAACAAGGTCTTGATGGGTGACAAAGCTTTTTGTTCCAACTCAAATAATTCACTAGCCTGGTGGTCTTCACTGCTTCCTTAGCTTCAGCTACTCAGGTTCTACGAATAAGAATTAAATAAGAGTAAAAAAAATTATTTTAAAGAAATGTCTATCGTATTGTACCTATAATAATCCACTGCATTTCTTATAAGCACCACAGCCATGTTGGTTTATGGAGCACAAAAAACAGCTCAGGCAATAATAACAACCTATCCAATAAAAATGAAGAACTGCCTCTTCTACAGACTCTAGGAGTAACTTTACAGGCAGGGGAACATTCACATTCTTTGCGCTGCAGGAAGGTGTATGAGCTTGCCCAAGAAGTAACTTAACTTCTAGATGGAAAGTCAGTAACACATACCCATTCCTCCAACACAATGCACAAGTGTATTACATGGTTTCCCAAAGCACACAGTCATGATACCCACAGCGTTTTGAGTCTTTTGTAGATGCCCAATCCCAGCCTGAGACAAACACTCCACAGTTGTCCTCAAGTGCAAATACCAAGTAGCAGCAGCTTTCCTCTTCAAGTTAATAACTGGTAACAACAAGTTTCCACACCAAATCCAGCCACTTCTGACTCCTTTTGGCTGCTTCACTGCTTTGGACAAGAAATGGAGCGCACTGCTGAACTAAAACACAGATCATCAGCAGTGTGAACACCTATACATTTATCACCTCCCCACTGCCCGCGCTGGTGTTCTAAAATGCAATAAATGACACTAGTATGGCTAATGCACAACATATGCTCTTACTCTTCACTTGTGACAGGAAACCAAAACCTTAAATGAGTGAGCTGAATCATCTAAGGTGCTGATGCAATGCCTACCTACTTATTGATTTACACAAATCAATTTAAACAAATTAGCTTCATCCATTAATATTCAACTTTGAGGGAGATGACGTTTTATTATGACAGGCCAGAGGAGTGCCACATGCCCTTTGGCTGTATTTTGCTATTACCTAACAAGCCCATGGCAGAATTGATTGACTATTCCCCTTTGCCTGCTTTTAGATGACTCCCTTCTTCAGTCACTTTCCCACACACACACTTCTGAACATCAGCACAAACATACAAGTGAACTCAGAGACACGTGGCCAGCAGCTGTCATTGCTGCCTGACTGAAAAACAGAAACTCCAGCAAATAAAGACATGGAGCAGGAGTAGCTCTGTCATCACCAAGAATTAGCTTATGAAGGCAGCAGCACATTCCTACAGGACAGTGAGAGGTTTGTTCTTTCTGTCTTCTTTTCTTTTCTCCTCAGGATAAGGACAGAGAAGCAAACCAAGGCAAAACCATACACGTCACAGGGAACAGCTCCTTCTTCCATAGCTATGCTCTGCCTTCTTCACTACCTTTATGTCTTCACAGGGAAAGAGATAAAGTTAAGAAATTAAATTCTGAGGTTGCGTAAGAATGCCTGCCAGCCAACCATACGCTCTGGACTCTAGTTCACCATATTGGATGTTTTACAGGCCTGAACTTGGCATCTTCTCATACAAAAAGAAAACAAACAAAAACACACTTACTGTTTGTTGCTATGTCCCTGAAATGAGAAAACAAGCTAGACAGCAACAAAGAAAGGGAGATGGGAGAAGGTGGTCTGAGATCTCCAATCAGTAACTGAGCTTTTAACTGTAAGTCACATCCACAGCTGATAATTCAGGAGTCTTTATCAATATCTTCCTTAAGGTTCTCTTCAGCTTCTTTGATGAAACAGGCATAGATGGGATTGCCTTAAAATCAGCCCTAAACTGCAATAATATCCCAAAATAGGTAGCTGGAAGTATTTATGTAAGCAGATGGCTCTTAGTCTTCTACAAGTCAGCAGCACCCTGTCCCTCCTTTTGTAAGAGGGGGCAAAGATGCTTATGGAATGTATATGGCTATGTTTTATCTATATTTATTTTTTATGGAAATTGAATGTGGATATTAAAAACTACACTTGATTGCAAGTGCAATCTGCATTGCTTAGCGATATGCCTATTTGACTCCATTTATTTCTTGAATTTCGGAAATAAACTTCCACCTTCTTCAGATTCATCCCATGAAGTTAGAAGGAACAGCTTTGAGTGTTTTGAGTGTTAAACATAGGGTCCACGGCTGGGGAGGAAACCAGGAGCTGCGACAGAGCTCTGACCAGCAGCCTGAGAGAATGATGTGTCGAGAGAGCTCAGAAGAAAATGCCAGTCGGACTCCAAAAGCTTGTTTCTTCACCTAGCAAACAAAAGGGAAGACTCACGGCAGACATAACCAAACTGTTACGCAGCCTGTGTGCAGGACTCATCGCTATAGAGGCACTGCCTCTAATAGCACTGATGGCACCTCAAGGGAAGAGGAAAAAAAAGAGAATATGCTTGTTATATTTGAGGCACAAAAGTTCCGATTAGGAGAAAAAAACCCATCTCTTCCATTCCAAGACTTGCCACACAGCAAGGGAAAAATGGTAACAGCTTCTTTGCAGCTGTAGAGGCAAAACAAATCTGACAAGCACTCTAGGATTTCTCCCTGCTGGTCACTGACTGCTTTCCAAAAAAATGAATGGGGTGAGAAGGCAGCGGAAAAATCCTTTGCCATTCCTTCCTTAAAAAAAAAAAAAAAATCAAAACACAAAGATAGCATGAAAGGCGGGATAAGCCTTCTAACTTAACATTTGTAAGCACTCTTAGATTCATTTACACGATATTCCAAATACAGTGAATAGAAATATCCACATAGGCATAATGTTACAGAACTTCCTATCATACAACACACCCAACTGTGGTAACCGCCAAAACTGTCAAAAAGACAAGTATCAAACAGTAGCGGAGAAGTAACTTTCTCTGCCATCACTTCACTTCAGTTTGCTGCCACAGTAACACCTATTTTTGGTGCACACACTCCAAGAACAACCAGGAGGAAAGCACACAGTGCTAGGAGCAAAAGAACTCAGCTCTATGAAGTAGAACTCCATGTCTTCTGTTCCAATTGAAGCTAGATTTTACATTTTAAATACTTATGCATGGAAAAGAAATCAGAGACTAGAGAATTTTTACTGCCTGTGCTAGCATAGGCATATTCCACAGCTGAAAGCAAGACATCAGAAAAAAAACAAACACTGAAATAAGACATGGTTTAGTTTTCTATCTACAGGAATAATTAAACATTGGCAGAGCTTTCCAGAACAGGTGACAGACACGCCATGATCTAAGGGTAAGATAAGATCAGTTTCTAAAAGAGATGTTTTAATTTATCTTTCAGGAAAGCTCCAGCCTGCACATGTGGGAAAACCATACTGGATAACCACTGTGATCTGCTCTGGCTTTGGGAAGTACAGACTTATGAAGTTTCAAAGACACAGAGAGAAAGGAATACTTTTGCTACTCTCAAAGTTTGCAGCACTACAGTTCCAAGAGATTATAAACGATCTGATTGTTAAGCCAGTTATCCTGTTCAAAGGTCAGGAAATACTTTCTATCCAGTGCAGAAATGACAACATGTACTGTCTGGGGAATACGCAAGATCTGCCTTCTTCAGACACATCAAAGTTTACAGCTGGAGACAGCCTACTGCACTGAATGTCTCTAGAAAGGGCCCCTCCAACAAAAAAAAAAAAAAAAAAAAAAACAGAACTGAGAAGGTTTTACCTCCTTCTCAATATTATGTATGCAGCTTTGCCTGCTGGCATCAGCTGAACACTTCCTATATGATGAAGGTATGCAGCAGGGGAGCCTCTAGGTTTAGCAGGGTTTCCGTCCAACTCTTCAGCAGCAGCAAAGTTAAACTTCATACATGACAAAAGGTCCACCTAACACAAAATCCCACCTCTACAACTTGCAGTCCCTCTACCAGCCCCTTGAACTGCTTGTTGAGATTCTGCTACTGTTACCCCTTCATCTCTTTACTATCCTGCAAAATCACAAAGTCATTGAACCTACTCATAAATCCTCTCCTGGTTCTGGGCGTCCATAGCAGGAGGAGAGGGAAGCTTGACAGAAGTGAGGGTAACATGCTGACAAGCATGGGGTCTGTTTCTGTTCCCTCGTCCTGTCACATCTCTGAGCAAAGCACCACTGGGCAGCACCCACACCTTCACTGGATGCCTTTAAAGCAAAGGATGCTGTTCAGCAAGTGTCCTCTGCTTTTCCTTTTGACCCTCAAGCTCCATCCCCCTAGACCTTCTACAATACTTCAGCTTTCCTTGTATCTTTTCAATCATCCACGCCTTCAGAGGAAGATAGGACTTAGATTTGTTAGGGGCAGGATAACAGTCACTCCTCATGGAAAAAAAAACCCAACAATATAACCAGCAAAGGTAATTCCTGCAGACAAGTAAAGGAAAGCATCATGCATTTGCCTCACTGTTATGTTCTCCTAGGTGGTAGTTAATCTGAGCTGTTTCCACAGGAGGATGCAGTCTGCGCATTTAATAACCTTCACTAGATTTCTCCTCCAATACTTCAACTCTGGATGCTTTTTGCATCTGTTACATCCTCTGGCAAAAAGCAAAGTCATACATGCATTTCCTTTTATGTGAAGATCCACCTATTTCTAAGCCTGAATCCTGTCTTAACAGTAGAAGGAACAGTCAGCTGCTGTTTGCTATCTACCCTCTACATACAAACCATGGTCCTGCCCAAACACTTCCATCCCCCCAAGTCACATCTTCTAGACACTGAAGAATCATGCGTATGAGCACTTCAACCTTGGACTTCTACCTGGAGCAGAAAATGCTAATAAAAGCACCTCTCACAAATATTAGCTATGATCTACATGGAGTCTTTCTCAAGAAATATCATAATGTCCCAATTAATTGTTTAAGCATGACATGGGAACAGTACAATGCTTACAATGTGCCGCTGAATGAGGGCGACTGCTATTCATAAGCAACAGTAATTTTCATCCCAACTTTCCATTTTTCTCCTTCAAAGCACTCATCAAGCATACAATGATTAAGCTGATTCTTCATGGAAATCCAAGTGGGCTGTGTTTGACAAAAATGTCTTCACTCAATGAAGCTAAGCTGTCACTGACAACTCAACTATGAATTAATGACTGATTAACAAACAGGAAATAAGAATGTGGAACAATTGGCCTTTTTCCCAAAACAGAAGGATCACTCCCACTCCTATGGAGTCCCACAGGATCTGTTCTGGGCTGGATACCTTCAACATCTTAAGGCAAAATCTGGGAAATAAGCTTAACACTTACGTGACCGAGTTTGCTGACAATGCTTAAAGTTATTCAAGGTTCAAACATCTGAAGACCTGAATGATAGTTTAAATGCTGTAAAATAGTAGATAAGTTTAACGATGCAGAGTGTAAAAAAAAATTCCTAAATTTATACACACAATGACAAATTCTGAACTAGATATTAGCATTTAAAAGTGTGAAAGTGGAGTTAGAACAGACGGTTCCATAAAAGTGCCAACTCCACGCTTAAAGACTGGCAGGTAAAAGATTAAAGAATAAAATGTAATATACTATCTAAGTTTACAAGCTGTCACACATTGAAATACTGTGACCAGTCCTGGTTACTGTTTCCTGACTCTGTACCTCTGATCTCTGCATTACTGTCTCCAATCAGGAAAACACCTGCAAAAGCTACAAGAAAACAGCAAGGACAATGAAGAGGATAGAGTCACTTCTTTCTGAAGCTCCTCTGGAACTGTCACATGCAATGGATGGTAAATAAACAGTTCTCAAGCTGTAAACCACATAGAAGGGTTTTCTTCTTCATCACCTCTTCCAATATAAGAATTAACAAACAAGACATGAAACAAGCAGGCAGAAAAATCAAAAACAAACAAGAAGTGGGTTTTCCCACGTAAAATGTGCTTAAGCCTTGCACCACTCAGCCACAGGATGCTGTGGATGCTACAAACACACATGGATTCAAATACTGATTGGACAAATTCATAGGAGAAGAAACCCACTGGGGGGACTAAAAACAAATATCACCTCTAGTTCAGGAAATCTGTGAGCCACAAATTACTGGAGACTGGGAGAGGTATTTCCTCAATATACACTATGCTTTTCCCCAAGCATCTGTTTTTGGCAGCCCAGTGAGGCAGGATACCAGGCTGGAAGCATCTTTAATGTGACCAAGTCCAGTCATTTTTATATTCCTATGTAACTCATAAAAAAGTGAAAATACTAATCATATGTAATGTCAGAATTACAAGGACAGCACATTAAAGGACTGGATTTTCAAAGGCCTAAAGGTCAGTACACCAATTAACTACTACAGGCATGGTTTGATAGGTACTTTTTCCAGAATTAGAGTAGCTTAAGTCTCCCCCAACCACAAACTTGCACAAATGTATGGCAAATGAACTGTGAAATCTGAATTTAACTCTGAACGTATCCCTGCAGCTGTGTGCACTGCTGCATCAGTACAGCCAAGGGCATATACAGCCTTGGAAACAACAAGGCTACTTCAATCAGAAGTGCCCCCAAAGGAAAGATTTGTCAAGCTACAAGCTGCATCAATGAAAACGGAATATCACGCTGCCTTCTGCGTCTCAGAAGACCCTTTCCACCATGAACACATTATCAACTCTGGATGTTTAAAGAAATAGTGAATTACTGATATTAAAGACAGAAGTGCTGTGTGTATACTTACCTGTCCTGTTTATTAAATTTGTCCAGTGTGTTCATTTCCAGTTGCTTACTGCATTTACAAAACTTCTACCACTTCAAATCGAAGACAAGAGGGGAGAGGGGATGAGGTTGTCCTTTAAAGTTTGAGGGGGATTCTCACAAAGGTTGTGTAGAAGCTTCCTTCAGCCACAAAACTCCTGAAACACTCCATCACTGAGGACTCATCACCTAAAGATCTGTTCCTACAAATCACACCAGGTCCTGGTGAGAACACCCAAGCTAAAAACAAACTGGCAATATCTCCCACTAAAACAATTGTGCATCTCAAAACCCAGCTTTTCTGAATTTGCAGCTTTTCCTGTTTTGTAGCATTACTGTTGCTTTGGTGAAGCTTCCTGAGTGTTCAATACATTATACGATTCGCAACCTGTTCTGTATGCATGTTTTGTGGAAAGCTTAGTTCACAGGTACCAAGAACGGAAATAACTTCCTCTAATTTCCATGTCAATATCATATGCAATATGTCAAAACAGTACAACAAACACCTTGCTATTGCATTTGATAGCTCTATCAAGCCCTATTTTAATAGACAGTCAGGAAGAAACTAAGTCATTTCCTCTTCTTTTTAGATTTTTTTTCCTGAATGAGTGTAATGTTGTTCTTTAATCATTTCAGGAACTGACAAGCATCAAAAGCAGCAGCACCTCTTAACCACCTGTCTTAACAAGGCACTAGAAGAAAATTAAAAAGCAGAGCTATCTTCCTCCAGGGCCCAATCTGAGAAATCTGCATTCAAGAGAGATTCACTAGTTAAAGCCAAAATACAGCTCTCCTAGAACTGAAGGCAAAGTAATGCAGATTTTCTAGAAAAACCTACGAAGTAATTAAAAAAAAAAAAAGGAAAAAGGGAGTAAACCTCTGCAAAAATGACATAAACTTAAGATACCTTTCTGAAAGAAAATGTCAAATAACCTCGCTTTTCACTTTGCTCCTAAAAATGGCAAAACAATGTATTACAGCATCCTGGGGATCTTCATGCTTGTGATACCTTCTCCTCTTCAAAAAAAAAATCAAAAATACATTAGTTGCCATCTACATTTTTAAACTGCTAAGTCTCATCCCCATTTTGTCTCTCCTGTAAAACTGAGGAAAGCAAAACACATCAAAACTAAGTTTAAGCCCTGTGAGCCTTAGCAGCAGCCAGCACATCCCTTTTTTGTGAGGCAAGACATAAATGTGGACATGTGGAACTTAGGCACTCTCATTTTTAACCAGTCTGTGCATTTTCAAATATCTGCAAAAGTACATTGCCTAAATAAACCACTTCTGGCATTAAGAATTAAGACCCCAAAATGCTGGGAAATGCATCACAGTTAACATCATGATCAGAAGTGACCTACAGAAGGTTGCTAGCAAGAAGTATTCTGTAATTATTCATACCAGTAGACATATAGATTCATAGAGTTGTTTGGTTGGAAAAGACTTTTGAGATCATCAAGTCCAACCATACCTGTCCACTACTTAATCATATCCCTTCTCATCCACAAATCTTTTAAACACCTCCAGGGATGGTGATCCAACCACTTTCCTGGGCAGCTGTTCCAGTGCCTGAGAACCCTCTTGGAGAAGAAATTTTTCTTGACATCTTCTAATCTGAACCTGCCCTGGCACAACATGAGGTCATTTCCTCTCATCCTATCACCACGCACCTCACTACAACCTTCTTTCAGGGAGTTGTAGGGAGTGTTAAGGTCTCCCCTTAGCCTCCTTTTCTCTAGGCTAAACAATTCCAATTGCCTCAGCCACCTCTCATAAGGCTTGTTCTCCAGCTCCTTCATCAGCTCTGTTGCCATTCCCTGGATGCACTCCAGCACCAAAATGTCCTGCTTGTACCAAGGGGCCCAATACTGAACACAGGACTCAGGTGCTGCTGAGTGCCAAGGAAGGATGACTTCCTTGGTCCTGGTGACCATGCTGCTACTGATACAGATCAGGATATGCTGTGGCCTCCTTGTGCACACTGCTGGCTTACATTCAGCCAGCTGTCAACCAGCACTACCAGGTCCTTCTCTGTCAGGCATCTGGGCACAGCTGGATTTCACTGCATCGTCCCTGGTTTCTCCACTGGCACCACAGGCAGAGCTCAGGGTACCGTACGTAAAAGGTGTCTACCAAGAGGATGGAGACTCCCTCTTTACAAGGAGGCACATGGAAAAGATGAGGAATAACGCGTGGGGAGATTCCAACTGGATTCTAGAAGAAAATTTTTCACACATGAGAACAGGTAAACATTGGAATAATCTCCCCATAGAAGTGACAGATTCTACACTGGACACTTCAAAGGCTCAGCCTGACATGGTTCTGACCCATCTCATTTAAAAGACTGCACCAGATGATCCTCAAGGTCCCTTCCAACCTGGCACTCATTCTACAATTCACTCCACACCACTAGGACACGGACATCCACCAAACCTGCCCTTCCCTCTCCTGGAGGGTACACTTTCAATGTGCAGCTCAACATGGTTCTGAGCCATCTCATTTAAAAAATAAATCATCTAATAAAGGTTGTATCATAGGTTCCTTCCAACCTGGCATGCATTCTAGGATTTACTCCATGCCAACAGGATGCAGACACCCACCAAGCCTGCCCTTTGCTCTCCTGAAGTGTTAAGGCTCTGCTCAATGTAGTTATGACCCATCTCATTTAAAAGGCTGTAGCAGATGATCCTTGAGGTCCCTTCCAATCCGGCATTCATTCTAAGATGCACTCCATGCTGACAGAACGCAGATACCCACCTGGCCTGCCCTTTGCTCTCCTGAAGTGGACACTGTTAAGGTTCTGCTCAACATGGTTCTGACCCATCTCATTTAAAAGGCTGCACCAGAAGATCCTTGAGGTCTCTTCCAACCTGGCATTCATTCTAGGATTCACTCCTTGCTGACAGAACACAGATACCCACCAAGCCTGCCCTTTCCTTTCCTGGAGGGGACACTTCTAAGGCTCAGCTTGACATGGTTCTGACCCATCTCATTTAAAAGATGCCCTCAAGGTCCCTTCCAACCTGGCATTCATTCCACAATTCACTCCACACTGACAGAACACAGACAGCCACCTAGCCTACCCTTTTCCTTCCTGGAGGGGACACTTAAAATGTGCAGTTTGATGTGGTTCTGAGCCATCTCATTTAAAAGGCTGCACCAGAAGATCCTTGAGGTCCCTTCCAACCTGGCATTCATTCTAGGATCTACTCCTTGCTGACAGAATGCAGATACCCACCTGGCCTGCTCTTTGCTCTCCTGAAGCGGACACTGTTAAGGCTCTGCTAAACGTGGTTCTGACGCATCTCATTTAAAAGGCTGCACCAAATGATCCTTGAGGTCCCTTCCAACCTGACAATTCACTCCACGCTGACAGAACACAGACAGCCACCTAGCCTGCCCTTTGCTCTCCTGAAGTGGACACTGTTAAGATTCTGCTCAACATGGTTTTGACCCATCTCATTTAAAAGGCTGCACCAGAAGATCCTTGAGGTCCCTTCCAACCTGGCATTCATTCTAGGATTTCCTCCTTGCTGACAGAACACAGACACCCACCAAGCCTGCCCTTTCCTTTCCTGGAGGGGACACTTCTAAGGCTCAGCTCGAGGTGGCTGGGACCCACCTCATTTAAAAGGCTACACCAGACCATCCTCAAGGTCCCTTCCCACCCGGCATTCCTCCTACGATTCCCTCCACGCCACCAGGACGCGGACACCCACCAAGCCTGCCCTCCCCTCTCTCGGCCGGAGAGAAGGAAGCGGCGCTGACCCCCGAGGATGCTCTACGAGCTCCCCCTCCCCGGAGCCCCGCGATGCGGCAGCCGCAGCCCGGTGGGGGCGGCGACACCGGGTGGCCCCCCCGCCACGCGAAACGCGTGGCGGGGGGGCCACCCGGTGTCGCCGCCCCCTCCCCACCCGCCGGTTTCATTGCCCCCCACACCGCGGCTTTACCCTCTCCGGTGCCCCAGCGGCCCTGGCGTCGTCCGGTTCCTTCCTGCCGCCCCCCATCAGGGCTGCTCTGCGCTCCGCCGCTCCGCCTGCCACCGCCCGCCCGGCTTCCCTCCTCGGCGGCGGCGGCGGCGGCGCCGCTTTGTCCCCCCGGGCGCGTCCCTTTCTCATCTCGCCGCGGGGTTCTCAGCCCTCCATGGAGGGAGAGGAGAGACGGGGGGGGGGAAGGGGGGGGGGTGTCACGGGGAGAAGCGGGGGCGGCGGCGCCGCCACCACCACCACCTGCGCGCGGGGCGGAGGGACATCCCCGCGCCGCCCGCTCCCGCGCGGCCGCTGGTGCCGCCCCCACCTCAGCCCCGCTCCCCGCCCCGGCTCGAGGCCGCGCGATCTCGCGAGAGTTGGGGGGGCGGGGAGAGTGGCGGGGAGGGAGGAAACATGGAAGGGGCTGAGACCTAGTGAGTCTGAGCCTTAATGTGTCTGAGCCTTAATGTGTCTGAGCCCAAATGAGTCTGAGCCTAAATGTGTCTGAGCCCACACAAGGGGAGGCTGAGAGCAAACGGCTCTGAGCCCCTACAAGCAGACCGAGCCCGAACAACAGGAGTATTGAGCCCAAAACAAGTCTGAGCTCACGTGTCAAGTCTGAGTTCTCATTTGTGGGGAGACCCCATTGCTCTCTACAACTACCTGAGAGGAGGGAGCTGGGCTCTTCTCCCAAGTGACAGGGGACAGGACAAGAGGCAATGGCCTCAAGCTCCACCAGGGGAGATTTAGGCTAGACATTAGGAGGAGGTTTTTCACGGAAAGGGTCACTGGGCATTGGAATAGGCTGCCCAGGGAGGTGGTTGATTCACCTTCCCTGGAGGTGTTTAAGGCATGGGTGGATGAGGTCCTGAGGGACTTGGTTTAGTGTTTGATAGGAATGGTTGGACTCGATGATCTGGTTGGTCTCTTCCAACCTGGTTATTTTATGATTCTATGATTCTATGAAATGAGTCTGAGCCCAAATGAGTCTGAGCCCACACAAGGGGAGGCTGAGAGCAAATGGCTCTGAGCCCCTACAAGCAGACCGAGCCCAAACAACAGGAGTATTGAGCCCAAAACAAGTCTGAGCTCACATGTCTCTGAGCCCAAAGAACGGGGATTGAATCCAAACCAGTCTGAGCTCACAAAACTCTGAGCCCACAGAACTGAGGGGTTGAGCCCAGACAGATCTGAGCCTGCACAACAGGGAGATCCAGCTCACATGGTTCTGAGCCCACACAGCTCAGTCATAGAATTATAGAATCACCAGGTTGGAAGACACCCACCGGATCATGGAGTCCAACCATTCCTATCAAATGTCCACACGACTCTGAGCCTGTACAACAAGGGAATTGAGCCCAAACAAGTCTGAGTTCACAAAACTCTGAGCCCACACAGATTGGGCCCAGATGACTCTTAGCCCAAAGAATAAGGGGATTGAGCCCAAATGAGTCTGAGTCCACACAAGGGGAGACCGACGGCAAACAGTTCTGAGCCCGTACAAGTAGATAGAGCCTGCGCAACAGGAGCATTGAGCCCAAACAAGTCTGAGCTCACAGAACTCTAAGCCCGCACAGCTTAGTCCACACTAGTCTGAGCCCCCATAACTAGCAGAGTGAGCACACATGTCTCTGAAACCAAAGAATAAGGGGCATTGAGCCCAAATGAGTCTGAGCTCACAAAACTCTGAGCCCACAGAACTGAGGGGTTGAGCCCAGATGGCTCTGAGCCCAAAAAATAAGGGGATTAAGCCCATGTAGCTCTGAGCCCACACAACAAGCAGACCAAGCCCACACGGCTCTGAGGCGAAAGAACAGGGGGATTGAGCCCAAACAAGTCTGAGCTCACAAAACTCTGAGCTCACACAGCTCTGAGCCCACACAAGGGGAGATTGAACCTAAGTGAGTCTGAGCCTACACATCTCTGAGCCCACACAGCTCAGTCCACACGACTCTGAGCCTGTACAACAAGCAGACCAAGCCCACACAACAAGGCGATTGAGCCCAAACAAGTCTGACCTCATAAAACTCTGAGTTTACACAATTGAGGGGTTGAGCCCAGATGGCTCTGAGGCCAAACAATAAGGGGATTGAGCCCACGTAGCTCTGAGCCCACATGTTTCTGAGCCCAAACAGCAGAGGGGTTGAACCCAAACGAATCTGAGCTCACAAAACTCTGAGCCCACATGGTTCTGAGCTCAAAGAACAGGGGATTGAACCCACACAGCTCTGAACCCGCACAAGGGGAGACTGAGCCCAAATGAGCCTGTGCCTACATAACTCTAAGCCCACACAATAAGCAGACTGAGCCCACACATCCCTGAGCCCAAAGAACAAGGGGATTGAGCCCAGACAAGTCTGAGCTCACGAAACTCTGAGCTGACATGGCTCTGAGCCCAAAGGATGGGGAATTGAACCCACATACCTCTGAGCCCACAAAGCTCAGGCCACACAACTCTGAGCCCACACAACAGAGAAATTGAGCCCAAATTACTCTGAGGCCACATGGCTGTGAGCCCACACAACAGGGGAACTGAGCCCAAATGAGTCTGAGCTCAGAAAACTCTAAACCCACATGAAATGGGGATTGAGCCCACATGGCTCTGAGCCAATACAAGGGGAGAGTGAGCCCAAATGAGTCTAAGCCCACACAGCTCAGTCTACATGACTCTGAGCCTATACAACAAGCAGACTGAGCCCACCCAACAGGCAGATTGAGCCTACACAACAGGGAGACTAAGCCCAAAATGAGTTTGAGCCCACACAAGGGGAGACTGAGCCCAAAATGAGTCTGAGCCCACACAACAGGGAGATCGAGCCCACATGACTGAGCTCACACAACAGCAGGATTTAGCCCACATGACTCAGCCCACAAAACTCTGAACCCACACAACAAGGGTATTGAGCCCACACAGCTCTGAGCCCACGGTAACAGAGGGATTGAGCCCACATGGCTTCCCTGCACCAAGGAAGTCATACAAAAAGTGGCTAAAGGCACTTGGTCTGTTCAGCCTGGAAAAGGCTGAGAGGAGACCTCATCACAGTCTACAGCTTCTTCACAAGGGAAGGAGGAAGAGCAGGCTCTGATCTCTCTCTGGTGGCCAATGACAGCACCCAAGGGAATGGCAGGAAGAGGGGCCAGGGCAGGTTTAGGTTTGATATTAAGAAAAAGGTTCTTCACCCAGAGGGTGGTGGAGCACTGAAACAGCTCCCCAGGAAGCAGTTGTCATGCCAAGCCTGATAATATTCAAGAAGAATTTGGACAGTGCACTCAGACACATGGTGTGAATGTAGGGGTTGTCCTATACAGGGACAGGAGTTGGACTGAATGATCCTTGTGGGTCCCTTCCAACTGAGGTCACTCCATGATTCTATCACTCTGGGTGTAGTCTGAGGATGCACAACACAGTGATATCTGTGGGGTGAGGGCATCGTTTCTGCCACCATCATCCTGGTTCAGGACCAACTGCTCTTTCAGATTCCTCATTGCCTCTGACAGTGAAAGGCAAGTGCAGGACCGTTCCTACGATGTCACTGAGCCTCACTGCAGGAATGTCTACCGGCCATGCCTTCAAGTGCCACAGCCCACTTCCACAGAGAGACTGATCACGTCAGGGAGCAGATGAAGATGTAGCTCATCAACTCCTCAGCAGAAACAACAAATCTACTGAGATTCATTACCTCAAGGAGTAATCAGAGCATATATCATCATATTGTGTTTCATCTCAGTAATTCACAGCCTCTCGGCATTTTTGTCTTTGCAAATTATTTCCTGAGGGTATAAGTTACCTGTTTCTGCATTCACTTTTCACAAAAGCAACTTCAAAGTTGTCTATTTTTTCACTGTTACGTAGCCAGGAACCTTGCTGCTGCAAGCCGAAAAGGCTCATACATTTTCAGCCAGAAGTCTAATTTTATAGTTCTTTTTTATTCATTTTGTACAAAGACAAGAAAAATATGCTTTCAAACGATTTATTAATGTACATGAGCAAGAGCATTTTTAAATAGTTGAGAATATAAGAATATTTAAATTCTTGCTGAAAACTGTGTCAGAATGCTGGATTAGTCAAAGCTCTTTTTCCACTACAATTGTATATGGAAGAGGTGGATAACCATGTGGAATTTCCCAGCTGGGAAGCCTGCCCTAGCTAAATGTAAATAATGCCAATTTATGGAATCTTGGCATCCGTGATAATGTGAGGCTATTAGGATGGCGCGGTGCCTTGTCATAATTTGGCTGGATCCTGGCCGTGTTGCAACACAGGTGCCAATTAGTTATTTGTTGGATATGGCCTGTGGGCCACCGTGCACTGGCTCACACCTGTTCACTCTGTGTGCCAAAAAAAGAGTTCATGAATACAGAAAGAAGAGTCACAATGCTAATTTGAATAACACTACCTGCCTTTGAAACATATTAAAAAAACAAAGCTTCAGTTGTTATGTTTTAGATAGAATTGCAAATAATTGCCTCCTGGTTCAGTACTTTATCCAAAACACTTGAAAAATCTTTTTGATCACTGAATCAAAAAGCCCTTTGGGAGTTAATAGGACATTTAACTTGTGAAAAGATTGTGTTTTATTTGCTTCTGGATTATTCCCTTCTCTGTTCAGTATTTTGGACTCAAGATATCTTTACAATGTTTTTGAAACAAAAGAACAGTGAGGTTTCATGTTGAAGGAATAGGAAAAATACTCCTCTTTTTACTGATTCTCCCATATTTTTTCCATTTAAACTCGTCAGTCAATATGACCTGAATCTGCAGAGCAATCTGAGTGACCTGATTTTTCTTTTCCATATGAGCTAGTTTTCTGAACTTTTTTTCCAGCTTTAAATAAAAGCGAATGGGTCATGCGAGGCTTGGCAGGGGAAGGGGACATAGACAAATGAGGTGGATCACGGTGCAATGCCATGCCTATGATCAACATGTTTGACTCCAGAACTACTCTGTCACATCCAAAAATGATAGAAGAGTAATTAATGAAGGAGCTGATTACTGTGTTATCCAGACTAACACAGCAAGAGCAGGGGACCTCAGAGAGTCTGTGTAGCTCACTGATACTCAGCTAACTCTCAGCTAATTGTCTCTGCAGTTCCAGATACTTCCTTTCCCTGGTTTCTACTTTCCATTTTCTTCTTATAAAGAAAGTCTCAGCATGCCCTTCTGATTTAGAAAGTAGCTGGAATGATGCTGTCCAGGAAGAGTTCCCTTCCATTCTTCTTTAGCTGGTTTAAAAGGACTTTGGTAAGGCAGAACACAGTGCCTAGTCCAGCTTATTCCATAATGTTTTCTGAAATGACATAAATCCATCTGCAGCATTTTTATGACTGCTGAGCACACAGCTACAGCAATAATTCCTGGAGCTGGAATAGAAATATACAGTATGAAGCTGTGAGGTTAAAACCTCGTTGTTCAAAACAGAATAGAAAATGCTAAATAGTAGATGTTATTAGGATGCTGCTAAGCTAGAGAATTTCCTCTGCAAAATGAAATACTCTATTCGTTTGTATTTCTGTTAAATTCAAACATTTAGCAAAACCAGTGCAGCACAAATCCCAGCTGATCATCTATTTTCACTGTTTCCAAGGCAGAACTGCATCACTGATGCCACTAAACAAGAATATTGCTAAGACTTGTCATTTGTCATTCTGCTCACACCGTACACGTAATCTTTACTCTTGGTATGAGACAGAGGAAATGGCTTTAATTGTTCTGCATGTCAAGCTGTTATGCACTTTCTGTTCATGACCCAGTTCTAATAGTATTCAGAGAGAAGTTTTGGTCTTTACATTGGAATACTAATGTTTGGCAATTGGCAGCACACAGTCAGCCTGGAAAACAGCCTGCAAGTTTGGCATCTTGTGTTGTACCTGCATAGAATGTCAGTAATGACAAGTAATTATATAGGCTGCACGTCATCGCCATGACTCTTGACTGTTTACCAAAGTTCATCCCTGTGACAGCATTCTTTTTTCAAGATTCACACAAACACCCAGCATGAGACCACCGAAGAATACCAGTTATGAGCAACATAAAAAATAAGGGTAAAAAAAGTAGTTACGTGAACTGCAGGAAGAGTGAGGTTTGAGAGGAAAAGCTTTGACCAGGACTAATCAATTGTTTTTTATAGGATGATGTGTCATTTTGTTCAGCAGTCCAGTCCCAGCTCTGCCAGGCCAGCCAGGCAATGCATGCTGCATGCACAGCTCAACGACTGCAGCACCACCATCCCTAAGCTCCAGGGAAATAATAATAAATACAGGATTTTCCAGAAGGATGCAGGAAAATTAGAAAGTCTGGTGCCCTGACACAATCTGGGCAAAATTTACTCATTGTCTGAATCTATTTGGGAAGCTCTGCATTAGATGTGTGTAGTTAAGAAAAATATTCCTAGATACACGAGGACCTTCTACAGGGAGGATATAAACACTTATATTTCAAGGCACAAGCTAGTCATTGAACTAAGGAGGATTAGGAAGAAATTTCTTACAGGCAGGTTATTCCATAAAAGTATATTATACAGTGTATTATTCCAGTGCATCTTCACTGGAAACTACGACTAATAGTCAGTATTAGGGACAGAGTAACAAGGTAAGCCAGCTGACAACCTGGTTCAGGATGGCAACTACTAGATCTGGATGAAACAGAAGTCCAGTCCCAACTAGATATGACTTTCCAATTGTTATTTTCCTTCTTTACGTACCATGAAGGACATATGTCCTTATTTGCAGTGATGCAGTATGTCAAAGGGACAGCTTTGCGCTGCTGTAATCTTGTTCTAGGTATCATATTTACATCTGATAAAGAGGCAGGAGAAGTAACTATCCAAATATATAACAGGAGTTAAAAGTTTTGCTGTGAGGCTTAGGGAGGGCTTAGTGCAATAGCTGAATTAACAACACTTCTTAGCAATAAAAGCTCATCAAACACCATATAGCTTTAAAGAGACAGAAAGAGGCCAGTGAATATCCTGCTTTCACTGTCAGCTTCGACTCGATTGTACAGCAATTGCCGTAGTTGAGCATTTGCCCCTAGATGTTAACAAGAGTGCAAGTTACATATGCATATAAATATGTGTATTTGTGTGTATTTCTGAAAGGACCAGAAAGGGAATTGCCTGTGGAATGGAGAGCATCAGATCCTAACTGTTGACACCCTCTCTTTGGGCACCTAGACAAAGATGAGTTTTAAGGAGGGCTAGATTGCACATGGTTTTACTGCTACTTATAGAATCACCTCCCAAACATAAGACGACAAATACAAGAAAGCAGGCTATAAAAATCCAACAGGTGTGCAGTGGGGGCTGGCATCAGGACACCTCAGGAGACTTGATGTGTCTCTGTTGAAAGAGAGCACACATAAGCTGAGAAGGGAGTGGGAAGTGAAAGCAGGTTTTGTTAGAACAGAGAGGGGAGCCATTTGAGGGATGCAGAGAGAGAGAGGACAGCGTAAAGAAAGGTATTGGGGAAAAGTACCTCTTCCATGAGTGTTGCAGTCAGTTTTCTAACCACAGATTCATCACAGGGCAAAAAGTCAAGCTATCTACAACCAATAGGACTTGTGTGGGAGTTATTCCTCAAGCGATGTCTGTAGAGACATGGAATAGACCTCAACTGTGCCTTCCTTAAAATTCATCCCTGCTGTGATACAAACAGGAGAAGCTCAGCAATGATTCATCTGGTCATTTGCAGTCACTGCCTTTTCATATGTTGACCAATATGATCTCACCATCACCTTGTGCTTGCATTATTTGTTTTCTCCATAGAATTGTCGGCTCTTGGTTTTGATTACCAGGTGTTCAACATAACAATTAAAAAAAGATCAAACCAAAATTGTAGCACAATGGGTTTTAGAGCCTGGCAGTTCTGACTTAAAGTACTGCCAGTCCTACCCGCCCCTGTTTGTCTCTGTCACTGTGACATAGCACCCTGCCCCTCGAAGCAACACAAATCTTCTGCAGCTGTGCTATAAACTGTAGGGAAATTGATTTGGCTGCTAACACTGGTAGCAAGGGAAAAGGGAAAATGCTAGATTTCTTTTTGCTGGATGATCCCTCTGGCCTGGATAAGCACACACTCTCCTGGGTAGAAAACTGGCTGGATGGCCGGGCCCAGAGCGTGGTGGTAAATGGTGTTAAATCCAGCTGGAGGCCAGTGACAAGTGGTGTTCCCCAGGGCTCAGTGCTAGGTCCAGTCCTGTTCAATGTCTTCATCAATGACCTGGATGAGGGCATTGAGGGTACCCTTAGCAAGTTTGCAGATGACACAAAGCTGTGTGCAAGTGTCGATCTGCTGGAGGGTAGGGAGGCTTTGCAAAGGGACCTAAACAGGCTGGACCGCTGGGCAGTGTCCAATGGCATGAGGTTTAACACGGCCAAATGCCAGGTCCTGCACTTGGGGCACAACAACCCTATGCAGAGCTACAGACTGGGAGAAACCTGGCTGGAAAACTGCCAGGAGGAGAGGGACCTGGGGGTGTTGGTCGACAGCCGACTGAACATGAGCCAGCAGTGTGCCCAGGTGGCCAAGAAGGCCAATGGCATCCTGGCTTGTATCAGAAATGCTGTGACCAGCAGGTCCAGGGAGGTGATTCTCCCTCTGTATTCAGCACTGGTGAGGCTGCTCCTTGAATATTGTGTCCAGTTCTTGTCCCCTTACCACAAGAAGGATGTTGAGGCTCTGGAGCAAGTCCAGAGAAGAGCAACGAGGCTGGTGAAGGGGCTGGAGAACAGACCCTATGAGGAGCGGCTGAGAGAGCTGGGGGTGTTTAGCCTGGAGAAGAGGAGGCTGAGGGGAGACCTCATTACCCTCTACAACTACCTGAAAGGAGGTTGTAGAGAGGAGGGAGCTGGCCTCTTCTCCCAAGTGACAGGGGACAGTCCGAGAGGGAATGGCCTCAAGCTCCGCCAGGGGAGATTTAGGCTGGAGATTAGGAGGAGGTTTTTCATACAGAGGGTCATTGGGCATTGGAATAGGCTGCCCAGGGAGGTGGTTGAGTCACCTTCCCTGGAGGTGTTTAAGGCATGGGTGGATGAGGTCTTGAGGGACTTGGTTTAGTGTTGGATAGGAATGGTTGGACTAGAAGATCCGATGTGTCCCTTCCAACCTGGTTGTTCTGTGATTCTGTGATTTCCCCCATCTGGTTGGGTGCACAACCCCATCTAGCCTATGCTAGCACTGCAGAGGGAAAGGGGCAGCACAGGGTCAGGGCTGAATTTAGATGGGGCAGATTTAGATTACTTGGAGGAGATTTAGATCAGATATTAGGAAGGAATGTTTCACTGTGAGAGTGGTGAGACACTGGCCCAGGTTGCCCAGGGAAGTCGTGGCTGCCCCATCCCCGGAGGTGTCCAAGGCCAGGTTGGATGGGGCTTTGAGCAGCCAGGTCTGGTGGGACGTGTCCCTGCCCATGGATGTGGGGGGTGGAACTGGTACAAAAAGTAGTTATTAGTACAAAAATTGAATATCTTGATTTAAGCTAGAGTTAAGTTCCATCCAAGTAATGGTATTTTTTGGAAGCTAGACAGAATATCCCTCCAAGAGCTTCATTTTTAAAGCATGTTTTCTTTCAAACAGTGGTTTCCCAGACACTGATCATTCTTTGGAGAAGATAAATTTGTGTTCAGTGTGATCTGTGCTGAAAAGATGTGTCTTCTGCAATTACCTTTTCCCAGCAGCCTTTTCCCTCTTAAGCTCGGTTGGAGTTGATGATCTCTAAGGTCTTTTCCAACCTAATGATTCTATGAAATGCAACATCAGGCAGAGTTGGAGCCAAAGCTCCAAATTCGCAAGAGTTTTGACTGACCCAAACTATTCTATGATTCTATGAAAAAAGGGCCATCCATGGCCATCCCATCCATAATCCTGAATTGTCACTGAATACTTTAAAACACTACATTACAACTTTACACAGGGACATCTAAGCATCACCTCTGTAAAAATATTAAAAACCAGGTGGCCAAGAAGGCCAATGGCATCCTTACTTGTATCAGAAATGGTGTGACCAGCAGGTCCAGGGAGGTGATTCTCCCTCTGTACTCAGCACTGGTGAGGCCGCTCATTGAATCCTGTGTTCAGTTCTGGGCCCCTCACCACAAGAAGGATGTTGAGGCTCTGGAGCGAGTCCAGAGAAGAGCCACAAAGCTGGTGAAGGGGCTGGAAAACAGGCCTTAAGAGGAATGGCTGAGAGATCTGGGGTTGTTTAGCCTGGAGAAGAGGAGACTGAGAGGAGACCTCATTACTCTCTACAACAACCTGAAAGGAGGTTGTAGAGAGGAGGGAGCTGGGCTCTTCTCCCTAGTGACAGGGAACAGGACAAGAGGGAATGGCCTCAGGCTCTGCCAGAGGAGATGTAGACTGGAGATTAGGTGGAAGTTTTTCACAGAAAGGGTCATTGGGCATTGGAATAGGCTGCCCAGGGAAGTGGTTGATTCACCTTCCCTGGAGGTGTTTAAGGCACGGGTGGATGAGGTCCTGAGGGACATGGTTTAGTGTTTGATAGGAATGGTTGGACTCGATGATCCGATGGGTCCCTTCCAACCTGGTTGTTCTATGATTCTATGATTCTATGAAAAGTGTAATGAAAGAAAAAACAGTATTCATACTCCCCTAAGAAGAAATTCATCATTCACAACCAGTTTGCAGCTGGTCAATGCTGGAGTACAGGTCAAGCTGGTCCTGGATTTTCTTTGTCACTTGTGACAGCTCACAGCACAGCCTGCACTCGCTAGCTACCCAAACCAAAGGCCATTCTTTGTAGAAAAAATAACAATAACTGTTAGCGATTCAAGAAACCTCACAGTAACAGACCAGCAAAATGTGAAAGGCAAATGAAAGACTAGGGCAATGGAAGAACATTCATTTATGCTTTCAAGAGGTGCTTTCAACTCAGTAATAACCTAACATAAGTAGGTTTTTGTACCCTTTAATTCTGAAAAACCTACCATGGGGCTTAAAATAACATTTCTTTGCAGTGATAATGTTGTTGTTTGGGTTGTGATTGCTTTTTAAACCTACTATTCATTAAAATATCTGCTTTTTTCCCCCACGCTGACTTATTCTCTTGGTTATATAAAATTCCTGGTGCTTTTGTCATCCCTGTGCTCGTCTGGAGAACTTGCTCAGCAACATCTGTGTACTTGAATGAAGCAAGTAAGCCTTACATTGTGCCATGATGTATTCCTTACACAGACAAAATAAAAGGAGAAATCCCAGCCTCACCAAAGTGAACTGAAACAAATCCCACCTTAAATTTAGGAGCATTGCGATTTAACTTCAGCTTTTTTTTCCAGTCAAGAGTGCCAGACTGAGTCCATCTGGAGCGTCTCCTTTGGTATTCAGCTTGACTTGTGACATGATATGTTCAGCAGAGAGATTTGTGAATACGAACTCTTGGTTCTGAAGTCTAACATAATGAAAGTAAAAAATACACACTTAGCTGATCATCAATAATGTGCCCTTGTTGCAAGTTTAAATGGAGTCCTGCAAAGCAGCTTCAGGAATGGCACTGAATTCAATAACAACCTGTGCTCCTAATTACATTCTTGTTACAGTTAATGAGAAAAACACTTCCAACTTCTGACCATGCAGACTCACACTGAGATACAAGGAACAAACAGATTAATGTCATTAGCACACATTGCCATCTATAATAAAGCTATAACAGGCCAAATGCTCTACTTTATGCTCTTGAAACTCTGTCTCCTTCCAGTCACACTGTTGTTACTCTTTCAAGATGCCAGGAAGGGAAATGGATCTGGCAATTGTCACCAGTTGGAAGCGCAAACCATTTTTCCCTTAACCACATCGGCTTTGCAGAGTTACCAAGAATATAACTCTGTAAAAGCTTACTTCAGTCATTAAGGGGATCTGGCTCAAGAAAAGGAATCGCTATGTTGAGTTAGGAGATGTCAGTTGACATGGTTACTAAACTCATTGCCAGAGGCTGGGAAGTTAGAAACTAGCTTTATTTTTTCAACATTTTCCCCCCTAATTTTCTTCTAGTGGCTCTTGCCAGAAAGAAGCCTCTCAGGTGGATGGCTCTTGAGACCCATATAGCAGTGTTTGTGGTTCTGGAATAGATGCATGCTTTTACTAGCATCATAGCCACTATCAATTAGATCAGATGACAATGATGATGATAATAATAATATGTTGTTGTGGTGTCTGAATTGCTCTCTGTGGTGATATCTTAATATCATACATGCTTTAACTCTTTCTCTTGTCATCATGCATACTTTAGCTCTTGAAAAGATGAGGAGAAGTTACCAAGGCACCAATACTAAAGTTAAAATTAAATAGCAGTACAAGTCTTAAAAGTACCAGACTGTTGCTGAGTACTTAAATGTAAGTTTCGTTTTAACAAGGAGAAATGACCCATTCAGGTGTGGTAAGGGGCAAGAAATTTCCTTTAATTAATTTCTCAGTATAAAACAACACACAAAAAAATCAGTCAGAGAATGCTTGAAGAAAAAGCAATCATGATTCAC
Source organism: Coccyzus lansbergi (assembly GCA_033558105.1). Lineage (NCBI taxonomy): Eukaryota > Metazoa > Chordata > Aves > Cuculiformes > Coccyzidae > Coccyzus > Coccyzus lansbergi. Next base: position 472,714 of record JAUMJK010000662.1, read on the forward strand.
TTCTCAGGTGATGAAGATGTATAGCCAAGTTCTCTAAAAGCTCCTTAGCCTGAGCCTGCTTACATGTTTCACAAACCAAAGCCAAGTCCGAGAAATCACAAACATATGACAATTTTCCTTCCTGCTGCTCGAGACTCTGCCTAATCTCCCAGCAAGTGGTCCCCTTTGGCTCATGCTCAAAGCCAGAACAAGATCCCAGTTTCCTATAGCTTAATATAATTTGTACATCAATTCAGTGAACAGAGGCAGTACAAGAAACCTCCTGGCATCCTTACACCTTTACAAGCATGCACGTATTTTATATGAACTGAGCAGGAAGGCACAGAGCGTGTACTGTCTCTGCTTTTTACCGAGCTGGCCCATCCACTCATCACAATGTTGGAAGCGAGTGTTCGTATTACACAGTGGTCTTTATTTTGTATGAATACACAGACCCGAGTGCCAAGCAGTATGCACAAATCTTTCACATTACAGTTCAGCAAGGAGCTCCATTAACTTCAGCCAACACTAGATCAAGCCACATGAGGTGAAGGCATAAGTAATAGGCCATTAGATTTACTTCAGTTTCTGCTGTAGTTACTTTATGCATTTTTAAACTTGCTTTAATTAAATTCATTCTTTAAACTTGTCTCAATTAAATTCATCCAGGAACATAAAAATTGCTCTATTTCCACTGATCTGGAAATGGCTTTTTTTAGGCCAACCACACTTGTGCCTTGAGGCATTTACTAGAGCTAAGATAGGAGTCAGTGCTTATAGCTTATAGAGAGTGTTTTATTATCATGCTCAGTGAGTTTGCTCGATTAGGTTCATACCAAACTCTAACTGTGCCAATGTTTGTTTTTTTCAAGCAAAAAAGGTTTGTAAATAATGGTCCCAGAGTATTATCTGACAGACCAGTGTTCTTTTTAAACACAAAACCAACAGATGCTACTCCTCTTATGTATTCAAATCATTGCACAGTAGCGAGTGGCACTGGCCACTCAACAGTACTCAACAAGAGCTGGTCTGCTTGCAGGAAGCAGATCTCTCAATGAAATCCATCAGGAATCACCATCAATGGTTCATAGGAGGCAGGCAGAGCAACCAGAGCAACAAGCAGATTTCTTGTGAACAAAGAGCAAAGACCTGGGAATAGAGAAATGTGGATTCTTTTCCAGGGGCTGCAGTAAAATTACCATGTAAACCAAGGAAGCCATCATATCTATAGTCAAAATTAAGCCAGTCAGACTGAAATATGAAGCATTGTTTTTAATGTCTCTAGTTCAGTGAAGTTCTAATCTGTGATGAAAGCCCCAGGAAACCGTTGTGGAAATTAATCTAATAATTAATAACAAAAGAAAGCATTTAAAAATTATGCAGGTGGTTAGTTGTACTTGGTATAGAGAAGAGTTATTCTTCTAAGTTATTCTTCTAAGTCTAACCTATGTTTGTACTTTCCTCTTTATCATGTTGACGTTTGCAAGCAATAAAAGGGCATAATGTGCTGGTCACTGCATCTGCTTTTGAGATAAATCTATGTCAGCATTCCAAAAGGTCAAGGAACTCTTCCAAGGCAAACAAATTCTGGAGCAGTGATGCCAGATGGTGTGTATATAAAGTGGGAAACGAGTAAAGCAATTTACTGTATTCCCGTTCCAGGGAGAAGTATCACCCAGAAGGAGAGCGAAAGAGGTGAGAAACTACTGAGAAACTGCAGAGACAGTTTTATTCTCCTGTAATATGTTTCTTTTATATCTGAAACGTCTAGGTACATAGAGGACTTGGAGTCCTTACACAGGCAGTTATTCCAAAAAGATAACAGGAATATTCAACTAAAGAATGAGGGGTCAAATTAAGAACATGTATAAAGAATTATGCATTGATTTATGTAACAGGTTCTAGATTTATCTATATGGCTCACTAATATGTAGTCTGTGTTTAAAGAAATTTTATAGTCTCAGAGACAAAATATTTTTATATTGCATTGTTGGCTGAACTCTACACAAGAGGCAGAAAATAATGGATCAGATAAGCTTAAGTATAAACTAGCATAGCCTCAACAAAGGCAAGTTATCAATGTAATTTATCCAGCTCAGACCACTATTAGCTGACTTGCAGCTTTATTGAATATGCAGTTTCCAAATGTGCAGAACAACTCTGCAGGTTGCAGAACTAATCAATCATTTCCTAAAACCCAGCGAAGCAGAAGCAAGTCTCTTGGAAGCATTCAAAGATAAATTGAACTCAGTGGAAGAAATTTTAATCATTTTCTTGAATACCGAAAATTATAACATTTTCATAAATAGCCTGAACTATTAGTGGCTTTTATCACTCACCACTGAACCTCAAAAACATGTAGCAGAAGTGTAAGTGTTCAGATACAAGCAAAGAGAAAGGGCAAATTGTTGTCTTAATTTTTATTCATGCTTCTCTGCTGACCAAATCTTATTTGCTTATCCATGTGGCTTTTCTAAAGCAGTCCTTCTTTTGAATGTGATGGCCTCTCCTAAAAATAAAGATTATAAATAAGAACTTCTCTCCATACAGGAAAAAGGACTGGACAGCAATGCTGAAGTTTGCTGTCACCCTCTTTGCTGTCATAACGTCATCTGCCTGCAGAAAATATGGATGTCTGGAAGGAGACACCCACAAACCGAAGCCAAGTCCTGAACCGGAACTGCGTGCATGCACCCTGTACTCTCAATGTAAGAGCAGTTTAATTTTTGCTGAATATAGCCTAGAAGTACTACTTGGTCCACACTAATTGTTACAGTAGTTCCATTAATTTCTCAGAAATATATAAGATATACTCTAACTTACATTTGAGTAGCTTCCCTCATTGACATTTTCTGCATGAAGATCAAGAGCAAGACTTTGGTTCTTAAAAAAGTCAGCTGCAAAACTGTCATTGGCTTCATTTATTGTCTTGAAAAAATTCTCATGCACTTTAGTTTCTTATCGCTCCATCTGCTTAAAAGAGTTTACAGCAAAGATTAATTTGGCTTATTGTGATTAAGTATAAAAATTAATTAACTGTAGCAGGCATAAATTGGGAAAGGTTTAAATCAAAATCCTATAGCAAGCAGCATACGGTATTTCTAGCATTCCTTCAATTCTTTTTTTTATATTTGGTAGCTTTCAAAGTTAATATCCCTCAGGATATCACATCTGGTAGAACACTAGTGAAGTTCTTGTAGCTCTCTGGGAACACCCTGAGAAAGCACTGCTGATGCCAGTCCATGTCACTTAACATTTACACTGCTATTTCCAAAACCAAAAATGTTAGCGTTTTCTTCTTAGAGGCATTATCATGTTATGGACCAAAACTAATTTATCTTACATTTCTAATCTTCCAAACACAGTATTAAAGAAAATCCTTATTGCAAGATCTCTGTTTCATTCCTAACAGCTTCCTGTTGCAACGCTGACTTCACAGAGCAATTGGCTCATTCCCCAGTAATTAAAGTAAGGAACAGCTACTGGAACAGATGTGGGCAGCTCAGTGAATCGTAAGTCAGCTTTGATGTTGTCTGTACCCTGCTTCCATAGCTCTGTGCTGTAGCAACCACACAGCCAATGGGAACTCCCCAGGGAGTTGCTAAGGGACAGTCCCTAGGTGGTCCTAGAGATGATGCTACCCAGACTAGTTCCCATCATCTCTTCTCTATACCTGGCCAGTTTCTCCTCTCACAAAAGCCCATGAATTTCTAAGTACTTACTGTCTGTGCAAAAGGATTTATGCCGTTTTATCAAGACTTCTGTGTTTTTAAGTTTATTTTCCATATAGAACCAGATAAAGTAATGCAAAGCAGTCGTTAACAACTACTCTGCACTGCTGGGGCTCTTCAAAGCAGCCACCACATACCAGGGAGTGTGACCCCGAGTCAATACAGACCAGGCGTCTTCCTTTGTTTAGAAAGCAGATCAACTAAATGAATACTTAGAATAAAAATTCTTGTAGTCCTGTGGGATTTGTAACCATGAAGAATCTCTTAATAACTATGATTTTTAGTACCCTGTTAGATGTTAGAGCTGTGAAACATGGCAAGTTATAGAAATAAAAGAATGAAAGTACAAAACAATTAAACAAAACCAGATGTGTAAAAGTAACAGCTATTGCCTGCCACTCCCCAAAGAGCAGCAGTACTATGCATTTTTAAGTAACTTCAGCTGGGCTGTGGGAAAATCTGAACTAGTGAAAACCATGAGTCTGCAGTACAGAAGAAGTTTTGTCCTATAGTTTAAATCTTCATATTCTTATTTTGTGGAATTGTCCTCACCAGGAAAACTGAAAGCCTCAAAGGTTTACGGAAAGCTTTGTCAAATAGGGTTGAAATATGTACGGAAACATTTATGCACTCTTTAGCTGGTTGTGGTAATTGCACAGTCAGAGTCTGTACACAATGCCAAAGGAATGAGTTTGGAACTTAGATGTTAACAAGGCGAAAGGATTCTTTTCTGTGTTTTCTCCTACTCAGTAGGACTGCATCCACATCAAAGCAGGCCTAGAAAACTGAGCCTATAGCCTTGATGCTAAGAAACAGGCTTATTTGTGGCTTTTCTCACCCATCATAGCTGTGAAGATTTCATGAAGAAAATTGAATGCTTTTACCGGTGTTCTCCACATGCTGCTCGCTGGATCCATCCCAACCACACTGCAGCTATTCGCTCTGTTCCATTGTGCCAGAGCTTTTGTGATGACTGGTAGGTTCAGCTTTTTATCCAAGTACTTTCATTCAGCTTTTATATGACTGTGCTACTCAGGTGTCAAGGAGGATGGGTGGATAAAGCACAGCAGCAAGATTTGATGGGGTTGTACCACCTTGATGGCTCATCTCCTATTTTTCCTGTTCATTTCTTGTTTGCCTTCTCTACTTTTTGCTTCGCTACCACTGCCAAAATAATAGACACAGGCTGAATGCAGGATGGAGTCACTAAACTGCCAGAGTTTAGTGACTCAGGGACAGCACCGCCCTGCTCTCCCAAGGAAGCGGTGCGGTGGCATCAGAGCTGCCTGACGTGGCAGAGATGCTCTCACCACATTGACAGGTTCTAGCAGCGGTGAGGGGCTGTCCCCTCCTCTGAAAAGTCCATTCCTGTGAGTGTTTAAGCATACAGCATTTTAAATCTAAATACTTGAGCATGATGGGATATGATACATTTCTTTTATATGTATAAAATGCACTATGACATCACAAAAGTAGCCACATCCTGTATGTTTTCAATTAATTAATGTAATGCATTAGCTTAATTCCTTAATTTTTCCATACTTGGCCTTTTCTCTTCCCTTCCATCATCCCTCTAAAACCACTTCTAAGAGTTTGAGTCTCAGAGAAACTTACAGAAGTAAGGTTAAAAATATTAATAGCAATGAGGAAACATTTAATTTTGTTTCCCAAAATATAGCATCAAGGAATTACATTATTTTTTGAGTGCAAGACATGTAGGACAAACCTGCACCTATCTGTCCCTGGTCTTAGGTAGGAGCATTGTATCCAGGTGGGGTACTGAGAATTTTTCAGTGGTCCATATCCAGTATCTATCTCTCCCTCCCTCTTATAAAATGTTGGATCATAAATAATGTCATATAAATCTCAGTACTATATTAACATTGTGTCTAGTACCTACAGTAACTTGTCTAGATGGTGTGAAGCATAACACAAACAGCACAGGCTTTGTTCATACTAGAGGATTGTAACTGCTAGCAACCTTTGATAGTAATGAACTGTGAATGTTTGAATCCCCTAGGCTGCTCTGAAAATCACAGAAAACTGTTTTAAAACTTCTAAAAACATTATAAATGAGCTTAACTTGGAAGCACAGAAAATACAGAACACACGGTAGCACATGGTCAGGCTCCCCTGCACTGCTCTTCACAGTGCGTTCCCTAATGGTTATACAACTTGGATATCATTGACACATGGATCCACTTTCACTCTCATCTTCTCTCCAAGGGCAAAGCTGTGTATGCAGTGCAGTATTTGGATAGGATTTGTCTCTAAATACATTTTCATTGCTTTGTGCCAGAGAAGGAAAGAAGCTTATCTTCCCTAGAGTTTCCTTTGGTGATGAATTTCATTTCTGTGTTAGGAAATATCATGGGCCTCAGGAACTGATTTATCCTGTGCAGTCTTCCTAACTACAGTTTTGGCAATCTTTTAAACTGAATCCAGGTTATTGAACTACTTGAAGATAAAGACTGAGACCTTGAATTTGCCTCAGTGCTCAGAATCTCAAAGCCCAGAATCAAGTATTAACAAAAGTCTGAAAGCATTTTGATAGCAGAGCATTGGAGTGGCCAGTGACCTTTAGAATAGATCTAACAGGCAAAGTGATAGAATACCAATATCTAGACCAATGAAATAAGTAGCACACAAAGTCACCACCAAATTGCTATACCCAGTGAAAGCGTTTTTAACTTTCTTTGCTGGAAAGTCTGGAGGTGTGATTAAGAGCTGCTGCACAGGAAAAACTGACCCTTTTCCAGTATCAAATCTCCTGGCAGAGAGTAGGCTTCACTTTAAACAAATACTCAACAATAATCTATTGCCTCTGTTGGCGTCATAAATGCCTGTCCTGAATCAAAAATGTAATGATGACCCATTAGCATGCATCCTAGTCTGTGTGCCTGCCTAATGCCACTGTCAAAGCCATTCCCTCACCCTGTTTGAGACCTGAGGCTAGGAAAGAGCTTAGACAGAATTCCCACTCTTCTTGGTGATTTAAAATAACATTTTTGCATGTTCTATTCACTGGAATCCCCTTAGCGTGCTTTAGCGCTGCTAGTGATGTGACCTACTTTCTCTACAGGCTGTGAATGTGCCTGCTGCAGACTGTATGTCTTTGTGGCTAGAAATGTGCAGAGGATTCTGAATGAGCAGTGACTTCATTTAAAAGAAATTCATCTGACTAGCTTGGGGCCTTCCTTTTCTTCCTATTGTCTTAGGATTCCTCGCTGCCACTAGTCCTAAAATGATTGCCTTTGAAAAAGCCCAGTGTACAAGCCATCTTCTGATCCACCTGTGAGAGGGCTCTGTGCCCTTTAAAAGGCATAGAGCTAATTATAAAAAGGTAGGGGGGAAGCTTTAAAATAAAAATACAGCCCATGGTGCATAGGAACCTAGTATGTTCAGGGAGGATCTTTTAAGCATTTATGTTTCTCACACATTCTAATCAATGTTTGAAGAAACTACCTGTGAGTTTCTGGACAGCAGAAATCAGACTTTTCATAAGTCATGATTTTTAGCTTCATAATTAATTCCATTGGGATAAAGAAAAACTCCTAACAATAGAGTTATACCTTTCTACCTCCTTATATAACAAACCGAAGTGTCAGGCAACAACTGCAATTAGGAGACATTTCAGTTGACAGTTCGATAGATAATAGCGAATACAAATATAAATACTTCAATAAAAATATTTAATTCAGATTCTAGAGGAAACCAGATGCATGGCATGAATGCCCCAGTTCACTAAAACTCTAAAATACATATTCATAATTTGAAAAGTATGACTGAAGGTAACACTATTTTCAAAAGAAGTTCTGCCCTCTGCGAAGCCCTAAGGGCTGCTCATTCTTTCCCCTGTCCTGGCCCCACCTATGTGCCAGTGGTACTGTCTGACAGGTCTTGAAGCAGCCCTGGTCTGAGAACCCATCAGGCTGGAAAAATACTTAGCCAAATAAAAAAAAGGAAACTGAAAAAAGACAACTGCAGGAAGGGCACAACTGCTTTAAGGGGAAGCACTAGTGCTAGGCAGCTCACAATAGGTAGGGGTCAACTTTGCTAGAAAGCAATTAATATAAGTGCATGCATAAAGTAAAGCACATGCCGACATGGCCTGAAGAACCAAAGGCTAATGGTTAAATCTAATGCTGGTATTTGGATAGTTCAGAGATGGCGATTAACAAAAAGTTTGCATTGATGCTCCCAGCTGGCATGCCCTCAAGCAGGCATTAGAGAAACAGCTGTCACCAAGGAGTTACCTCCGCGTGTCTTTCTCAGGGCGCCTGCAGCAGCTAACAAACAAAAAAACTATTATTCTCAGGTCCCTAGTCCCAAATCCAGTCATGGTACAAAATGGTAGGATCAGCCTGTTCATCTCACAATATATTAATTTATCAAGTTGCAGCCTGTATTTCCGGCAGAGCCCCAGCATTTGACAGCAGATCCATGGATGAACTCATTTAAGAACACATTTCTCCTGCCGCAGACCTGTTTAATTCAAGCCCTGATTACTCTCCATCTGTTACTGCTCTTTCTTCCTCTAAAAAGCCCAGAAAACCTATGTGAAGGTTCTGCAGGTGTGCGTGTTTGTACCTCTCTGCATGTGCAAATGTCCTGCAATGTCTAGTTCCAGGAGGTCCATGACCGTATACCAACATCATATTTCATTTTAAAATGTACGTCTGCAGCTCTCATGTTACCAAAGTAGTTTGGGAACATGACCCTGAAGATTAAAAAATACAAACAGAAAATATATCCAAAGGTATTAATTATAAATACCATGCTGAACTACACTAACTTTTTGAAGGCTGTGCCTGTGGTTTGGGGACTCTCAGACACTGGTATGAATCGTCCACCTGAAGCCATTAAGACTAAATTTAAGTAGATATTAACTGATGTTTAGAAAGGGATTCTTAAGAAAGGCAAGCGCCAAAAAGCAGAACATAACATGAAGTGCAAAGAAGGAAATTATGTAGGATAATGGTAAGTCATGAGATCCCTCCTCACACAGTGCAGCCAGTTTTAGACCATACTTGTTCCAGGCCATTTCTAGGCTTTTTTTTTTTACATTAAACCTTACAAGTTAAAAATAATTTAAAATATACGATTTTGGACCCTATACTCCACAAGACTGTTCTCTTTCCTCCTTCCCTTCAAGTTTAACTTCTCCGAAAACTTCATTCTGAGGCTGACAGCCTATTACTTGCATGATTTTGTTCTTTGTGGATTTTTCTTATTTTAGTGCACATTCCCCCCTCAGGAAATATCATTCTTCTTTTCCCACGTTAGTTCATAAATAGAAACTTTCCCCACATCTCCCTCAGATGACAGTTTGCTCACTGTGTACCTGAGCTTTGTCACAATATTGAACATGAGCATCCCTGAAACTCCCTCCCACGCAGGATTTTCTCCACTCAGTAACATCATCAAAACTAACCAAGCAGAAAACATTGCATGAATCAGTGTTGCTCCTCAGATCTTGAGCCCTTTACCAAAGTCTGTAAATATAAAATGCAGTAGGTGAACTGTTTAGTTTTCAAGGGGATTTAGGTCTTCCTGACCAGCTCAGAGTTTATGTACATGTCACGCTAAGATAACGTGCGCATTTCATGAAAATCTGTTGCTAAGCTGCGCTGTGCAACCATGCCACATTACCAGCACAGCACATGTACATGTTTTGAGTTGAATCCGAGTCCACTGGAAAAAAACTGTGAGAAATAACTGTATCTTCCATGCTAATCTCCACGAAGGTACGAAGCCTGCAAAGATGATTCCATCTGTGTTCGTAACTGGCTGAAGGACTGGCAATGGGATGAAAGTGGAGAAAACCAGTGTAAGGATAAGTGTATTCCATTCAGTAAGGTAAGAAAACCTGAACAACCGGAGCAGAAAAATTGGCATTAAGGGTTCTTATTGTGAGTGTAAAATGCAACAGGTGAATTATTTTTCCTTCAGCAGCTTCAAGGCATGCCTACATCAGACCTTTTAATTATATACATTGTAAAACATTTATATTTATGTAGATTGCCTACTTTAAGTAAATATGCTTTTATATAATCCCCATCCATACTGCTTGTGAAACAGAAGTTCAAGCAGCACTGATATTTTAGTCACATTAGGATTTGGAAGGTAAAAGATAAATGACCTTTGGACATATAGCAGAGACATAGAGAAGGTTTGTTAAATAATGTGGACTTTAAGCATCTCTCTCTTTTTAAATTGGGACCTAAGTTCCCATACCACTAAGGAATTTTTAAAGTTTTCTTGCCTACTAGGCATCTTTGTCCTTTTCTTTATTTTACCTTTTTAAAAGGTAAGTGAGCAAAGCTCACTTTGCTCTATGTAACTCCAATGGTTAAAGAGCAGCACTAACAAGCTTTCTGAGACCTCATCTCATCTTTCTGAGAAGGTTTAACGGTTAGGGTAACTAATTTTATGTACAAAAGTGTGTAAAGTGAGTAAAGCGGCAAGGCTATAGAAGCAGGATTGCCTTGTACCTGATTCACAGACCTTTCAAGAGCCAAGTAGGACTTTTTCTAGTCACTCAAGTAAGTTTAGCATTAGGGCAATATGATACAGCCCAAAACTGCTACAGTTATTTGGATATATTTAACAGATGCACTTCACTGAGTCCATGAAAACTGTCCAAACGGTCCAATTTGCAGAAATAAACAGAATTTAAATGTAGTGCTTAGGGACTGGTAGTAAGGCTTACAGAGATCCCAGATTCATCATTTTGAATTCAGTTCAAGTGCCTGTACTTCCAGAAGTCTGTTCAGCAACTGATATAAGTGGAAGTCATAGTCCAGTTAGTGCAGGATTGCTGCCTGCCTTGCAAAAGTGACACTAATCAGCAGGCGCAGGATGGTGGCCAAGAAACAAATGGGCTGCGGAAACTGAAAGCTTAGTTTCCCAGATGTGCTAAATCATCAGTAGTTCCAGATGAAGTGAAAAATGAAATGATAATCTCCGTAAATAATCTGCAGTCCCTGTTCAAACTGTCCCTGATTCAGAGATAGGAGTTTTTAACCTCGAATTCCCTTGTACTTATTTCTTAAAGAAAATATACCATCTGCAGGGAAAAATATGCAGCAAATCCAGAGGTCTTATCACTTGAAGTCAGGCACAGTCATTCCTAAACTAAGTGGAACCACACCCTAAACTGCCCATGTTTTTCACCAAAAATAGGCTTGCGTGGTGAAAAAAAAAAAGATGAAGTTTCTTCAGAGAAAGTGAAAAAAACACTTTTCCCATATGAAAAGTATATGATATAAAAACATCAGACTTGCTCGGTTTGGACTCATATGGAGGAGCGATTAGTAGCTCTACATCTGCCATGTGCAAGTGGCTGTAAGGTCATAAGGACTATTTGGAACAAATGCTGAATATAGAGCAAATGCTGAATATTAAGAGCGCACAATGGACCACAGCCAGCTTTAGCCTGGCTGAAATGAGGCACATTTTGTCATTGTTCTCCCAGTGGAGTGCTCCCCAAGCAATGTTAATGCCCAGACTAGAACATTTCCCAAGAAGCTGAAGAATCAGAATCCTTTGCAGTAATTAAGGGATGTTTTGAAAGTGGGCTGTATGCACTGTTTGTTTGTGGCAGCGTTCTGGCTGTGCTTTGATCTTTAAGCATAGTTAGAATTGCCAATTTAGCCAGTAGAAGAGCATGAATACATGTTACAGAAGCAACGGGATGCAAGAAGAGGATTTCTCTTGAGCCATCCTCTTGCATACAGTCCTAAGAAAACCAACATGAAAGCTTTTAATACTTTCTAGAATTGTTAGCTAAAAATAGGTAGAAATATAGGAACTGTACAGGAGTTGGAAGAAAATACCTAATACTGCTTAAAAGCACAGGAATAGTGGGAAAGAAACAGCTTAGATCTGCCAGCCGACAGAACACAAAGAGGGAACTGGATGCAGGAACCTTTCTGACTCAGTGCTCTAGCCAAACTCCACACTCATCCTCCAGCAGCTGCAGCATCCACGGAGCGAGCCCTAACTAGAGACATTGCAAATGGAAAAGCTATTCTACAGACTACAGAGTCTTTCGGGTTATTTGGAACAGACTGTATTATTCACAAAGGATAGATTTCTAAGGCAAAAGCAATGATTATGATTTCTTCTCAACTGCCTCTCTGCACAGTATAGGTCAACACCTATATAGGATGTTGAGGCTCTGGAGCAAGTCCAGAGAAGAGCAACGAGGCTGGTGAAGGGGCTGGAGAACAGACCCTATGAGGAGCGGCTGAGAGAGCTGGGGGTGTTTAGCCTGGAGAAGAGGAGGCTGAGAGGAGACCTCATTACTCTCTACAAGTACCTGAAAGGTGGTTGTAAAGAGGAGGGAGCTGGCCTCTTCTCCCAAGTGACAGGGGACAGGACAAGAGGGAATGGCCTCAAGCTCTGCCAGGGGAGATTTAGGCTGGAGATTAGGGGGAAGTTTTTCACGCAGAGGGTCATTGGGCATTGGAATAGGCTGCCCAGGGAGGTGGTTGATTCCCCTTCCCTGGAGGTGTTTAAGGCACGGGTGGATGAGGTCTTGAGGGACTTGGTTTAGTGTTGGATAGGAATGGTTGGACTAGAAGATCCGATGGCTCCCTTCCTACCTGGTTGTTCTGTAACACTGTTTGCATGTGGGGAGACAGACAGACATCTCATAAGAACTTGTAGAAAATAGGTTGAGCAAAAGAAGCTGCAGGAGATGCCCAGTCCTAATTCCACATAGTGGACTTAAATGTGTAATATGTTTTTTGCACACAGAGCTGCTTCCAGACAGAAAACTCCCAACCACAAAGGCAGGGCACCTTCTCCAAGATTCACAGTGTCAGATCTTTATATGAGCTGGTGATGACAGTAAACCAGCACACCATGCAGAAACGACAGCACTAAGAGAAACACTGTAGGAATAAAGAACTGGCAGCATGTGCAAGGACTACTTGTACTGTTACAAATGAAATACAGCTTTCTTCAGAGAGATACTGGTGACATGGTCAAGGTGAATCAGTCAGCACTGGAGCCTACCAGTCCTGCTGTTTCAGTCGTTGACACTCCCACTCCATAATTCTCAAGGTTTCTACTCCTGCATCACTCCCATCCTCAACTTCATTTTTGGCTTTGCCTCTGGGATTACCTAAAGCTTCTTTTACAGAAACAGAATAGATTGAACTTCCACCACAAACACATGGTAGAAATGCAGGCAAGGTTAAGTGGCTGGACATGGTAACTCCTAAGCTAACGCACTCCAGGCAAACTCAGACTGGGTAGACAGAAGGTTGTCACAGTGTGAATTTGGCAAACAAGAAGTATTTTTGCTGTGTGGTTGTACAGGTCTTGTGACAGAGGGGCCTTAGAAGATAATGTAGTATCAAGAATAGGACAGCTTTGCTTGCAGAGTATGCAAGAAACTGCAGTTTACAGTTTCTTGAGCCAGAAAGGCCATTGCACTGCTGGACACAGCGCTTTGGAAGCCCGAAGAAAATTCATTTGCTTCAAGCAGTTTCTCGGTTATGACCTTTCTCTGTCTGTGAAGTCCTGCCCGGTGATGATGTACGTTGCAGCAGGCACAGAGAGATCCCACGGAGCCATGACTCCACTGGGCTGTCTCTAGCCTGTAGATATAAAGATTAATGTATTCAAAGCACTCAGCCTGGCGCTTTCAGCAGATCTTGAGACATGCCAGAGTGTCCTGACATGCTACAAGTTGTGCAGGCTTTCACACAGCTCTGGTCTGGCAGCCCCAGCACAGAAACAAAGGGCTGGCTGTTGATCACCTTGCACTTTGTGTGATCATTTGAGAGACAGATCTTTTTTGCCAGTGGTGGGGCTGGATGACATTTTAAGATGTCTCAAAAGTGATGAAGCATGGCATACAGCAGGACAGCGAATCACTGTAGACTCCTTGTTTATAATCTACTACCAATTTTTTAAAGGTGATAATTGATTTTAACTCAGTTATTTTTAAATGTAATTCATGTATTTCTTATTTGACACACAGATGTATGCAAATGGGACTGACATGTGCCGGAATATGTGGGGGGACTCATTTAAAGTGAGCAAATCCTCCTGCCTCTGCTTACAAATGAATGAGAAGGACAAGGTGGCAATCAAGTATCTCCTCTCTGCAAGCTCGGAGGAAAGCTCCAGCAGCAGCTCTAGCAGCAGCAGCTCCAGCAGCAGCTCCAGCAGCAGCAGCTCCAGCAGCGGCTCCAGCAGCAGCTCCAGCAGTGGCTCCAGCAGCGGCAGCAGCAGCGAGGAGCGGGCCTGCCAAAAGAAACTCCGAAAAATTGAGAAACTTAGGAGAGAGAAAGGGAAACAGACAAGATAAATACTAGTAGATGTATGTCAGGATAAGAGAAATCACCCTAGAGGCTGGGCTTAGGGCATCAAGGCAGCCTGCTTTATCCCTTACTTCCTAGAACATAATAAATCAATAGCTGGTTATATTACCCTTTCTCTGATGTTTTTGTATCTGCATCACAAAGCTCGCGGACAGGTCAGCACAGGTGTAGTCTTGTGACTTGAACTGAACAGCTAGAAGCCTGAAGGTAACATCTAGGGGTTGACTTTCAAAGACTGAGAGGCACAGGCAGCTCCTGCTGACTTAAGGTGGAATGGAGAGAACTAGAGACCCGTGGGAGGCCATGCCAGTAATGCCCCAAATCTTCAACCCAAATCCTTCATTAGCACAGGCACATGGCACTCCTGCCCCGAGTTCCTCTGCACCCAGCTCTGCTCAGGTAAAGAAGAAATGCTGCTTGGCAGAAGCAGATCAGTGAGCCTGGCTACTACTGATCACTGAAAATGTATTTATGTTGCATCCCAAAAACATACTCACAAAACCAGGGATTGTGATGTACTAGATAAATCCCTGGATCCATATATTGGCAGTGTGTGGTATGCACAGTCTGCTGCACTGGGCTTTTACCTTAAAGAACAGCGGTATCAAGTCTCCCACAATATTAATTTGAAGCATAATTTTGAGTGCGATTAATCCCACTGAATATTCCAAACAGAAAGATCTCTGACAAACAGAAGTGTCAGGGAGGGCCCCAGTCAAGTTTCTCACATGAGTAATTCTGTTTCCCAGCACTGCTGTTACTGTCAAAGCAAAACCAAAATCTGCACAGTTCCAGAGGGACACATCAGGCAAGGATGAATGGAATCCTGCTTTCTGTTATGCATCCTTACTCACTCTGACATTCCTGTAGAGGGGACAGGTCTGTGCCGTTCTGTACTGCCTTTCACAGTGGTATCACCAGGGAAACCATGGGAAGGATTTAACTTGGGCAGTCAGGTTATCAAATTGTGAAAATCAGCATCATCTCAGTGTTTGCTCTGGAGCTGGGCAACTTACAACATTTAAGGACCTGGCCCACAGCTAGAACAATGATTTGGCACATCCTGTTAAACCAGGAGAATCTTAAAAATCTAGCACACTTTCTTCACTGGGCTGTTTATTTATATGAATGGTTTCATACAGCTGCAACAGTGATGCTAGACCCATTAGGTCATGCTCTGCTTCCAACCAGCTTCTCAGTGGACTAATGGACTAATTCCTACCGGCACTGAATTGTTTTTAGAGTGACCCTTTGTCACATCTGTGTTTTGTGCTAACTCGATTTGTCGGTTCTACTGTTTGAAAAGAGCAAGAAGTTGGTCTTCTGTAAAGCTCTGACAGTCCTTTTCTGCCCTATTTCACTAACTCCGTTCTCTCCTGTCCTTCTTTACTGTACCTGAATCATGGCAGAAATCTTACTGATTTTTACTTCGCTGTGCTTAGAATTTAATAATTACTTATCCCATCTCACTGCCAGAACACCAACTCTTTCTGCATCACCACAGCCAGAGATTTCCTTCACTTTCTTTGTTACTGTATTGCACAATTGCTTCTCCCTGTGTGTCTGCTGTTTTTCTTCCCATTCCACTTTATTCTCCTTTCTCTGCCTAAATTACTCTTGAAACCACTCTCAACAAACAATTCTTCCATGCTCAGTTTCAGGATGACCCATGAGACTGGTTATTACATGCTCTTGAACAGCACTGGATTCTACAGCAGCTAAGGGACCAAGACCCTTACTTACGTCCTTTTCTAAACTTTCTCACTGACTCACAAAGTACCCTAAGCAAACCATTTAACTCTTTTGTGGCTCAAATAATTTCACGGAGCTGCCATATTTCCTCTGGGTCATCTCTTTTCCAAGCCAAAGGTTGACAACTACTCAGTATGGGACAGAAATTGTCCCATACCACTTGGTCATTCTTTCATTGATCCAGAACTTGAAGGGGCTACAGGAAAGCTGGGGAGGGACTGTTTACAAAAACATGGAGTGATAGAATGAGGGGCAAGGGGTGTAAACTGGAGAGGGGCAGATTTAGACTAGACATAAGGAGGAATTTCTTCACCATGAGAGTGGTGAGGCCCTGGCACAGGTTGCCCAGGGAAGTCATGGCTGCCCCATCCCTGGAGTTGTTCAAGGTCAGGTTGGATGGGCCTTGGGCATCCTGATCCAGTGGGAGGTGTCCCTGCCCAGGTCAGTGGGGTTGGAATTAGATGATCTTTAAGGTCCCTTCCAACTGAAACTATTCTATGATTCTATGTTGAATTCAAATACAAATTATCACACATAAAGACTTTCAGTCTTGATTTAAAACTCCAAATAATGGGGAATTGTCCGATGCACCTGATATTTTGTTTCCTTAGTGTTAAATATTATCCCTAATTTAACATATATTGTTTCAGCTTTTAGCCGTCGTTTTTTGCCAAAGCCTGTTGTATTACATAGTTCTTTAGTTTTCGGCAGTGCTTTTCTGCTCAGTGGCATGCACACTGAACCAAATTGTTTCTTAGTAATTAGAGCTCTATCTTAGCTTTATTTAATTTACATATGTCATTAGAAGACATTCCCTCTCTCCTTAAATCACACTTGTGGCTCTTTTCTGTACCTTCTGCAGTCCTGAACATCCTTCCTAGATTGTACAAATGAAAGCTATACTCCATGGCAGAGAGGGCACCATGTCCCTGCATCCCTAATTGCACTGCCTGTAACTACAACAGCATCATTCCAATTATTTGCATGCCTTCAGTGTCCATATGTTACAATTCCTCATTTTCTCTTGGCATTACTCTTCTCCACTGTATAGCTCCCTGGTCACAGAGGTGTGAACTGTGATCTTGTCTCTTAGGCTTACTTAACTCCATCATGTTACAAAACCTTCATGTGAATCGATCAACCTTCCTAAGTCACTGTTTGCTCTCTCCAGCTGTTTTACACTCACAGTAGTTTACCTCTCGGTCTCTGTCTCACTCAGAAACACTCTCAGTGATGGTTTTACATTTCCAAAAGGCTAGGATAACTCAGGTAAAGCAGAATTAAAAATAACACAAATCACTAAAAATACAATACACTGTGAAGGTGAACCAGGGAAAACAAAAACCCGAGCTACCGATGGGTGCAGACATCCCCAGCCAATGTTGATCTGCTTTGGTTAGTGCCTGCTGCACATCACAGCTCAAAAACACATGCCCTGCTTCCAGACTCATGCTGGCCCACACTACTGAGACGTCTCTGCACTTAATGACACCAGACTCAACTAAGATCCTTATCAAAATGTCACAATGGTAGATCAAATGCTTCGTGAATTGTGTTGTGAAACGTGTTCCTACACGAACCCGTAGGAAACAGATTTACAGCCTCTCTCAATAAATTAAATTGGATTTATCAACAAAACCAGGCTGATAAAAATTATTGCCAATTATTGACTTATTTACTACCTGGCCAAGAATAAGCTTTTGTACTGTGCTACTTGGAACAGTGTCACGTTAACCATAACACAGCTAGCCGGGTCATCCTGCTTGCTCTGTTTATTTAATTTCCTTTCCTTAAACATTGGCACAAAACTATGAGTCTTCTTAAACTTCACTGAAACGCCAGGAGTGATTACAACGGAGATCTCACTTGGCAGTTCGGTTACGGCTCCGCAGTCTGGGTTATCTGAGCCTGCTGCTTCAAAATTACTGTTACTTATGAAGACAAACCTTGCCTTTAATGACTTGCAGACTGAAAAATATTTCATCATCCATCAGTAATACAAATACTTTATGCAGCCTATATTTCAATACCAAGTATTATTAACAAATCTTGCCTGCTGTATTTTGTACTATTGCCAAGGTTTTCTCCTCCCCATCACTCAGCTGTTTTCACCTGCAGTTTAGTTGTGCCAGGCACAATTTCCTGTTGTACCTTTAGAGTCCTCACTCTATTTTTGCAGTTCATAATTCTCCATGGATATTGATTGCAGTACAGCTTCCTTTTTAAAAAATAATAAGCATTAGTAATGATGACATTTTCAACTCGTGTTGCATTTTTCATGTGCAAACTTTACTCAGAGCATTTTCTAAATACTCATTAATCTTCAAAGTATATCTGAGAGGAAAACAAGTAGCGAGAAGCAAACTGAGTCAGTGGGAGAGAGTCAGAAAGAGACTTATCTGATCATTGCAAGTGTTGCAGAACTAGGGACTAGCACAGACAAGTTCTGTGTCAGAGCCCTGTTCCACGCTGCAGAAGAGGGTTGTGCTTTGTAAGGTGATCCTCGGACAAAAGTCATTATGCAAAAATTGTAAGAGATTTTATGAAATAAAGTATTGCAAAAACCTGGGCATCCAAAAATAGAATAAGTTACTGAGCAATGCATTTCCATGCACCTTGAAGGACAACAAAATTATAAAAACAAGAACTTTGGATTATTTAAGACAAATAGTGCCAATACAGGCTAATTTGCCTTCCCAAGAGATAATAAGCCTGCAGAAAAAGGGAAAGCTGCAGATGAGATATGGCTTTTTAAGGGGGTTGATAACATTTGATGTAGCGTTCTGATAAGCAAACCAAGAAAAACAAAGTGCAAATGATATCACCATGACACGGGTGCACAACTGTGTAAAAAATATATTGAACTATTACTGTGAGTATGTTGTCATTAATCTCAGGCAAGTCCTCTGTTAGGAATCCCAAAGGGTCTGTTCTGATTCTAATCAACATTTTTGTTTACTCATACATTGAAGTAGAGATTTTGCAAGCATATCGAAGGGCAAGATTGGAGTAAAAATTATCTTTCCAACCAAAGAATCAGTGCATGACCCCAGAGGTGAAATTCTGAAAAACACTAAGGAAACAGAAATCAAGGGAAAAAATTATCCAGGGAAATACATGGCAAGGGAACAGCAGAGCAGCCATGGTGCTGGGATGCACATTAGCAACCTATGCCATTTACAGTTGATACATTCTACTCTGTGGAAGTTTTAGTCTTTTAAGGCTTCACTGGATGTCCTGACTCACAAATTAAGCAGGCGCAGGACCTGCAGACGTCCTACTAGCAGTTACTCATGGAGTTTGTGACGTATCATACATTCCACAGAGCAAGGCGCAGCTTCGGGAATGACCCCACTGCACACACAGGCTGCGGAATGTGGTGGGTATCGGGCAGGGTTTAACTCTGTTCGTCTTCTCAATTAAATCAGCTCACAAGCTCTGTCAACGCAAGTGCAATACCTTCTCAGAGAGCAAACATGCCCCTGCTATCTATCTAATTGGTAGATAAAATAAAGGAAGTGAAATTATCTGAATTTATTCACATTTTCTGGTTATTGTTTTCTGTTCAAAAGGTTTGACTAACTTGGAATTATTTATAAAAATGCTACATGCTCTAGAGACTCATGACTCTGTTGTGTACTTGGTCTACTTTATTATCCAAGGCAAAATGGTGATTTAGACAAGAGAGTTAAGTAAAAAGTCCAAAAAGCATTAGTATTTGGATTACAATTTGAAACATTGCCGGACTTTACTAATGGCAAGACCGAAACTCCCACGTGCCTGAAGACTGATGATCCTCAAGCACATTTCACTTTTCCTTTTGGCAAAAAAAGACCTGCACCTTTGATAAAGTCACCTTAGCGAGCAGGTCTAATTCATCGCAAAGCTGCAGACAACTCTAGACAACAGAGAAAAGAGCCAAGTCATGACATCAGTCATGTACTTCAGATGAATGTGAGAACAGTGAGCATCAGACCCCAGCAATCTGGCAGCTTTCAGCATCTCCAGGAAAAGGTTAAAGCAGTCCCCTACTACCAAGGTTTAACTTCTGAGAGAAACAAGGGCGGATACTCTCTCCTGTACAGTTCTGCTTCCCTTTAGCTACTAAAAGCAGATCACTCCTGCCTCTGTTTTGATCACCAGCTGCTATCCGAGTCTTAGTTATTCCTTTGGCCTCTTTCCTTGGAAATGCAGTGAGCTCTCTGTGGAGTTTGCCTTGGTTCCCCTTTCAGACAGCTGTGATTAATTCAATGTTCAGGCTCTTGAGTTAATTCTCTCATTAGATCACTTTCCTTCTTCACGGAATGATTATTCCCACGGGAGAAATGAGAAATACTAAAACAATATTGTGCTGGTATCTGACACGCTGCATCCAGGATGTTTACTTTAAATCAAATTGCCTGGAATTGCTCCAGATCTATGGCTTAAACACAAGAATCTTCTAACTGGTGGGGAACTGTAGCCACGCATGTTGTGCAACATTCCCAGTTGCACTGCAATTCCTCTGAACTTCCTGCTAGGTAAGTGTACCCACAACATAAACCTCTCTACACAAGTAGGTGAGATGACACAATCCTTTCATTGCTAGGGCACACTTAAAGACTGAAAAAGGGGGGGGGGGTTGGCTTTTTTAATTACATTTTATCATACCCCACCTATCTCTCTCCCCAAGACCATCATAAAGGAGAAGCCTAGAGCACACAGGGATGAAATATTCTCAGTGCTCCTAGAATCACAAGCCATTATCTGTGCTTTACTCACTGGGAAAGTCACATTCACTCTGGAGAGTCTCTCAGCTCAAACATGCTCCCTACTTTTGCTGCCTGCCAGATGGCTCCGCAGGGTATGGCTGGGCATCGCCCCACTCAGCTGGAGTCTCGCACAGCCTGCTGCTCCGTACCTGTGTGGACGTGGATACTTGGGAGAGTTTCTCAATACCCAGTTCAGGAATGTTAAACTTGTCTGGACCGACGGCTCTGATAACAGGCAGTTACCTTAATTCACCTTTAGCCCGAGTCAAATTACAGCGAAAGTAATAAAATTACTTCATTACAAATTCCAAAATAGACAAAAGATTTCAAAAAAGCTTCTGAAGAGTAAGAAGGAGAAGGAGAGGGAGAGGAAGAGGGACAGGGACAGGACTACTGAGAGATTACAGCAGATGCTTTATCACAGAGGACAAAGTGCAGAGATGAACTTGCAGTTTGCAAGTGAGGATTTCATATCCACTGAAGCTGCAGGAGAAAATTGATCTGGAACATTCTGACTGACATTCACGGAAAGTGGCTCCCTATCACAAAATATCCCACAGGGTTTGTAGTTCTTACAGAGGCAGGGAAGCAAACCTGCACTTTGAAATCAATTGTTTGTCTTTTAGTGTCTTTGAAATTAAAAGTCTCCCATCTGGATGGGGTTCAGGAAAAAAAAATGAAAAAACCTCCACAAAGCCAAAGCACCTTAGATTTAACAAAGATCTTGTAACAGAAGAGAAATACAATACTCACACATGCAACACCTTTTAGTCACCCATTTTTGTTGCCTTTTCCAATGCGTCTTCCCATAGAAACAGCACCATCTGGAGGATTTAAGAGAAGGAGAACAGATACCTCAGCTCAGCAGAACATCTTCCAGGCATCTGGAAAAGTTTTCCCGAGAACTCTTCAGCCAGGGAAATCTAAGCAGCCATGGACCTTTATGAGATAACACGGGGAGGACTGCAACACTTCATGGCACAGCACAGAGGGGTTTCAAGAGAAAGCCTGAACAGCTTGTGTGCAGTTTCAACACAGGCTCAGGGACAACGTGATTGAGAGCTGGGTCACTTGGGATGCAGACTGATAAGAAGCTCAATATGAGCCAGCAATTTGCACTCACAGTTCAGAAAGCCAACTGTGTCCTGGGCTGCATCAGAAGAAGCATGGCCAGCAGGGTGAGGGAGGTAATTCTGCCCCTCTATTCCTCCCTTGTGAGACCTCATCTGGCATCCTGTGTCCACTTCTGGAATCTCAGCATAAGAAGAAGATGGAGCTGTTGGAACAGTCCCAGAAGAGTCCACAAAGATGACAGAGGGCTGGAGCACCTCTGCTATGAGGACAGGAGTATAGGGTTGGGGTTGTTCAGCTTGGAGAAGACAAGGCTGTGGAGAGACCTTAGAGAACCCTTCCAGTACCTGAAAGGGCTACAGGAAAGCTGCGGAGGGACTGTTTACAAGGGCATGTGATAGGACAAGGGGGAATGGTTTAAAGTGGAAGGGGGAAGATTTATATTAGATGTTACGAAGAAATTCTTCACGATGAAGGCAGTGAGGCCCCGGCACAGATTGCCCAGGGAAGTTGTGGCTGCTCCATACCTGGACGTGTTCAAGGCCAGGCTGGATGAGGCTTTGAGCAGCCTGATCCAGTGGGATGTCCCTGCCCATCACAGGGCGTTGGAACTGGAAGGGCTTTGAGGTCCCTTCCAACCCAAACCATTCTATGACTCTTGTCATTGAGGGGTTTTAGTACTGTGACAGCAATGCTCTGGCGCAGGCATGAGCCATCAGACACATTGAGGAGCTCAGGGAATGCTTTTTACGTCACCTGTCATATGTCAGTCAGCACTCAGCTGGCTTACGGGCAAATATCATGTTAGGAGCTTGTTAAATAAAAATTGAAAACTTTTAAAATTCCTTCTCTGCAATGAGTCATTCTTAAGTCTAGTTAATTAAAAGGCTCCTCATTACAGTGAGATCTCACACCGTCAAGTGTACCCTCAGACTTATTCCTGGAAATCTACAGCTTTTGGGGGAGATGGACAATAGTACATGAGAGCATTAGCTCCACCTTACACGGATTCTGAATGGTCACTGAAGAAATGTGCTGAAGCAGTGCCCTCTTCTGGAGGCTGAACCATTCACCACATCAAAACAACACAGGACAGGCCTTCAGGGCAAAATTAGCAGTCTCAGCAACGCTAATTTCTGTCTGTAAATTTAGCGCCATGGTGTGAAATCCTAGTACTGACCAAGTGTCTAAGAACTGACATCATCCAGCCACTGACATTTAGGAGAATTCTAAGCCTTCTACTCGCAGGCCACTTCTGATGAATAAAACATCAGCACAAGAGGGGTCTGGATCCTTTTACTGATTCATCAACGAAATAAACATCTCAATGTGTTTATTAACCTAGCTTAAAATTTATACCTCGTTATATCAGCAAGCATCCAACTCTGTGTGCTTGCAGAAACCTTATTTTTCAACCTAGATCTATATCTTCTATGGATGTTTTTTTTTTCAAGACCAGCTTGCATTTTACCACTTGACTGCCAAGAGTGAAATGCTGATAAATGGAGAAACCAACAATTCCCAGAGAATCACAACTCAGATTCCTTCTCGAGGCACATTTAAGAAGTTATTACAATGCAACAGAGAATCATGAGAAAAGCCTGAGGAGACATGACCATTGTAACTGTAAGCAGACATGTTTTTCTTTCCCAGCCTCACAGTAAATAGATATGGAAGCATTCCAAAGGGCTCTCCAATTGCTTTTTGCTTTCACTGCATGTCATGTTGCTGGAACAGTTGTGGAAAACTCAGGAGGGATGCTTTTCTCTCAGAATCAGTGCCAGCTCTGCCAGACCTGGTGATTCTGAGTGTGTAACTCAGTATGTGACACTCATCCCTCGGTCAGGGCTCCGGCATGCAGTGACTCAGTGAATTATAGAGACTAAGATAGAAGCATGCCCTGTTTCATGATGACTGCTGACCCCAGTGGCACACACAGTACTGCTACAGGATGCTGTGATGAAACATCCATCCTGGAATGAAAGGGAAGGCCACAATGTGGCATGACGCTACAGAGAAAGAGGGTGGCTCTGATGCCAAAGTCCTGAGTTAAGGATAGGCAGTTCCCCCCACCTCCCATCCCTGGGGTTGCCCCAGGCCAATGGTAGCTGTGAGATTTCCCCAACACTGCCATATTTCTCACTCATAAGCACAGATTAAGGTGACCAGGAACCCCATTTGAAAAAGCATAGACTCATGGAATTGTTTGGTACCTGTCCACTACTAAACCATATCCCCGAGCACCTCATCTATGCATCATTTGAACACCTTCAGGGACTCAACCACCTCCGTGGACAGCCCAGTCCAGTGCTTGATAAGCCTTTCAGTGAAGAAATTTTTCCTACTATCTAATTTAAACCTTCCCAAGGGGACAGAGATTGTGAAGGCAGTGAACAAGGTGATGGCAGATCTGCTGCTCATCCATTACCTCAGCACCAGGGGCAGTGAGCAGAGGACCAGCTTTAACCACAGACAGGGAAGCCCCTCAGAAAGCAGGCTGTGAGTTTGTGGTGCAGTGGCCAGAGGTGCCTGTGGAGGTGAACAGGCTCCACAGGGCCAAGTGACCATGCAAGAACAGAGGGAACTTGGCTTCACTAAGGGCAAATTGTGCCTAACAAATTCGGTGGCCTTTTCTGACAGGGCAGCAGCATTGGTGGATAAGGGAAGAGTAACAGATATCATCTACCTGGACTCGTGAAAAGCATTTGACACTGTCCCACGTGACATTCTGGTCAATAAATTGGAGAGATATGCATTCGATGGATGGACCGCTCAGTGGATAAGGAATTGGCTGGATGGCTGCACCCAATAAATTGTGGTCAATAGTTCAGTGTCCAAGCAGAGACTGGTAACGAGTGGCATTCCTCAGAGGTCATTATTGGGACTGGTGTTGTTTAACATCTTTGTTAGCAATATAGACAGTGGGACTGAGTGCACCCTCAGCAACTGCGCTGATGACATCAAGCCATGTGGCACAGTTGACAAACTGAAGGACGGGGTGACCTCCAGAAGGACCTGGACAGGCTTGAGAACTGGGCCTATGTGAACCTCATGAAGCTCAACAAGGCCAAGTGCAAGGTCCTGTGCCTCATCAGAGCCATCTCAGGCACAAATACTGGTTGGGCAGAGAATGAATTGAAAGCAGCCCTGAGGAGACAGACTGTGAATGTAGGTGGATGAGAAGCTCAACATGAGCCAGCAATGTGTGCTTGCAGCTGAGAGCAACCGTGTCCTGGGCTGCATCAAAAGAAGCGTGATTAGGAAGGTGATTCTCAGCAGGGTAAGAAAGGTGATTCTGCCCCTCAACTCTGCTCTCATGACACACTACGTGGAGTCCCATATCCAGCTCTGGAGTCCTCAGACACGGATCTGTTAAAGCAAGTGCAGAAGTCACAGAGAAAAACTGAGAGCTGGAGCACCTCTGCTGAGATTTGGGCTTGTTCAGTGTGGAGAAGGCTCTGGGGAGATCTTAGAGCAGCTTCCTGTACTTAAAGGGGTTGTGGTAAAGCTGGAGAGAGGCTCTTACTTAGGGAGCTCAGGGAAAGAATGAGGGGCAACAGTTTTAAGGTGACACAGGGGAAACTGAGATTAAACATTAAATGTTTCCCTGTGAGGGTGGGGAGGCACTGGCACAGGTTTCCCAGGGAAGCTGTGGCTGCCCCCTCCCTGGAGGTGTTCAAGGCCAGGTTGGATGAAGATCTGAGCAACCTGGTCCAGTGGGAGGTGCCCCTGCCCGTTGCAAGGGGGTGGAACTGGATGGGCTTTGAGGTCCCTTCCAACCCAAACCGTTCCATGATTCTATGATTTCTCCCTGATCCTATTACACCTTTCTACGAACGCGGACCAGCCAAAAGCCCCACAGCTCGGGCTGAGCCTGCCCTGCGCCCGCTGAGGGAGGTGAGAGCGCGGCCCGAGTGCGCATGCGCAGCGCTGGGCGAGCAGGAGTGCGCATGCGCAGTGCGCGGTCAGAGCCGGGAGCCGCCGGCAGCTCCGGATGCGCATGCGCACTGCGGGACCTGAGGGGGGGGTTGAAGAGCGCATGCGCAGTGCGCGGTCGGAGCCGGGGG